>VMOF01000379.1:44400621-44658006 GCA_011764245.1 Trialeurodes vaporariorum
GGGGTACCATATGCAAAAAAAAAACAACTATTGAAACTTACTAAGGTAGATGTCCCAATTACCGCCCATGTCCCAATTACCGCCCCCCTATTCATTTATTCTTTAAAATAAGCTCACACTAGCAGGGAAATTCAAGTGAATATGGAATAAGTGTTCTAAATAGGTCGGCTGAACTGGTGAAAAAGTTTGAAGTTGATAGGTGGCAGCACTGTGCCCTAAAAAAATCACGGAAGTGGACACCTGCCGAGCACCACCTGTTTCCGCTCATTTCTTAGCTGTCACGTTAAGAGACAAGTTAAGCAAATCACTCATTTTCTCTTATACGTTACATTGTTTTAATATGTTTGGTTGTTTCAGGGTTTAATTTAATGATTTTTCTGACTGAAAACAAGTTTGTTTTGAAAGGAACCTCAATTTTACAATTTATTTGTAATGTGGCGGGAATTGGGACATCAAAAGTCACTGCTGTCCCATTTACCGCCAGGGGTGGCGATAACTGGGACATGCGAAAATTCACAATGTCCCAATTATCGCCCCCATGCTTTTTCTTTTTGAATCTTTCGCGTTTTAGATTTTGTATAACGCTCTTACGTTAGAGAAATCATATTTGGAGTAGAGTTGATACATTTTTAGCATTGCATACATCGAAAAAAAGGGATCGTAATCCAATAGGTAGTCGATTTGTTAGTAAAAAAATGCTTCCTGTTTCTAGGTTGTTTTATTTGCCGTGGGCCCTAACTCAATATACTTAAAATGTTGGAATAGTTGCTTGCAAATCTATCATTTTACATCATTTGAATCATTTAACATTCTTTAAATTTTGATGAAGCAACATATTAAACTCTTGAATTGACATTCTATACCTCGGTTTAACATCAAAGAGTGTGTCAAATGAATATTTTCTATTGTTCGCTAAAACAATATTCCAGCTGACTTACCTATCTGTAAAAGTAACAGTCATTGCTGTTGTTGTTAAACAACAGTAAAAGTGTTTTTTGGATACGCTATTTTCGAAGGAGGGGGAGTGGGGAGGGGGAGTGGGGAGGGGGAGTGGGGAGGGGGAGTGGGGAGGGGGAGGGGGGTAACTCAATTTTCTTTTACGGCACACCCCATCTTGTGATACATCGTTTGAAATGACTTTATATTCTAAGACTTTTGGCGTAAGCAACAGCTTGGTAGCGATTTTGGTTTTCGATACATCGAAGGTTAAAGTTCGATATGGATCCATTTTCAAAACATCATTACTTCAATTTGAGGAATCGGAATTTAAAAAACTGGGAGTCTAAAATACTCCAAAAAGCAAGCCCTTTTGACAAAAAAATAAGGCTGTGACTCAAATTTAGTCAAAATTAGGATTTAGCGCTCTTGAAAATTTTTAACGCTTTTGCCCCCTAAGGAGGCTATCAGAAAAATTCCGTGAGAAGATCCCTATTCTGTGATACAGAACATACCAAAATTAGCATTTGGCGAAAACCTAAGGCCGATATCATTTTCCACATTCGAGATATCGAATTTTGTAAATCGACATTTGACATTCGATATCTCGAATATGAAAAACGACATGGACCTCCGGTTTGCGCCAAAATGCTCAGTTTATTACGCCTTTTTGATTGATGTATCACTCAATAGGGGTCGTCTCTCGGAATTTTTCTGATAGCCCCCCGTGGGGGCCAAAAACGTTAAAAATGTTTGGGGGCTTTAAAACCAAATTTGGACTAAATTTTTGTTAAAATTGAATTTTTTTCTGAAAAGGGCTTGCTCTTTAGAGTATTTTAGACTCCCTGTTTTTAAAATTCCGACTTTTCAAAGAGGAGTAATGATTTTTTGAAAATGGGCCCAAATCGAAATTCGACCTTCGATATATCGAAAACGAAAAACGATATCGACCTCCGGTTTGCACCAAAAGTCTTGGAATTTTACCTTCTTTTCGAATATTAAATAAAAAATTGGGGTCCCTATTTGAAGTATTGGATTTAGGGAGGTCCTGCCCCCACTGGGGGCCCCTTAGAGAGGGCCCTCAAATCGGTGACCCCCTTAAAAGATGCCCCCCTCAAAATAATCCAACACGTGTTTCAGCGTTTTTTGAAATTCGGAGCTGTTCGCGAGATATTCGGCCTGGCTCCTTTTTTAATTGACACCCTGTATAATTATTGTTTAGCCGACGTGGTTAGTTCATTTTAAGTCATTTACGTCCTTCTTTGTACTTAATTCCTCCTCAGGATTTAAAATTATATTCAGTAAGGCAAAAATGTTAAGTTCCTCTTTTAAAGTCTAGTGTAAAAATTTAAGTCCTTTTGTAGGTTGCCTTTGACATTACACATTTTTTTTAGTTTTCAAAACAAGTACTTGAGTGCCTTCCTACCCTTCTTTTGTAGTCATTTTTATTAGTAGTGTGGACAATTTTGCCTCTAAAGTGAACATTGTTTTTGTTTTCTTTGTTGCCTTTTACTTAATCATTAACTAACATAAAGTTCTATAACTCTTTTTTCATTTGAGTGCATTCAAAATTTGACTGAAGTTGCTAATTTTTATCGGTGGCTTAGCGTGCGATTTGGCAACGTTGCATTTTTCCCATTCAAACCCATGCAGTAGGTCGAATGCGAAGGTGTTCACCGAACACCCAGTATTTCGATCTTTTTCATTAGTTTAAATGGACAAACTGCAATGTTGCGAAATTGCACGCTACGGCACTAAATTGGATCGGTCAATGACTGAAACCTACAAATTTTAGAAAATATTTAACTTAAAGTTACTCAATTTTACTCAATTTTCTTTGTAACTAGTAGTTATACTTATTAAATATCTGTTATCTTCACTTTCTGCGTCTTAAATCATTATAATTTCATTATTTCCTGACAGTAAACACGATAGTTTGAATGAAAAGCCCGTAAAAATATGCAGGGCGGTAATTGGGACAACTGGGGTGGCGGTAATTGGGACAAAGCCACTTTTGGGGGGGCGGTAATTGGGACATGGGTCATTTTTTCGAGTTTTATTAATAATTTTTTTTCCTGATTGATTACGCCAACTTTATATTTTTTTCATAAAACTAGATAGTATTTGAGAGGCCCTAGTGAAAACCGATCATAGATTTGATAAAAATTAACATTTTTACAGGCATTTTACGGCAATTTTTTCTTAAGGGGGGCGGTAATTGGGACATCTACCTTAACTTATTTTTTACTACTTTAATTTTTTTTTTTTTTTAGCCTGAAAACTTTATTTTCAGTTGCATGGATACCTAAATGCGGGTAAGGCCATATTTGGAACAATCAATATTCAGGCTCTTTACCATTGAAATATAATGGAAAGAATTTTTTCACTATTTTTCCCTGTCTCAAGGATCAAAATTATACTGAAAAAAAATTATTTTACTTATTGAAAAAAAAAAAAATCATGCAGTAAAGGGTTTTAATCTAAGAGAGACCCCCAGACCCCCGTAATTTAAACGAAATTACGTAATTTAGATAGGTATCTCCCATGATACCTGCGTCTTTCCGCTATAAATCCCGATTTTGAGAGTGAATTTCGTGATTTTTTAGTGTACTCATCGTCATTTTTACAGATTTTTATGCTTCTATTAAACTCGTCAATCCCCTGTAACAAAAGTTTGAGCCCCATTCTGTGGGCACTATTTCCGTGGGCAATTATGATTTTTCCATAGAATTTCATGGAATTCCGAGGGTCAAATATTATTTTTCCGTAACATTTTTCCGTGGACCACCCATGATTTTCCTTAAGATTTTCCGTGTAATTTCATAGACAAATAATAATTGCCCACGGAATTTTGGTCACGGAATTTCATGGAACGCTTTTACTAGGGCAGCCTTTTGTTGAGCTCCACCACTCAACAGTAGGCTATGTTTATCGTTGCAGCTGGTGAATCTCAAACAAAACTGTGTGCACAATAAACTTGCCTCACTTTTCTAACACGGGAAGCACATCTTGTGCAGGGTCTTCTATTTGTCTCTGTACGAACCTGAGGTTTGGTCATGGCTACAAGAAGTGTCCGTTGTTGTTCTTGAAGAAGTTCATTGATCCTCTGAAGTTCTTCGCCCTCAGCCTCTTGGGGATGTCCACCGGTTAAGTTCTTGAGGAGCTCAAGATCTCCTCCGCGGGAGCAGACCAGATCAACAGGATCCACAACTCCATAGTAGGTGTTTGGGGGTGTCGCCAATACCCCGACAACGTTCTCTAATACATTTCCTGGATCCGAGCAAAGACCACTGAAACTATTCGAGTGCAATTCAACGTTCTTTATGCCCAAACGGCTCAGGTAATCGTTGTACTCCTGACTCCTGGGGGACAAATAGAAATCCGAATGAAAATGAGAAATGACAAGAATATTTAAAAGTGCCAATAGATTTCGATCAACAAAAGCAGTGGAAGATTACACCGCACTATGGTCTGAGATCGTCAAAAAGTGGCCAAAAATCAGGAAGTGAATTTCTCATAAATTCATCATTTATAAACTTTTAATACCGATTTCAGTTACAGAGAACACTTTTAACAAGTAATTTAAACTTAAAAGTGTAACCATACACTGAAAAAACAAATATTATGTACTTACAGCCTAAGCAGCTTTTTAAAGTAGCTTCGCAGAGCAAAAGTTCAAGCTCTACCTGAGAAAGTTGCAGGTGTACCAAAGCACTACTTCTTTAGAGTAACAGCCTCTTTTCTTCCTTTGGCTCTACCAAAGTAGTGCTTCAGGACAACCGCAACTTGCTCCGGTAAAGCTAGGACTTTTGCTCTGCGAAGCTATTTCAAAAAGCTGCTTCGGCTGTACATAAACTTTGTTTTTTCAGTGTAAAGTCTTAAATTAACCTTACAAGGTCGAAAACGATGATTTTTGATGACTATTTTTCACTGATTTTTGGCCGCTTTTTTTGGATCTCAGACCATAGTGCACTGGCAGAAACTCACCGGCAATTTAATCTTTACAGGGGACCAAAACCCAGCAACGGCCCTCAGAATGTAAACAAATGTGCAAAAACGCATCCAAGGGCCTAAAATGTTGTGTTTTTTGTAAAGAAAATGATAGTACTTGATGAGCTGAGAATAATGGTGCCTTTGGTTTTTTCCCAAGTGTCCGGTTTTGGAGAAACACACATGTAAAGTTGTAAAAAATCGTGGGCGTAGTGACGTCACTATACGCGGGATTCCCATTTAAAACAATGTATTTTGGGCCAAAATCCCATCTCCGGAACAATGGGACTTACTTAGAAACCAAAGGTATCTTTGTTCTCAGCTCATCAAGTACTTTCATTTTCTTTAAAAAAAAAACACAACGATTCAGACCTTTGCAACTGCCTCATTGTGGCGCCCATGATTTTGATTCCCTTATCTCTCTACTTGCGGGGACTTTAGTGCTCAACGTCCTTGTCGGATTTGGCAAATATTTGTATCGTTAATTCAAATAAAAACAAAAACATAAACAAAACAAAAAACTAAAACTAAAACGAAAACGAAAACGAAAACGAGAACGAGAACGAGAACGAGAACGAGAACGAAAACGAAAACGAAAACGAAAACGAAAACGAAAACGAAAACGAAAACGAAAACGAAAACGAAAACGAAATCGCAATCGATAGTGAAATCGAAAGCGACATTGAAAGCGAAAGCGAAATTGAAATAGAAAGCGAAATCGAAAGCGAAAGCGAAATCGAAATAAAAAGCGAAAACAAAACAAAAAACAAAAACATTGAATACCATAAGTAACTTCATGTTCAATTTTTTAAAATATTCCTTTCTTACTTACTTACTATCACATCCAAAAACGAGAAGTTTTTCTTTCCTATCATCGATAGCGAGTAAATTTGCAAGATAAGACGTAGTCCTGATGGAATTCACGTGAGTTTGTGCTATTGCTCCGCGAACATCCAGATCTTTCGCAATATTCTGGACCATTGCTGCGCCAACGCAAAATGATCGATCCTAGAGAACAAAGCACAAAACAAAGTTTAATCCAAGGTTTTGGAGCTAAAAGATGAAATGCTGAACAGCCTCTTTTTCAAGTATGGTGATGCTGATAAATTTCAGAATATCCAGTATTTTCTTTGTCAATAAGTATGTACTATCGACATCAAAAACAAGTTCTCGGCTCTTTGGGAGTTTCCTTGTTTGATCTCTCAGCGAATCATGAATCATCTTGAAATTGTTGAGTATTTTTGTGTAAAGTACATTATCGTCTTTGAGTACTTTAAAAGACAACTTACATCCTGTAATTCCTCATTTACTGAGGCAGCGCTGCGTCTTTGTGTGTATTTAATGACATTTTTTAATTAACTGGTGATTCCGCACCGGTTGATCAAAAGATTACTTAGTTTGGTTTAGTGTATGACTATAATGAACACAAATATTCGCATCTGTAATCTGTGCTTGATTAATGGAAACATTTTCAAAATATCCGCAGTTTTTTTTAAAATCAGTTCGATTTTTCAAATAAATGAATTCAGACCACATTTTTTGAGGATAAAAAAACTGTAAGTATTTTCAAGTAATTATGTATATCTTACTGAATGTTCAAAGAGCACTTTTTCATTATATACCATTAACTTTTTGGAGATTTATGATTAATTTGAGAGGAAATTATGATCCCAAAATAATGCTACGAATTGAAAAATTATTTGCTAGTTTTTCTTTTTTTGTAATTAGCAATTAAAATACGAAAAATTGAACCACTGAAATCATAAAAAGATATGAACTTTCCTGAAAATATTTTTTCATTCAGTGAATCTTTTCTTAAATCAATGTCTGTCCATAACCTATTTAAATAAGCCTAAAAAAAGCACAAAAAGCTTAATCATAACTACAATTGTTGTCCAAAAAACCGTGGAAATTGGCATGAATGTCTGCTGTCAGTGCCTGGAACCTTGGAAGACCCTCGTCATGAAGTCCCTTTACTTTAAACAAATGATAGTTTTGCACCCAAAAAACTGGCCTGGAATCGTGTTATAACCCCCCCCCCCTTCCTCCCTTGAGCTTGCAAGGGATAACAAAGAAAAGTGAGGATAACATTTCATATGACTTGTTGACGACAAAATCGAGGCAAGCTAAAGAGCTGGGACCAATAAATGTTCGGTACCGACGGTCCTGATCCAAGATGATTGGTGAGCCCGCATACGGTCATTTAAGATGATTCCAGGGAAGATTAGTTCCAACTGTGGACACCACGTCGCGTTGCTCAAAAAGTCAACAGTTTTTTGCTAAATTTGACGAATTCTCGCTAAAGACATAAATTTGAGGAACGTCAGCACCTGCGAGCATATTTCAGGAAGATACCCCGAAGGTTTCAGGCTGAAACACTCAAAAATAAAGCCGGAAATTATGAAATTCGAAACTTCCCGTAAGCCACAATGAGTGCGAGTGAGGCAGATGGACGTATCATAACTCGCGCTCACTCTCACTCACTAAGCTTATGGCGAAACGAATTTCATAATTTACGGCTTTAATTTGAAACCAATTTTGCTCATTTTGGGCTCAAAACATCCATAAAATATTTTTGCAGGTGCTGACGTTATTGGATTTTGCGTTTTATCTATGGTTTTAGTTTAAAACGCCAAAAACACGACTTTTCCAAAAAGTGACTAGTGGCGCTATCCATCGGATTGAAATCTGGAAAAGTTTCGCCTGGAATCACCTTAACCCTCTAAAAACCAGGTTAGTTCGGAGGAACTCCACTCTTCCGTTTATATAAGGGGAAGGTAGTTAACTGTTCGTACTCGGAGGAGTTGGAATTGCCTATACGATTAATTGAAGGTACCCGATGGAACATTATCTTGTAAGTGTTTACATTGATATTCACGTTAAATTCGAAATCATGAGACTGGAACAATGTGAAATGGAGTTGAGAAGAAAAACGAGTATACTCGGGCTTGATCAATTGGCGAATTTTCGCGACGAATATATATTCGACAAAACCATTGCCAACCTACGCATGACAACAGTGGATGACACGAAACTGGATCGCGTTTTTCGAACTTTTTCGTTGTTTTCAGTCATCGATGGCATCAATTCGATCTTGAATTCAAGTCCGGAGGTGAATTCGAAATCGAATTGATGCCATCGGTGCCCCGAAAACACATCTAAAAACACAATTGAGTTTCCTCGATTCTGTAGTTAGGTTGGTATTGTTTGTGATATTCGATCGCGAAAATTCGCTAAATGGGTTGAAGCCACACGTAAACGCTCACCATCCAACATGTTTCGGGGACCGTGTACACCGAAAATTTATTGGTCCCTGTTTAACAAAACCTGCTGAATTACAATATTATTTTCTTTAGCAAGAAGAGGGTCTTCAAAACTGTGTTTATCGAAAAAGACAACGCTGGAAAGCTGATTAACAAACCTGAATGACAATATGATTTTCTTTAGCGAGGAGAGTGTCTTCAAAACTATATTTATCGATCGGTTTGATGTAAATATAAAGAGGAAGCAAATGATCCATGCGAAATGTTTCGTCGGCTAACGCATCCTCTCCCTCTGACAAGTGGCGGAATCCCACCTCATTGAGAACACGGGTAACTGTTGCGAGACTGAAACAAAATTTTAAAATAAGCAAGGCTGCCAACAAAATCTGTTCCAAAATGCACTCCCCTCCCTTCCATTACTAAAAATATTGGTGCTCGCTATCACTCATCGTAACATCAATCAAAAAAGTCTGGGTACTCTCGTTTATTAAGGGGGTAGACCACTCAAAAATGAAAAACACCTTTCCTGATGATTAGGAGGCTCAATTTTTTTTTTCTGAAGACGGTACCATGTATATTTGAAATTTCCAATTTTTTGTGATGCGGGTTGCCTACCTGCCCCTTCGATTGAATATATTCCAAAAAAAGGTAGCAGACTTCAAAACAACTTTTCTTGAGCATGGGTTGCCCAATCAACTTGTTTTTTGGCTTAAAAGCAAGATCATTACGGCCTCTAGGTCCGCTAGTATCCCTTTTTTTCCACGAATCATTTTAAAATTTTAATTTTAAGAAAATGTTTTTTTTTTTTTTTTGTTTGTTTGAGAATTCATAGTTGATCGAGTTATTCAATTCAAGCCAAACCGGATACTAACGGACCTAGAGTATGAAATTCTGAACATTTTGAAAAAAGAACAAGTCTCAAGGTGCCATAGAACTAAAAAAAAGTTGTTTTCAAGTTTCTAAGGGGAGGGTCCTCCCCTGGATACGCCACTATGTTTACTGTCAATGGTCAGTGGTCACTGAGATTCATTCATGATTTAATTTAAATAGCTTACTCAGATTTATTGTAATTAATCCATCCCGAAACGAAAGGAGACAAAGTATTCCCAAGCTTGTCGTCTTGAAGATGGATCGGAAGTAAATTGGATAGATGGATGGCTTTATTCTTTATCCGAATTCGAGCCAGAGAAGCTCCTAGATGGACCCGATACCCCCATAAACAATCGTCCAATGTCTTCACTTGTGTTCCTTTTAAACGCTCGTCTTCCATCAGGTTTTTCTCGTCCCGTGGCTTGAAATTTCGTTTGAGAAGATCGTAGCAGAGTAACCAGACCAAACAATGTTCGTTTTTGTACTGCAGAGAAAAAGAGACGTAATCAGACAAACGAAATTTATCAACTTTTTTTTTTTCCATTTTCTTTTCTTTTTTTACATGTGAGATGGAGATTTTTATGATTTATTCTCAGAATAAAATCAGATGAGCAAAAATTGTGCAAATATCGAACATGACAAATTTTACCAACAATTAGAAAAATTATTTATTTAATTTTAATTGGAGTGGCTTGAAATTTCATTTGAAAAGACCGTAGCATAGTATCCAGACCAAAAAACTTTTGCGGTTTGGTACTGCGAAAAGCGACGTTATCAGACAAACGAAATTTAACATTTTTTTCTCTTTTTTTTCTCTTTTTTTTATATATGTGAGATGGAAATTTTTATGATTTATTCTCAGAATAAAATCAAATGAGCAAACATTTTGCAAATATCTAACTTGACAAATTTTACAAACAATTAGAAGAATTATTTATTTAATTTTAAAAGTAGTGAAGACAGGCATGAACGTATTAAGATACAGATGGAGACTAAAAGTTTCTACCGTTTCTCGAACGTTCAGAGGTGAACCGAACTTTTCGCTTTTTTCAAAATCTTCTGAAAAGATACATGTTCGACGTTTGCATGATTTTGTCCCAATTTAAAATTGATTTGATTAAAAAAAAGTCCGTTTATTAATTTAAAGAAAGGTCCCTACTCGGCCCTCCTCCATTTTCGGTCGGTTTTTTATTTTGATGGAATTTTTGTTCTAGTAAATTCTTCTGAAAATATGCATTATAAAATTGAGGCATTTCCCGAAAGAAAGACAAATTCCTGGAAACAAAAAAAATAATAAAAAGAATTTTTAAAAAAATTAAAAAAATGGCATACCTCGGGATGTTTTTCGAAAAAACCCACACTGTTTAGGACCTCCGTCAAGATATTTTTATCTGAAAAATAAATTTGAAAAACAGACTTATCACGATATTTTTTTTGGTAATGAAGATTTATATTTTCTCAAGTTCTTTTATAGCACTTAGTTATCATTGAACATTAATCACCATTATTGAAGTATACGTATGTGTCAGACGGCTCTCTGCCTAAGGGAGGGAGCCAACTTTCTCGTGGCAGCAGAAGGGGAAACATTTACTAGGAAACCCATTGCTGTTGCATCCCTTCTCCAGACACGGAAAATTTGGTTCTCTAAAGTATCGGCTCTTAACCACAAATCTGGCGACAATGAATTTTATTGTGCCAATGTTTTCCCAACAAGGGAAATCCTACTATACAATCGAGAAAAATTAAAGAGCAGCTAATGACAAGCTGTGGTGACGCAAAATTGTGAGTTGCAGGAAGATAGATTCAGAAGCCCTGACTCGTGTCCTCGTAGATACACAATAAAAAGCGCCTTCAAAAACTGAACTATGCAACAGGAGATAACCGAGAAGCATTGAGAGTGTCTCGTCGCGTTGCTTTTGTCGCACGCCAGAGCTTGCAGTTGAAATAAACCAGAACACACCCTCGCTCTCCCTAATACAGCCTGAACAAAAATCCAATGTGTCTTAAGCTGATTTGAATCTGCTCTTAACAAAAACGTCAACGTTTTAGTTTCTGATTTACGGGTCTACGTACTACCTTATCCTTCTAGTTCTGAACGAGCCTGGCTTAATTGCGACGTTTCGTTTCTCTTCATATTATTTTTTTCCAAAATAGGGTACCGTCGTTAAACTTGTGCGAAGTTTTAGTACCTCGTACTTAAGGATTAAACTTCACAGTTTCACGAAATTTTATTCACTATGGTTCTTTATCAAAATAATTAAAATGCGAAAAGAAAATTTTGAAATGGCAAAAATAGAAAAATAAACCAGCTTGTAAAAGTCAGGAGGGCGTGAATATAATACTTTCTTCCCAAACCCTCTTAAAAAACTATAGACTTACGGAGAAAGCCTTTATAAAGTAGAGTATTCTATAAAACCCGAGTATTCTCAACGATGCCATTAATTTATTTCCAGTTAGCAAAATCGACCGCGCGGTTAGAAGATAAGTTTTTGATGCGCCGTTCAGATATTACGAGGCACGCTTCCGTGAGCCCCCTGCTATCAAAATATGTCGATTAAATCATTTCGCCATTTTAAATATACAATCGCGATTGATTTTACAACGAAAATATTACTTACAAATCAATGGCGTAGCGTGCAATTTGGCAACGTTGCAGTTCGTCCATTTAAACCCATGAAAAATATCGAACTGCTGGGTGTTCGGTGAACACCTTCGCATTCGACCTTTTATACGGGTTTGAATGAACACTGTACAACGTTGCCAAATTGCACGCTACGCCACTGTTACAAATACGACACAGCTAAAGCAACGCGTTTGCTTACTCAATCACGGAAAAAAAGACTGGTAGAATGTACCATCTGCACTAATTTTGGAGTCAGCTATCAAGCAGATTGTGAATGCAACGAACACTATGGTAATTTAAATTAACTTGTCGGTACATTTTACTAAATCATGCAGAGAAATGTACCATACTTGATAGCTGACTCCAAAATCAACTATATCGATTGTAAATTCTACCTGTTATTTTTTTCCGTGTGTTTACATTCCTGATATGCTGATCGCCGCCATTTTCGATTCGAATCGGCACTCTCATAAGTAGCATTGATCGAGAATACTTGGGTCTTAAAGTATACTCCATTATAAACCTCCGACAAACTTACATCTGAAAACATCATAAATCAAAGTGAAGACTCGCCTCATGGATCTTTCACCGGTGAAGCACACCGCTGGCGTTGTTTGTCCAGAGGAGGATGATGTGTCGTTACGGTTGCCTACCATCGATTCGTGAAGGAGCATCAAGGATCCCATAATGAGCTCGTTCGGAGTCCAGACGGTGTCTTTGCTAATCTGCGACATGTGACATCGTAGACCGAGCTCGATTTTGTCGACGCCCTGTCTCTTGCTTCGAATGATCATGTCCCGGTCGACTGTTTTTCCCAGAGTGGACGGCTTTTCGACGGGAACAACTGGCAAGGCATCCCCTTCGCCAGCCTCCCGTCTCTCGGCGGCCTCCCTGGTAATACAAGAAAATATAAGTATATACTCCGAAAACATTTTCGAAGAGAGATCATTGGACTATAACTATAGTATGGAGGGCGACACCCATTGACGTAACAATATAGTCCCCGTGGCCCCGTGCGCAGTTTGCCGGGGGAGCAAGGCTTCAAGGGGAGTAAAGAGAGAGTAATATAAAAAAATCCCAGACCCCCTCTCACTGAGTGGACCTCCAGAATGGGGGGGGGGGTGTTGAAATTTCTCAGAAGGATTTTTTTTTTTTTTTTTTCCAGGAGGAAACAACTGGTAGCCCTGCACAAAAAGATGCCTGAACCTTCTATTACGATATTACATCGTCTTATCATTGTGTCGACCGTAAGAATAGATCTTTAGTGAATTCGAGTGGCAATAGATTGCAGGTTGGAGGGGTGGGGAGGGGGGGGTGCAAAGGGAGGTCCTTTTTTGAAAATCATTGTTTTGAATAAAACTCATTTGAAACTTCAACTTTCATTTTTACCAAAAAATCGTGACACATGATGTGCCGAATTTGAGATTTAATGAGGTTATACTATACCTTCTTGTGATAATTCAGGACCATTTGTGTGTGTAAATCTGGATTTACTATTGATAAAAGTGGCAGAATTTCGGCAAAAGAAGTGCCCCACTGCCCCCCTTGCATCACGGAGGTGATACAGGGTGATCCGTAGGTTGTGACGTGATTTTAAATAGTTACCGATCCTCCATAATGCTGTTGCAAAATTTTGCGACAGGCCCATTCTGGTGTTTCTATCAGAATCTGGTCGTATTATTACTATAATTATCTCAACATTTTCCGAATTATGGTATAGATACCAGACTTCTGATAATAGCATCAAATATATCGTTTTGCTTTTGGCATTGTTGTTATCTATTCTTTCCAGTGGCTACGACCGTGCTATTTTCCTTTTACACCTGTGTGAACCCTGGTAAAAATGTTCCATGACCAATTATACATGGAGATCAATTTTCATGGAAATTGATGCAATGGGGCAGTTGCAAGGGTCTGAAATGTTGTGTTATTTTTATAAAGGGAATGATAGTACTTAATTAGCTGAAGACAGGGGTGCCTTTGGTTTTTTCATAAGTGTCACGGTTTTGGAGATACACACGTATATAAAGTTGTAAAAAATCGTGAGCGTAGTGACGTCACTACGCGGAATTCCCATTTAAAACAATGTATTTTGGAAAACCTTAACTCCGGAACAATGGGATTTAATGAGAAACCAAAGGTATCTTTGTTCTCAGTTTATCAAGTGCTTTACTTTTCTTTATAAAAAAACACAACATTATAGACCCATGCAAATGCCCCAATGGAAAACACACCGATTTCCATGGAAATCTACTTCCATGTAAAATTGGTCATGGAACATTTTTACCAGGGCAATAATCACTTCCGGGCGAGGCAATCTGCCACACAAAAAATCGATTATTTTTCATAGACCTAGGCAAAAGTATAAATTTATCGATAATTCTATCCATTTAGATCGATTATTTTAGTTAGTTTAAATGGTGGAGAATCCGTTGTTGCCACATTGCACGAGTCGTCACTGCTGCCGGGACTGCCTCAATCATGAATCAGATCACGTTTCACGATAGAGCCTTACGAGAATGACACATCAAATTGAATAGACTACCCGATCGAGTCCCGAAACTATTAAAAGCGAGGGTGAAACACGGAATCAAACGTTAAATTGAAAGTAAGCACCCATTTAATTTTCTCGTTCATCGAATACTTTATGACAGAAGCTGAGCTCGCGTTTTATTTTTTATGTTTATTTTCGTTCCGGATTGTAAAAAGGAAGGAGGAAGGGGTGGGGGGGGGGGTTGAGTCCATAGGCCTTACGAGACAGACACGACCTGATTATTGGAGTTGAAAGGGTTTTGGAGGAAGAGCAGTGATTCTCAACATAGGCGGATACAGGAATTTGTCTTTCTTTCTCTTCGGACATTTGAACGCGTGTGTTGGAAAAGGATGGATAAAGCCGTAGCCAGGAATTACGCTTTCTCTCTCTTATGTCGATTTGAACGCACGTGTTAGAAAAGGATAGCAGAGAGGGCCGTCACGTGACTTTAGCCCATATCTCCGTCCTTTTCCCATACATGCACTCAAATGGGAGGAGAAAGAGAGAGAAAAGTTATACGAAGCGAGAAATTTTGCAACGATGCATTTCAGTAGTGGCTTGGGCTACCTTGCAACCGCATTTTTTTTTTTTTTTTTTTTTTTTTTTTTTTGCCATTTGAACTTATGCAAATGTATCGATTTCTCAGGGATTCAGTGAATCCCCTGAAGATCGATTACTTTACGTAGATTTAAATGGCGAGAGTCCGTTGTCACCACATTACACGAGCCACCATTTCTGATTTTTGTCCATTTAAACACATGGAAAAGGTCGAAGTTTTGATTGTTTATTCAAAAATTTGAAATTATTATTTGTAAAATATGTCGGTGCGATTACAGGGGCAGTTTTATATTTTTTTTTTAGCCCCTGCATGTTCAATTTTTATTTGTATAGGTTTTCATTTTTCTTTTTTCAAGTTAAAAAAAAAAAAACCTGTTATAAAGTTTCCTCAAAACTTTAAACCATTTCAAGATTGGTTTTGTCTCATTTTGTTTTGTTTTCTGTTTATTCGTTCCCCCTGAGCCTTACAATATATACTACTTCCCGCATCAATACACCAAAATATTCCAACTCTTTGATAACAACCCCAGGCGACCCCCCCAGTCTCCCCCAAATCCCCCCACTTAACCCTTTCATAGAGGAAGTTTCAGAAGTGTAGGCGCACCGAGACCGATCATCTTTGGAATTTGTCAACAGTATTTCTGATTATACTCGATAAAACTTAATGAAAATGAAATTGAGCGTTTACCTTTCATTGAGGAACACTTTAAAAGCCAAAGAATAAAGTCAGAGCCAAGTTCGGTTTTGATTTGAAGGAATTAAAGTTGAAAATTTGCCAAAGATTATGGTTTAGGTGCGCCTGCAATTCTGAAAGGAGCTCTACCTGACGTGCGTGTAATGTACATCTGAATAGCATAGAGTCTTTCGGAGAAGATGAAAATATTACATGCATATCGATTGATACGAAAAAAAAACTGTGCCCAGGTCAGCTATGATGCCCAAAAATCCGTTCCTGAACTTAAATTATTTTCAGGTTTAAAAGGGTTTTGGATTTCGATAAATCAAACATCAGAAAAAGTTCCTAAAATATTGATTCAGAGATGACGCATAGTAACGTACAAAAAAAAATCTTATCATATTTCTTGAAAAACTGGAGGCAATACCAGGATACTATTATGACCAAATTCTGATAGAATTGCCAGAATTTTCCGGTGAAAGAATACTAGGGATTCCTTCACTTATATATCGTTGTGTGTTTTCTGGAAAAAAAAACTTGAGGGAAAGAGGGGTTATTTGATCTTCAAACGGTATACAAGCATCGACCGGGTTACGAATCACTGTTCCATCGCGAACGGCGGCTCATGGGTGGCACATTTCAGCCCCCTTGCATGTTCTTCGCGAATTCAGGATATTGCCATCCATCTTATCTGTTTCACCGTCGCGTCGCACTTCAAACTTGCTCCAGTTTAATACTGGTCCCGCATGTATAAAGTGCTGCATTTCAAACACACGGGTTTTCACTGGCTGTGTTTATACGAGGAGCAAGCAACTTCTTCCCGCTCAACCCCCCCCCCCCCCCCACCACCACCCCCACCACCAACTCCCTCCCCACAACTTGCACCTGTCTCATATAACACTGTCACGTTACCCCCTCCCCTTTCCTTTCCTCGTCTTATGCAAGTTGCTAGTATTCTACCGTGTTAAGGAAGAACGCCTTATGGGACAGTAGTTATTTAAGCTGCTTTTGCAATGAGGATCGGATTTTCTATCAGTGCCGCCGTTCGTGTACTATGACCTTCAAAAAAAGTATCCTGATCGAAATTTTTACTCTTTCGAATCTTGGCAATCTTTAGAAAAATTGCGGTTTCAATTGTTTAAGGACTAATTATATGTAGAACAAACACCCCACTATGGTCCCAAATCAAATCCTAGGCTGTCAAAAATCGATCGGTTCAAAGTCGGAAAAAAACTATTCTAGCTACTATAGATGATTTTAGGGGGTTTATTTAGCAAGGTATTTACCCCTGGATTGTCATATATCCATCGGAATAAATTATTAGATGGAACCTTAATTCCTGTGATATTTCATGTCTTTATCGTATTTTTGACCACCTAGGACTCGATTTAGATCCATAGTGGCGCCCGCCGCCCGCCCGCCCCGGCCGCCCCTTTTGAAGTGCGTCATAAAAAATTGAAAGTTTCGTTGGAAATAAAGGACGTATTTAACACGAAGAATCTCGACTTTGCTTCTTTCTTTTGAAATTCATAGTACATTTAGTGGCATTTTTACTTTTTTAAATTCATCGATGATTCCACCGGTTGAGAAAAGATTACACAGCTCAGTTCAGTTCTGTAATGAACGAAAATACTCGTATCTGTGTTATTTTTTCAATCGTTGCAATCGCCGTTAAATTATTATGATATCCGAAAGTTTTTTTTTAAGTCATCGATGACTCCACCAGTTGAGAAAAGATTACAATGGAGCTGTTGCAAACTTTTGCTACAGGCTTATTAATAGTTGATTATGGGGTAATACCCTGTAAAAATAACGATTAGCGCACTAAAAAATCACGAAATCCACTCCTTAACTCACAAAATGCTTTTAAACGCGAGACCGTAATGGCGGTCGCGGGCCGCGGTTTTCATTGGGGTTCCCTATCTTCAGTCAGCGCCATCTACACGAGGTGTTCTCGCAACACCACACAAGAAGAAAAAGAAGCATACAATTGCCATAAGAAAACCGCGGCCAGCGACCGCCATTACGGTCTCGCATTTAAAAGCATTTTGTGAGTTTAGGAGTGGATTTCGTGATTTTTTATTGCGCTAATCGTTATTTTTACAGGGTATTACCCCATATTCAACTGTTAATAAGCCTGTAGCAAAAGTTTGCAACAGCTCCATTGTAAGTATTTTCACGCATTACGGCCATAACCTGATCTGAATTGTAAAATATTCAGGCCAAGCGGTGGAATAGTTGGTGAGTTAAAAAATGTCATTAATATACTCGGAACGGCATCTCTGGTTTTTATTCATGCCAGTAGCGTAGCGTGCAATTTGGCAACGGCGCAGTTCCTCCATTTAAACCCATCAAAAAGATCGAAGTATTGGGTGTTCGGTGAACAATTTCACATGCATTCAACCTTTTACATGGTTTTAAATGGAAAAATACAACGCTGCTAAATTGCACGTTACGGCAATGATTCATGCGCATACCGTACCGGGTTCCCATTCAGATAAAGCAAGAAGATCTGTCTCGGTGTGTAGGTATATTTAATGAAACTTTTCAATAATTCACCGATGATTCCACCGCTTGACCGAAAGATTACACAGTTCAGATCAATTCATGACTGTAATGCACGCAGAAATACTAGCATCTGTAATTTTTTCTCAATCGAAGTAACTATACCGTTAACTTATCAAAACATCCACATTAAAAAAAAAAAAAAAAAAAAAAAAAAAAAAAAAAAAGTAATATATGATCTCACCGATACAGAAAAGATTACAGATCAGACTATTTTCGTGCATGACAGAAGCTAAACTAAGCTACAAGGGAATTTTCGGTCAACCGTTGGAATCAACGGTGAATTGAAAAATGTCATTAAATATACACAAAACGGCAGCATTTAAACTCGTGTAAAAGACCGAATTCAGGGGTGCACAGTGCACAAGGAAAATTCGATATATTTAATGAGTTTAAATGGAGCAGTTGCATTGTTGCCAGATGGCACGCGACGCCACTGGAAACAGCTTATCTCACGCTTGTAACGTAAATAAAGTTCTGGAATTCTTCCTTAGCACGGCTTGCACTGAAAGCTCTTTACTCGTAACTCAATATATCTGTCCCGTATTACTGAGCTTGACAACGCAATATCTGTTCCTTTTTCGATGAATGAAACAATTATTATTCTTATTTATTATTATTATTATTATTATTATTATTTTTTTTGTTTACTTCTAACGACCGTGCAGTGCCCTCTTGCCCCCTCTCTCCTCTCTATCTCTTTGGGTGATTCAAACATAACCTGGTTAGTGGATAGTATCATCTATCTGTTTTCAACATTACATTCAGAGTTGATGCTTCGTTTATATTTAATAACATTTTTTTAATCCACCAATGACTTCCTCCACCGATTAACATGTCTAACAGTGGGCGTAGCGTGCAATGCGGCAACGTTGCAGTTCATTCATTTGAACGCATGAAAAAGATCGAAGTATTGGGTGTTCGGTGAACACCTTCGCATTCGACCTGATCCATGGGTTTGAATGGACTCAATGCATTGTTGCCAGATTGCACGCTGCGCCACTGATGCCTAAATATTACTTTAACCCTTGTGAGCCTAAGGGGGGGTAGATTTGTACCCCAGACCAGTTTTTTTGACGCCATTTTGTCAAAACTGCTCAAAATTTTTTGGGACTTCATGAAATTTTAAGTTAGGATACTTAGAACACGTCCACCAAAGTTCATTAATTTTTATGAATTTTTGTCGATATTATAGAAATTTAAAGTGTTGGGGAACAAATATTCCCCCCCCCCCTTCGTCATGCCAGTTTTAAGTTTGGAACCATCTATTACAGTGAATTTTACGGAAATTTTATGTAGATTAAGAATATTAAGTCAGATCATTGAAAAAAAATTGGAAATTTATCAAAAATGGAAAAATAAGATGGTAACTCATTTTCATTTTTTCCATTTTTTTTATTTTGACATTTTTTTTTAAAAGTAGGTGTAAATTTGGCAACATAGCAATAATTTACTCAAATTTCACATAAATTACTCTCTTAGGGTACTAAGTACGTAATCCATCCATTATAGTTTCAAAATTATTGATACTGACTGTGCTGCATGAAAATATCCTTGGGGTACAAAAATACCCCCCCTTAGTCCTTTGTGTTACCGAAATACCTTAGGCTCACAAGGGTTAATAGATTTATACCTTTTTTGGAAGAAAAAAGCATAAAGCAGTACTGTAGCGGCTCGTGCCATTTGGCAGCTCTGTTTGTGTGCCATTGAAAACAATGCAAAAATATCGATTTCTCAGGGATTCAGTGAATCCCCCAAAGATCGATTATTTTACGTAGGTTTTGATGGAGAGGATCCGTTGTTGCCGCATTGCACGAGCCGCCTCTGGCATGAAGGAAGATACGAGAGAGGATACTTACTTTTTGATTTGATTTAGCGATCTTTGTTTATCGACAAGTTTGAAATAGTTCACTGTCCTCCATGTTTTGTCACTCGGGAGGGTGATTTGAAGGTCACTGAGTGTAATACACATTTTGAAACCTCTCAAAGAAATCGGAGATCCGAATGATGGTATTTCAGGGAGATCTGCGCACCTTGAAAACTAAGCTTTTCTCCCTCTTTGGAAGTTTTCATCTTCAAGCTCGGAGTCTCGTCTAAAAGTTCAAATTTGAAAAAATTTAGATTTTTTGAAAATTAACTTGCCGAGAAAGATAAGATTTCTAACGATGGTGGTAATTATTGCAAGGGTCTGAAATTTTATTTGCTTTTTGTTTTGTTTTGTTTTGTTTTTTTTGTTTTTTGTTTTTGTTTTTGTTTTGTTTTTTTGTTTTTTTGTTTTTTTTGTTTTTTTTTTTTTTTTTTTTTAAGGAAATGAAAGTATACTTGATGAGCTGAGAATAAAGTCCTTGTTTAGGAAAAAGAAAATAGAAAAGAAAGTTCCATACATGTTCATTACCAATAACCCATACAGAGTACGGGTATGTGTGGATGTGTATGAATACATATGGATATCGTATTGATCTGTATGAATAAGAATATTCATATGCATCTGCATGAATTTCGCAACTCATCAACAATTCAAAAAAAATTGTGGAAAACCATTTTCCTTAATTTTTCTACATAAAACTTCCTCGCATGGTTAACAATTTTTTCATAGAAAAATTTCGATTTAATTAAATTTGTCTGTAAAAAAGAAATGAGGAAATAGTTGCTAAGTAGTATTGCAACATGCATGGTAGGTGATACATCGTGTTCTTTCTGCAAAAGTCCTCAAAATAAAATAAATGATAATAAAATAGAACAAAATCGCAGATGAAAGGACGAAGGAGAACAGAAATCAGTGAATTAATACTTTAAAAAAATCGGAAATCATCTTAACTAAAAAAAAAAAAATCAGTTGCGTCACGTTAAAAAAAGAATAATGAATGTAAACCTTGAAAAAAATCTCAACGGTAATCCAAAAAATGTAAACAATTGCGCCTCAAAATTCTCGCTGACTAGTACACTTGTGTTCAAAAGTAGATGGATTGATAACCTTAAAAAAATTGAAATCAACAAAGTGCGCCTTAGAAAATAACTACACTACGTAAAAGGAGAAAGAAAAGAAGAAGAAAAGAAAATGTTAACCATGAAAAAAAGCTCACGAATAATCTAAAAAATGTAAAAGCTTTTGCCTAAAAATTCTCGCTAACTGGTACACTAGGGTGTCCCTTATTTTTCGAATTTCGCGATCGCGCCTTTGCACCACCGCCAAAGGGTGCCAAATGGCATAAAACTAAACCCCCTTCAACCGTTTTCCATGAAAATGACCGTAACTATTGCCGCATCGCCTTTGAAGTTGCCGCGGTCAAGTCGAATTTTCGGCGATTTTGCGTTTTCACGCGATTTCGTGAATTTTTTAAGGCATGATAAAACACTCTGAAAATTCTGAAAAAATTGTTTTAAGTACTACTAGTAGCATACTTTCAGCTGGTAATTTTACATTCACGGTGAAAACCTTCCGCGTTTCAGTGTCGACCCTTCAAAATCGCGAAAAAACGCGATATGCCACGGATCTCTGGCGATATCGTATTTTTCTGCGATTTCATGAATTTTTTTAGCTATGAAAAAAAAATCTAAAAAATCTGAAAAAAATGCATCTAGTACTCTGAGTAGCATACTTTTAGTTTATAAATTTACAATTTTGCTGGAAACCTTCTGAGTTTGTGTTTGAACCCCGCAAAGACGGAAAAAAACGCAAAATTGCGTCAGAATTCCGGCGAGGTGCAAATGATAAAACTAATTGTATATTTGAATAATAATACAAAGGAAACAATCAGTGATTCATTAATGTTCTTTTTATTTTAAAGCATGTGATAGGGAAAAGTAAAATAGCTTTTTGCAATAAACATATAACTAAACATTCCATGTTAATTTTCCGTGAGGAAATGGAGAATATTCTTTTTACGAAAAGCGGGCAAGTTTTTTCTGTTGGCTTCAAAAATTTGCAACAAATACTGTTTTTGCTCCTCGTCTTTTGTGCTGTCATTATAACGCTGAATTAGAGCAACTGCCCTCTCTGCATGGTCATTTGTGACCCTTAAATGTTTCACAATTTTTAAATTTGCAGCGTACATAGAATTTTGAGGCCATTTTGATGGGTCTTCGCTCAAAACGCTAGTGTCTAATTTTAAACACTTAAAAAATGTGTCAGAGTTTTTAGTTATAAACTGATCTAAATCTGCCTTAAGAAGCTTTGGTAAGACTGTTAGATCAAGTTTTAGTTTTTTGAGATTGATATCATTTCCATCTTTTTCTCTCAGTGCCTTGATCATTTTTCTTTTTATTTTGATAGGCACAGAGTCGTCAAAAAAAGACAATGCGGCTAATTGCTCACTGATAAACCACAAATGCCTATTAAAAGTTTCAAGAGCTTTTTCTGACACTTTCCTATTATAAGCCTTATAATACAATAATTGTTTCATTAAGTTTAGATCATTTAAGGGGGCTTTGACAGAAACCTGAGCAGGGAACCAAAAAAATATGTAAATTTTCACTATAAACAAAGACACGTCAGTGAAACCAGTTATCTGTTCTTCTGGCAAAACAAATTGCTTCCGGAAAAGCCAAATTTTTAGTCTATAAATAGCTTTCGCCATCCATCTGGAGTGCGAAAAGGCGCCAGGTTTGTTGAATCGGATACCTCGGTTCGGTTTATGCCCCATAATGAGTCCGACTTCTCGTACTCGATTAAATAATATTTGTCGGATAACCGTTTCGATTTCCATGACATTTTTCGGTGCAAAAAACAGGAAACTAGAAGAAGGCACTACAAGTTTGTCGGAAAAGTAAAAGAAGCAGCACGGCATATTAGGCACGAGAAAGCGAAATAGTGTCTCTTCCGATTGAAGATTGTTGACTTACTAACATAAAGTAACTTTATGCTTACTATATAATGACCATAAAGTGTGTTTTCGCACATTTTTACGCTGGCTGCAAAGGGATGATGTCTGAAGATGTGTGGTAGAGGGAGGGGATCTAAGGACATGCATTTCTGGCGGAAAGGAACGAAGAGTAGGACCGGAGGAGGGTAGAGGAGGAGTCGAGGAAACCGAGACAAGTCCGAGTCAAAACAACAATAGACAACCGATCATACGCGAACCGTCCAGTGTCCCTCCCTGGTTGTCAAATCTCTTTTGCAGCGTTGTTGGATGCAAAAAGGGCTAATTTAGCCCGATTCTTTCATTAATGCGGCTGTGCAGGCCTATTTTTATGTTGATTATTATTGAAACGAACTTTGAGCACGAACAATTCAACGCACGGAAAATTTGACAGTATGTTCATATGTTCGCTTTTTGTTGTTTTTGGAGGGCTCAAACACAAACTCAGAAGGTTTCCAGCAAAATTGTAAATTTATAAACTAAAAGTATGCTACTCAGAGTACTAGATGCATTTTTTTCAGATTTTTTAGATTTTTTTTTCATAGCTAAAAAAATTCATGAAATCGCAGAAAAATACGATATCGCCAGAGATCCGTGGCATATCGCGTTTTTTCGCGATTTTGAAGGGTCGACACTGAAACGCGGAAGGTTTTCACCGTGAATGTGAAATTACCAGCTGAAAGTATGCTACTAGTAGTACTTAAAACAATTTTTTCAGAATTTTCAGAGTGTTTTATCATGCCTTAAAAAATTCACGAAATCGCGTGAAAACGCAAAATCGCCGAAAATTCGACTTGACCGCGGCAACTTCAAAGGCGATGCGGCAATAGTTACGGTCATTTTCATGGAAAACGGTTGAAGGGGGTTTAGTTTTATGCCATTTGGCACCCTTTGGCGGTGGTGCAAAGGCGCGATCGCAAAATTCGAAAAATAAGGGACACCCTATGGTACACTGTGTGCAAAAACCGATGGATTGATACCTTCACAAAAATTGGAAATCAATAAATTAACTGACAAAATTAACTACATCACGCTAAAAAAAAAAAAAAAATGAATGGAAACCTTGAAAAAAAGCTCACCAAAAATCCAAAATATATTAATTCTTTTGTCTCAAATTTCTCGCTAACTTGTACACTGTGGGCAAACATCGCTCTTCAACCGAGGCCCGATCGTCGTCAGAAAAGGAGACCTTGCGAGTGTGAGTCGTGAGTGACAAAACTAAGTTCGAGGCAGAAAAATCATGAATGAGCCGCCTTCTACAGCGCATGAATGATTCCATCCCAGGGAAAAGCTCGATGAGTACTCGAGTACACGCTTCCAAGATAACTCAAGAAAACGTAAAAATATATAGTTACGCCTAGTGCCTGGTGCTACATGGGGCGGGCGGGCAGCGCAGCGGGCGCTGTCATGCCGCCGGCGCTAGTGCATCATGCATTCCTATATAGACTGTTTTAGTAGAGCGATATATCGTATCGATTGCCGTCCGAGGACCTCTGGTTCCAAACAAACTCTGATTCAATGCAAAAGTTAAAGTTTATTTTGACTGCACAGACATAGCATTGCTAATGTTTCTTAAAGGCGTGGAATTCAATTTAGGTAATTCGCTCGAATGGGTTGCCTCCAATCGTCTTAGACCCCGTTTTTATTTAATCCGAACTTGGGCTGATTCTGCTATTTTGGTCGAGACGAGACGAGATATTGGGGATCGATCATTCCCATTGGCTTAACCATTGTGAGCCTAAGGGGGGTACATTTGTACCCCAGGCCAGTTTTTTTTACGCCATTTTGTCAAAACTGCTCAAAATTTTTTGGGACTTCATGACATTTTAAGTTAGGATACTTAGAACACGTCTACCAAATTTCATTAATTTTTATGAATTTTTGTCGATATTATAGAAATTTAAAGTGTTGGGGTACAAATATACCCCCCCCCTTCGTCCTGCCAGTTTTAAGTTTGGAACCATCTATTACAGTGAATTTTACGGAAATTTTATGTAGATTAAGAATATTAAGTCAGATCATTGAAAAAAAATTGGAAATTTATCAAAAATGGAAAAATAATATGGTACCTCATTTCATTTTTTCCATTTTTTTTATTTTGACATTTTTTTTTAAAAGTAGGTGTAAATTTGGCAACATAGCAAAAATTTACTCAAATTTCACATAAATTACTCTCTTAGGGTACTAAGTACATAATCCATCCATTAAAGTTTCAAAATTATTGATACTGACTGTGCTGCATGAAAATATCCTTGGGATACAAAAATACCCCCCTTAGTCCTTTGTGTTACCGAAATACCTTAGGTTCACAAGGGTTAAACGACGTCACGTGACAAATTCGAAGTCATTTGCGTCCTTTATTTCAGATAAAATGACTCCTCCATCCCTCGAATGACTCGAAATCTGGCACGTGGCACCATTTAAACCAATGGGATTGGTCGATACCCGCTATCTCACCTCGTCTCGACCGAAAGAGCAGAATCAGCTCCCTGGACTGGAAATAAATCTCGAAAATGGAAGACTGATTCGATGCCCTCAAAATATGTCTTGCTTATGCCGGTAGTCCTTCAAAAATTAGAACTTCCGAATTTTCTCCTCCATAAATGAAACTCCAGTAACAATCACCTCTCATCTGAGAAAAAAATAACAACAAAAATAATGAAAGAGAATTAAGCTTAAAATTAGTACGATTTGACAATCTAATACTGCATTTTGTCCCCATCTAAATTAATCAGATATCCTTTTAAATTAAAATATATTTCTTTCACTTTCAACGGAAATCTGGTTTGTTTGATAAAAAACGATGATATTTAATTTTAAAAAAGAAAAAAACACTTGTATTTACTATCCGTATTTTCTGTCCTTTTTATTGGGGGGGGGGGGGGGATAAAAAGCTCCATCTTGCATCTTGAATAAGCATGACGTAACATGCGCCTAACCGTGTCCAGTGAGGAGGAATACGCATTACGACGATACGCGCGCCGTGCCAAATCGCTAACTATTCCTACTTGCCGGATATGGTTTTGCGTCATTTTAAATTGAAGGAGTAACGGCTTTTGAATTATTCTTTTTTAACACGGAAGCGCTAAATTGTGCACAGTCAATCTTCGTGGTCTATCCCCATCAATAACTCCAAATTTAATTATGCCTCTCAAGATCAATTCTGTCAATGTAAATGGAGGGGGGAGGGGCTGGGGGTCCATATTTGAGGGTACTCTGCGGTAAAGAACATGTCGTTTCGTTATAGGGAGCTCGCTCTTTAAATCAGGTATACCTTTTTACGGATCTTAAGTAACAGTTTTTAATCCATTGATTATTCCACCAGTCGACAAAAAGATTTCAGCAGTGTCTAATTCAGCAGTTTGACTGTAACGCATGAAAACATTCTAATCTGTAATATTTTTCCAACCGATGGAATCAACAGTGATTATCATAATTCCATCGTTATTTTAAAGTCAGAGGTGTTTCAATCGGTGGACGAGAAGATTACAGATCAGAGTGTTTTTGTCCTTTATAGTTACACTGCTGACCTGGACTGTGTATTCTTTTCGCCATCCAGTGGAATCATCGGCTTAGTAAAAAAAAAAAAAAAATACGAGTATTTTTAAGATCTACAAAACGGCAGCCCTTCTCTGAATTTCTTGAATGAAATCATAATTAGACATTTCTAAGCAATATTCTAGGGTAAATTAAAGTGATAACCTTTTTCTTTGATTATTTAATGGCGATGCAACAGACATTTTATAATGCAAGCTAATTACATAGCTTTGGAGGCGTGAGAGGCTTTCGGGGGTTAAAATGTGGGGGGGGGGGGGGTCATCTTCTCGTGCGCTCCTTGTTTTTCTAAAAAAAAAAATAAAAAAAAAAAATAAAAAAAATAAAAAATAATAAAAAATAAAAAAAAAATGTGCATTGTTCATGTCTCATGAACAATATTGGGTCAGTGGGGTCATGAAATCGCGTCAAAAAAGGACACGACGCACAGTGTGGGATATGACCGAAATAGCTAGACAAAAGTCTTCCCTCCCTTTTTCATGATTAAAATTATGGTTGCGGGGGTTTTTTAGGTCGCTGATTTCGAATATGAAGTCAGATCTTTAAAATTCTAACGTCTAACATGGTTTTGATCAAAGTATTTAAACAATTATGGTCTGTCACTTCTCAGTGAAACATTATTTTTTTACAAGAGCTGTTTTTTCCGACCGAAACTAAAAAAATTGCGTAAAAATCTGACTTTCAAATTATTTTCGAGAAGAAAAATAAAAAAACTTTCAAATAACTTTTGATAAAATAAAAAAAATGCATTAAAATGTATCGAAATAATTTCATCAGTGGCGAAACGTGCAATGTGACAACACTAGTTTTTCTCCATTTAAATATGTGCAAAACAATCGATTTTTCCCGAAACAATTAATTCCTTGAAGAAGCGATTATTATAAATCGATTCAAATGGAGAAATTCCGCTACAAAAATTTCTCAGGCGGGAATCGAAACCAAGATTCTGACGTGCAGGACCAGTACGGATCCACTAGGATAACTCGCAAGAATGCAGTAAGAGACGTGCGACGAGCATAATAAAAACACAGCGCCGCTTGGACTGTGAGACAGCGTGTTGCCGAGCATTGAGCATCACAGAGAAGAAAAACATCGTCAAAATGGAGTGGAACGCAGTTACTAAAATGAAGATATCTCAAAAACTAGCAAAAACTAGCAAGAAAACTTTAGATGGATTTGTTCTCTGAGACACAGGCTTTCATAATATCTAACGATTTTTATGGGAAAATGCGGGAAACAAAATTTACGATCTAATAAAAATGAGGTTTCGCGGAAAAATTACGTCTAAAAACCATCACTATTTCAGCCTGAAAAAAAACTTTAAATAAGGTCTACAATGAAAATTAATGTGTCAAAACGCATCTACACACCTTTGTCTACAATTTTCATTCAATAGTTGATTCGTTTTTTCACTTTATTAGACTGTAAATTGACTGAAACTATTCAGCGTTAACAATGGATTCCAACTGTTTACATCAATACCACGATCAAGGGTAGATTTCAAGCTCTGTAACTATTTACCTCATCATAAAATCGCAACATTGATGCATATATTCGTAATCAGCATACTCTCAGCTATCATTTAAGACCAATTTCACCTCATTTTGAGCACATTGATTTTTCGACTTTTGTCTAGCTATTTCGGCCATATCCCACACTGTGCGACGCGACAACAGGAGATGATCGCGAAAAATCGCTGCAATTTTTCTATTTAAGTTTAAATTAAAATCCAAAAATAGGATTTAAGTATTTTTTTTATATATATTTTTTATTTTATTTATTTTTCTTTTTTTACTCCTGCGTTTATAGTTATTTTACATTTACTAAGGGAGGGAAAAAACATCAACAAAACCAATGATACACGTAGGTTTGAATCGCCCAGTCCCTTGAAATATGGCGGCAGTGACGGCCAATTATTTCGTTCCCTTTCGGACCATCGCTATTGGCTCGTTGGTAAAATTATTGCTCCTTTTGGGCAGGAAATGGTTTTTAAGCATGTTTTTTGTGTAGCATATTTCAGGATATTTGCAATCGTCTGATGCAAAAATGTTCTTGATATTCTCATGGTTTCATCAATTGCTTTAATTCATTCCATAAAGCCTCACTTTGGATATTCTGGTGTCAGAAAGGTGGTTTTGAAAAGGAAATCAATTAAAAAAAAAAAAAAAAATCTGCTGTCAAGCAACATATTATATGTACAGTCAGGGACGAAAAGAATGTCGGACAACTCCTTGAGGTAGGCCACTTGCAATGATTAAATTCATTGAGATATGTATTGCGGGTAGCCTAGTTCAAGGAGACGCCTGACATTCTTACTGTCCCCGACTGTACTAAGTACTTCTAACATGGAATAGTCCAAGATACTTTTTTTCTCTCTTTCTTTTTTTTGCAATGCTGAGTCCAATAATGTCATGTGATCAATGAATTCTGTATCTTGGAAAAATGTCAAGGGTGTTTTGGAGGGTCGCAAGATTATCGGCCTTAAACAAGATACGTTGAAATGTCAAATTATTTACATAACTTTTTCTTTCATAAAATGCATCCTTCTCCGATAAAAAGAAAGTGAAAGCAAGATAGATAAAAGGTTCGTTAAAGTCTCGCCTCTTTTGATCATGCGCGACAATGTTCACAAGTGTTAATAAATCCGTCTGTTTTTGGAGTAGGTATCTGGTATGTGCTGAAGAGAATAGTTCATAACATTATTTTTAAGTTATATCACTGAAAATCTATACAAGTGCAATTTCGTGATTTTCTTTACTAAATCAAACTTTTATTTCTTTTCGTTCTTTTAATGCATCAGATTCTCACAAATGCGTTTCTTTAACTCGAAACTTAGTCGACGTTAATCGTGTAATACGAAATCTCGTAAACTTTTAATCAATGACTCAAAGGTAAATGGTGAAAAGGTTTCAAAATTCATCAACTTTCCTAAATTTTGAAGAAATACAGGGGAGTTGAGACGATTTTACAGAAGCGCCAATTTGAAATTAAAAATGCTGATTTTCGTGTTTTCAATCACAGTATACTCATCCTATACAGTAGCGCTTTGGCGATTGTCGTTTTTCATTGTAATCAAATGGGAAAAAGATATTAGTGTTATCCTCCGACCACCAGGGGGCGTTTGCCGTTTTTCTAACATTGAGTTTCGCTACTGTGTAAGATAAGTATACTGTGTTTTCAATGTTACAGTTGTGTGTGATGATCAGTACTTCATAATTTTAAATTAATATTACCAAAAACCTATGAGAGCAATTCTATGGTTAATTGAATCAAACGAGTGTTTTAATTATTTTTTGTTCTTCAATGCATCACTTTCTTACTGCGTTCCTTTAACTCGAAACTTTGTTGACGTTAGTCGTGTGATACGAAATCCCATAAACGTTTTATTAAGGAGTATAAAGTAAATTATAAAAAAGTTCCAAATACAAAGCCTTTCAAATTTTAAAGAAAACCAGAGGTGTTGAAACAATTTAAAAAAAGCGCCACTTTGAAATTAAAAATGTTGGTTTTTGTGTTTTCAATATTACTTTTGTGTGTGATTCTCAATGCTTTCTTTATTGGAAATAGTGGAGGAGTCAAAGCGGATGAATTCAACGAAAATATTGACAACGATGCGCTATGCTTGACCCCGTACATCGAGAGAGAGGTCAAATTGAGAAAGCGCAAGAACTAGCTACTGCAACTCCATTCCTCAAGGGCGTGAAAAGTTTCGCCGGATACTTGACCGTCAATAAAAACTGTTCGTCGAATATTTTTTTCTTGCTTTTCAAAAGTCAGCTAAAAAACTGGGATGAGCAACCTTTGGTGGTATGGCTGCAGGGTGGCCCCGGTGCAAGCTTTTTCGTAGGACTCTTCCTTGAAGCTGGCCCTTACAATGTCACTGAGAAAATGGAATTGAAAAGAAGAAAATTCTCTTCGACCCGTAAATACAATGTAGTTTTTATCGACTACCCGGTCGGTGCCGGATACAGTTTCACGAAATTTGACTCCGGATATGCCAATGACATAAATGACGTTGCTCGAGATTTACTAGCGGCATTAACCCAGCTTTACACACTTTTCCCAGCCCTTCAAAAAACGAAACTCTTCATTAATGGCATATCACATGGAAGCAGACCTGCAGTCGCACTAGGCTATAAAATTCCAGAGATGAAACAAAGATTCCAATATCAAATTACCCTTGGCGGGGCTCGTGATTAAGAGTGGTTGTATTGATCCATTTTACAATATGTTCAAACATTCAGCTTTCCTGTATCAAGTGGGTATGATTGACAAATTAGCAGTTGATAAATTGAACAAGATAGAGGAAGAAGCCAAAGCTGATATCAAATCAGGCAGATTTGCCAACGCAACAACCGATTACTTAAAAGCGAGAGAACTAATCCAATCACTAACAGGGCAACATCATATCCAAGATTTGGTCCATGATAATATCAAAAGAAATGAACAAGAGGCATTCCGTTTTGCTGAGGAAGTAAAGACGAGAAAAGCCATACACGTGGGTACGAATGAGTTCGTTGGTCATTCTGCGCTAGTTTTTCGTTTTCTGTACAGCGACATATTCCAGTCTTTGAAACCATGGTTGGAAAAACTTCTTGCAGTTGACAAATTACCAATTCTGTTTTATAATGGTCAAGTGGATATTGTAACAGCTTACCCTTTGAGCCTTAACTTTTACCGCTCATTGGAATGGCCTCATGCGAAAGATTACCAGGTCGCGAAAAGATGCCAGTTCAGGGTTGGAAATAGCGTTGCAGGGTACTTTAAAACAGCCGGGACTTTGATCGAGGCGCTTATACGGAATGCAGGTCACCCGGTGGGTGCGTTTCAACCGAAATGGCAGTTTCATTTAGTGGACAGGTTCATATCAAACAGTTCCTCATTTGAATGTTAAGAAGGAAATGGACATTATTTAATACGTTGGAATAAGTTGGGAGGCACTTCACTAAATTCTCTTACTGCATTTTTAAGATTTTTCGTGCTCACGCAACTGTTTTGTAAATATAGAAATAAATCTCTACTTGTGTGTGGATATTTTTGTTTAATGTCCGTAAGTCGATTTTTCTGATAGAATTAGTAATCACATCATACTATTTTTCTTCTTTTTGAACGTGTAAAGTGTTTTCTCGCAATTAAGTCTGATTATTAATTATACCAATCTGCTGCACTAATCATGGGCAGTGGCGGCTCGTTCAATCCGGCAACCGTGCACTTTTGCCATTTAAACGTGTGCAAAAAAACGTGTGCTTGGTGAGGCGCTGCTGCGCCTCACCAAGTAATCGATTATTTTACACAGTTTTAAATGGAGGAAATCCATTGTTGCCACATTGCACGAGCCGCCGCTGGCGTAGATACAAGGTCCCGGGGGGGATGCCCCCTAGAAAAGTCGTGCATCCCCCCAGAAAAAATGGGGTTTCAAAATCATTCCATTCCTCACATCCAAAAAAAAAGAAAAAAAAACCTCTTTCCAGAAAAGGTGCCCACTGCTACCATTACTGATCATTTTTGTCTAAAAGACAGATATTTCCTGTAATTCAAATTTATAGTCACTTTTTGTAATTTGACTGTGGTGTTTCTTGACAGTTGGAACTATCCCAATTTCAAGGACCAATTGTCAGTCGCACCAAACGCGACTGTACTTTTCCAAGTGATATCTCAAATAAAAGATCAATTTCTTTTCCAACATGGTGTGATCCTCTTTTTTTTTTTTTTTTTTTTTTTTTTTTTTTTTTTTTTTTTTTTGATAAAAACCACCACTGGATTTTCTTCCCTACTCTAATTCACATTGTTCCAGTCTCATGATTTGCAAACGCAAATATCGATGTAGACACTTAGTAGTTAGGGTTTTGTTGGGCGCCTTCAATTCATCGTATAAGCAATTCCAACGCCGCCGAGTACGAACAGTTAACTACCTTCCCTAAATGAACGGAAAAGTGGCAGTCTTTCGAACTAATCAGGCCTTTAAAGGGTTAAGCGCCAAATTTTAGAAACGTTGTACCTCAAAACACCTTCAAATTGTGCTTACGAGGTGTTTAAATGTGAAACAATTTCCGGTCGGAGGATGGTGGTTATAGAATAACACCCCCCCCCCCCCCCGGTGGATGGGTGGTCCCGTGGACTCCCCCCCCCCGAAAAATTTTATAGCTTCGCCCATGGCACTTATCTCATTAGCAAAAAATTAGTATCTCATTTTAAACCAGTGATTTTATTACTGATTTATAATATAAAGAGCGACGGCAAAGTTCGCCCCTTTTTTGAGGTACTCACGGATCCTTTCGAAACATGTCTCAAATGATACCTTATGATGACCTAATACTTCGGTGGAAATATTAGCTAGAATTCTCGCATGGCCCCCGAGATATAACCCCCCCCCCCAAGTTACCCCTAAAAATCGATTTTCTCGTATAACTCGTAGGAATTTGCATCGATTTCTTTAAAAATTGAGTTCAAATAGTATTTAAACGCGTTCTTTTCATTTTTGGGGTCAAAAATTGTTTTGGGTCAGTTTGGGGGGGAGGGGGATTGAGGGGTCATTGTTTTCAATTTTGTGTGTATTAAAAGTAGCTGAATTTGTAAAAATAGGTAGAAACTGTACACATATCTGAAAGGAGCGTAAAAAAATAGAAAACCCCTTGATGTGATTGGTTTCCTCTGTCCTATCGATATATCTCGAGATAATCGATCTCAAAGTTTACAAGTTGTGCTGAAGCCGCGCCACTGCGTTCAAGACACCCAACGTACCAGTGGCGTAGCGTGCAATTTGACAACGTTGCAGTTCGTCCGTTTAAACCTGTTCAGAATATCGAGCTATTGGGTGTTCGATGAACACCTTCGTATTCGACCTTTTACATGAGTTTAAATAGGCACAGTGCAACGTTGCCAAATTGCACGCTACGCCACACTATGGTCCGGATGGCCGATCTAGCTTGTATAAAATCAAAATTGGCAGAAAAAATTGCGGAAAAATAGTGACTACATGTTTTTTGGGTCGCTGAACACGAATCTGAAGTCTGTTTTTCAAAATTCGCAAATCCAAGATGGCGGATTTCCCATAACAACAAGATGGCGGATTTTAAAAGTTATCGGAATCATGCGTCTTTAAGTGAACTTTGATAAAGCTTTAAAATGGTTAGATTTTTCTGTATTTCATCATCTGATGGATTTTTAAAACAGGGGGTAGAGGCAGAAAGTAACGCAGTGTTGCCAGCTTGAATCGAAAAACCCGAATTTTTAACAACATTAATTTAAATGAGTGAAATATATACCTACTCTAATTTTATAGCAGTATTGCACGAAAAAAAAACACAGCACTAAAAATTGGTAAAGTAAATGAAGGCACTTCTTGTAATTAAATATCACATTAAAAATCACATCAAAATTCAAAATTAAAACAAAAAATGAATCACAGGTTATTTTGAGTCTAGTAAAAAAACTGGGAGATCAAAAGTAAATTGAGATACAAACTATATAAATTACCCGAATTTTTAACAATCAGCATCAATTGGCAGAGAAAATAAAGGAACTTCTTGTAATTAAGTATTACATTACAATATCACAGTCTAAAAAAAAAATCTCTTTTGAAGTCAAATACACTAACAGATAAAAATTAAAATGAGAAAGATACCGTAAAAAAATAAAATAAAAATGACGTAAACGTTGCGTAAACAAATGAGCTAGTGGATGAAAATATTAATGGATGAAATGGATGAATGGGTAAATTATATAGAATGAGGTAGGTGCGCCAAATAAGGCCACCCTTTTTTGAAAGGCTGTAAACACTTTTCTTGAGCAATCTTGCCAAGAAAAGCTAAAGAATTTTTTTCATCGCGTGTTTTAGTGCGCTGATTGTAATTTTTAATAATTATCTATTTTCTTTCATACAAGAGCCGTACGTGCAAACTGGCAACGTCGCATTTTGTTACATTGACCCAAACGAAATGAGTCAAATTGAATACATGATGTCCATTTTGCACCAACTAGTCCGATATTTTCGATGGACGAACGGCAGCGTTACTAGTTCCCACAAAACACCGGTTTTTGGCTCTGATTTTAAAAAGTCGAAAACTCAAAAAATGGGCAAAAAGGGGCTGCGGTACAAGTAAAGGTTGGTACCCATGGCTCTGAAGAACAGTTTTTTTGAGCAATCTCGCCAAGGAAAGCTAAGGAATTTCTTCGGCAGGTGTCTTGGTGAGCTAACTATAATTGTCAATTAATATTTTCCTGCATACAAGAACACAGTTTGCAAACTGGCAACGTCGCATTTTTGTTTACATTGAATCACATGACATTGAACCTAAGACAAATCGAAATCATGATTTTCACTTTGCATCAGTTATCCGATATTTTTCACGGGCTTAGATGGATGAAATCAGCTTCAATGGACTTAGTGTGCACAATACACTGCTTCTTGGCTTTTAGCGGAAAATTACTATTTTTTAGCCTAGAAGCATGATTTAAAAAAGTCGAAAACTCAAAAAAGGGAAAAAATGGGAAATTGGCATGGCAAAAGGCTGGTTCCCATGAGTATAAAGAACACTCTTTTTGAGCAATCTTACTAAGGAAAGCTAAGGAATTTTTTTGGCAGGTGTCTTAGTTTACCGATTTTTGACATTTTAGGCTAAATTTCACGTTATCTTAAAAACTAAGATAATATACAGGGTGTTTCTAAAACTTATGTCATCCTTTCTACCACGTATTTTTGAGGTCAAAATTAGTCCCTTTTTTTCTATAAACATGTGTCCGAAAATGCCCCCCTTTTGAGCTGCAGCCGCCCAAAGTTTTAAAAAATTGTTGGTTTTTTTGGAATATCGACCAGATTTATGAACCGAATGTCATGAAAATTGGTGTCCCGAGGTACTTTTACGTGTAAAATCCATTAATGACCTCGAGAAATTCAGAAATGAGGTCTGACTGTACTTTTCAGGCAATCTTATACCTTCAACGACACAAATTTTATGTTACGGAATGGAAATTTGAAAAATAAATAATGAAATCAGATGGAAAAAACTCTTAGAAAGATATTTGGTCATCTTTGTTTTCGTCGATACGACGCGTATTAAGCGAGATAATCGCTGCACAAGGTGGAAAAGTCAGCGCTTTTACTGTAGCGAGCGGCCCGAAGAAGCAGCAGAGTGGCGGGTTGCATACTTCCTGCCGCTCCTCGTGATAAAAGCGCTGACTTTTCCACCTTGTGCAGCGATTATCTCGCTTAATACGCGTCGTATCGACGAAAACAAAGATGACCAAATATCTTTCTAAGAGTTTTTTCCATCTGATTACATTATTTATTTTTCAAATTTCCATTCCGTAACATAAAATTTGTGTCGTTGAAGGTATAAGATTGCCTGAAAAGTACAGTCAGACCTCATTTCTGAATTTCTCGAGGTCATTAATGGATTTTACACGTAAAAGTACCTCGGGACACCAATTTTCATGACATTCGGTTCATAAATCTGGTCGATATTCCAAAAAAACCAACAGTTTTTTAAAACTTTGGGGGGCTGTAGCTCAAAAGGGGGCATTTTCGGACACATGTTTATAGGAAAAAAAAGAAGTCTTATTTTGACCTCAAAAATACGTGGTAGAAAGGATGACATAAGTTTTAGAAACACCCTGTATACTTAAACCACATAATTTTGATGTTTGACAGGTATAAACACGTTTACTTACCTCCAAAATTGACCTGCAGCATCCAAAATTTCCAAAACTGAGGTTTAACAAGGTAAAAAACTCTATTAAGTGTAACCACTGCACAATATGAACTGCTGACTTTCGTCAACAATACCTGGACATGTCCGCGCGCGCAACTTTTGAGGGTCATATCTTCCTTATCAGTCACCCTCTATCAATGAAATTTTGCACAGCAGTCCCAAATATCGTGTAGATTCATCCTACATTGTCAGATTTCCGGTTTTCCGACTTTCATTTTTTTGATTTTATACAAGCTAGATCGACTATCCGGACCATAGTGCGCCACTGCGACGTAAATAATTCGAACACAACTTTGAGATCGATTATCTCGAGATATATTGATTGGACGGAAAAAACCAATCACGACAAGTTCCTTGTTTTTTTACGTTCTTTTCAAATATGTGTGCAGTTCTTACCTATTTTTATATATTCAGTGACTTTTAACACTCGCAAAATTGAAAAAAATGACTTCCGAAAACCTCCCCCTACCAAAAACTGACCCAAAAAAATTTTTGACCCCAATAATAAAAAGAACGCGTTTGAATACCCCTTGAATTCAATTTTTAAGGAAACCGGTGCAAGCTCCTACGAGATGTACGAGAAATTTGATTTTAGGGGGGAACTGGGGGGGGGGGGGGGGGGGGGGTCATACCTCGGGATTCGGGAACCATTCAAGAACTCCAGGTAATATTTTCACCGAAGTATTAGGCCATCATAAAGCATCATATGAGACTTGTTTCGAAAATATCCGTGTGAGCACCCCAAAAGGGGCGAAAAATGGCCTGTTTTTGCCGTCCCTCTTTCAAGCTCTTCAGATTACAAGCGTGGATAAAGACGGTCCAATGTTAGCAATTTTGCAATGTTTCCCCTAGATAGCAAGCCACACAATGACCTTAAAGTCCTTAAACGGCCACTGAACGGAAGGGAAGCCCATTATTTTTGATACATTATTTGTAGTATTTGTACTGAGTGTAAAAGGTTAAGCTGTCGATATCGCTATTCGGGTTTGATAAGCTTAATGCCATAATACAGCTATACTTCACTCATTTTAAATGTCTTCGGTAGTCGAAAGGCTTATCATGAGCCTATAAGCATTTTTTTCTTATCATCTCTTTTTTTGACAGGTATGTCTAATAATATCACATCATAGCGAATAATTCCGTATCTTGAAGAAGTTTCAAGTTCAAGTACGTGTTGGCGAGTCACATAGATTATGGGTTCATTGTTCTAAGCATTAGTTTTTTCGTCGCAGTTCGTTTATTAGAATCAACGAGACTCCTCTTACTTCTTTGAAACCATAAGAACATCGATTATTCCCGTTCCAGGATCGATTTCCATTTTTTTTCTTTTTTTTATAAAGTTCGGACACCGCACAGAAAAACTATGATAATTTGATTTTTTAAATTTTTCCCGCGGAAAAAAAGGAGTCTTGGTTATTCATTTTTATTTTATGAAAATAAAACAGGTTATGATAACTAAGAGGTTTCATTATAAGTTTCCCCTCTTTCATCTTACGCAATGCATAAAGAAACGCGATTATTATTGAATTCGTGGCTTTTCGGGGTGTGTGCTCAAAGGAACAGTTCAGAACATTATTTTTAAAAAATATTACTAAAAATCCATGAGTGCAATTTCATGTGTCAATAATGTCAATTCTTCTTTATTCTTTGAAGCATCAATTTTTTACTGTGTTTCTTTAACGCCCTTTAAAAAACACCCATTTGAAATTAAAAATGATGCTGATTTTTGTTTTTTCAATATTAAAGCTGTGGGTGGTTATCAGTGCTTCCTTTATTGGCGATAATGGAGGATTCAAAGCGAATGAATTCAACGAAAATAGTGACAACGATGCCTTATACTTGACCCCTTACATCGAGAGAGGTCAAATTGAGAAAGCGCAAGAACTAGCTACTGTAACTCCCTTCCTCAAGGGTGTGGAAAGTTTCGCCGGATACTTGACCGTCAATAAAAACTATTCGTCGAATGTTTTTTTCTGGCTTTTCAAAAGTCAGCTCAAAAACTGGGATGAGCAACCTTTGGTGGTATGGCTGGAGGGTGGCCCCGGCTTAACCTCACTGGTTGGTCTCTTCCAAGGTGCTGGCCCTTACAGTCTCACTAAGGAAATTAAATTGAAAAGAAGTAAATTCTCTTGGACCCGTAAATATAATGTAGTTTTTATCGACTACCCGGTTGGTTCCGGGTTCAGTTTCACGAAGTTTGACACCGGATATGCCAAAGATTTGAATGACGTTACTCGAGATTTACTCGCGGCATTGACTCAGCTTTACACTCTTTTCCCACCCTTTCAAAAAACAAAACTCTTCATTAATGGTCAATCATACGGAAGCAAACCTGCAATCGCAATAGGCTATAAGATTCCAGAAATGAACAAAGTTTCCAAGATCAAACTTCCTTTGGCGGGTCTCTTGATTGAGAGTGGTTGTATTGATCCATTTAACAATATTTTCAAACATTCAGCTCTCCTGTATCAAGTGGGCATGATTGATGAATTCGGAATTGATAAATTAAACAACATAGAGGAAGACGCAAAATTGGATATAAAAGCGGGCAGATTTGCCAACGCAACTACCGATTTCTTAAAAGCGAAAGATCTAATCTTAAATTTGACCGGGCAATTTCATACTCTAAATTTTATCCGAGATAACATCAAAAAGATGGAACGAGAGGTAGCTCGTTACTTTGAGGAGGTGTTCTCGAGAAAAGCCATACACGTGGGCACGAATGAGTTCGTTGTTCATTCAAAGAAAGTATTTAATTTTCTGCACAGCGATATAACGCGGTCTTATAAACCATGGTTGGAAAAACTCCTTGCAGCTGACTTACCGATTCTGTTTTATAATGGTCAAGTGGATATTGCATCCGCTTACCCTTTGGCCCTTAACCTTTACCGCTCATTGGAATGGCCTCATGCAAAAGATTATCAGGTAGCGAAAAGATGCCAGTTCAGGGTTGGTGATGACGTTGCTGGGTACTTTAAAACAGCGGGGACTTTCACCGAGGTTCTTGTACGGAATGCAGGTCATTTGGTGGGTGCGAGCCAACCGAAATGGACGTTTCATTTGTTGGACAGGTTCATATCAAACAGTTCTTCATTTGAATGTTAAGAAACAAATGATAATGTTTCGATATGTTGGAATACATTGGGAGGAACTTCACTAAATTCTCTTCAATTCAAAATATAACGGCCTCTTCAAAATCTTCTGATGCACTGCATTTTTAAGATTTTTAGTGCTCACATAAGTGTTTAGTAAATGGAGAAATAAATCTCTAATTGTGAGTGGATATTTTTGATTACTGGCCATAAGTCAATTTATTTGATAAGTAGTCACATCATAATTTTTTTCTTCTTTTTGAACGTTTAAAGTGTTAAGTCTGATCATGAATTATATCAATCTGCAGTACTTATCTTATTAGCAATATATTAATTCTCTCTGTGTAAACCAGTGCTTCCATAAGTGATTTATAATATAAATATCAAGCTCTTCAGATTACAAGTGCAGATAAAGACAGTCCTTATGTCGGCAATTTTTCAATGTTTCCCCTAGATGGCAAGCCACACGGTGACATTAAACGGTCTCCGAACGGAAGTATTTTGGGAACCCATTATCTTTGATACATTATTTGTACTGAGTGTAAAAGTTTAAGAGGTCGACATCGCTATTCGGGTTCGATAAGCTTTATGGCATAATACAGCTGTACTTCACTCATTTTTAAATGTTTTTGGTAGGTAGTCGAGAGGTTTATCATAAGCCCCTAAGATTTTTTTTTTTTTATTTTCTTCTCTTTTTTTGACAGGTATTTCTAATAATATCACATCATAGCGAATAATTCCGTATCTTGAAGAAGTTTCAAGTGCGTGTTGGCGAGTCACAAAGATTCACGGGTTCATTGTTCAAATCATTAATTTTTTCTTCGCGGTGCGTTTATTAGAATCAGCGAGACTCCTCTTAGTTATTTGAAACTGTGGGAAAATCGATTATTCTCGTTCCAGGATGGATTTTCAATTATTTTTATGAAGTTCGGACACTACAGAAAAACTGAGATACGTAGACGTTATAAATTTTTCCCGCGGAAAAAAAAATAGGACTCTTGGTCATTTATTCTTGTTTGATAAAAAGAAACAGAGGTCATGATAACGAAGAGGTTTGGTTAAGTTTCGCATCTTTTATAATACGCGACAATGTTTATTAAAACGAGTATTATTAAATTCGTGTCAGTTCGAATTGTGCGCTTAAGGGAATAGCTCAGATTTTTTTTTTTTTTTTTTTTTTTTTTTTTTTTAATAATATATTACTTACTAAAAATCCATGAGTGCAATTTCATGTATCAATAATTTTGTTCAATTCTATTTTGTTCTTTACTGCATCCATTTCTCACTGTGTTTCTTTTACGCCCTTTATAAAGCGGCCAAATGAAATTAAAAATTATGATGATTTTCGTGTTTTCAATTTTACAGTTTTGTGTGATTATCAGTGCTTCCTTTATTGGCGATAATGGAGGAGTTAAAGCGGATGAATTCATCGAAAATAGTGACAGCGATGCGTTATACTTGACCCCTTACATCGAGAGAGGTCAAATTGAGAAAGCGCAAGAACTAGCTACTGTAGCTCCTCTGCTTAAGGGCGTTGAAAGTTTCGCCGGATACTTGACCGTCAATAAAAACTGTTCGTCGAATATTTTTTTCTGGCTTTTCAAAAGTCAGCTAAAAAACTGGGATGAGCAACCTTTGGTGGTGTGGCTGCTGGGTGGCCCTGGTATAAGCTCTTTGGTGGGACTTTCCCTTGAAGTTGGCCCTATCATTGTCACTAAGAAAATGAAATTGAAAAGGAGCAAATTCTCTTGGACCCGTAAATACAATGTAGTTTTTATCGACAGCCCGGTCGGTACCGGATACAGTTTTACAAAATTTGACTCCGGATATGCAACAGATGTGAATGACGTTGCTCGAGATTTACTCGGTACATTGACTCAGCTTTACACTCTTTTCCCAGCCCTTCAAAAAACGAAACTCTTCATTAATGGACAATCATATGGAAGCAGGCCTGCAATCGCACTCGGTTATAAGATTCCAGAAATGAACAAAGTTTCCAAGATCAAACTTCCTTTGGCGGGTCTCATGATTGAGAGTGGTTGTATTGATCCATTTTACAATATTTTCAAACATTCAGCTTTCCTTTATCAAGTGGGTATGATTGACAAATTAGCAGTTGATAAATTGAACAAGATAGAGGAAGAAGCCAAAGCTGATATAAAATCTGGCAGATTTGCTAACGCTACAGCCGGTTACTTTAAAGCAAAAGATCTGATCCAAACTCTGACAGGACAACATCATATCCAAGATTTTGTCCATGATGATATCAAAAGAAATGAACAAGAGGCATTTCGTTATGTTGAGGAAGTAAAGACGAGAAAAGCCATACACGTGGGTACGAATGAGTTCGTTGGTCATTCTGCGCAGGTAATGCGTTTTCTGAAGAATAATGGAACGAAGTCTTTAAGACCATGGTTGGAAAAACTTCTAGCAGTTGACAAATTACCAATTCTGTTTTATAATGGTCAACTGGATATTATATCTGCTTATCCTTTGGCCCTTGACCTTTACCGCTCATTGGAATGGCCTCATGCAAAAGATTATCAGGTCGCGAAAAGATGCCAGTTCAGGGTTGGAAATGACGTTGCAGGGTACTATAAAACTGCGGGGACTTTTACCGAGGTTCTTGTGCGGAATGCAGGACATTTGGTGGGTGCGTTTCACCCGAAATGGGTGTTTAATTTAGTTGACAGGTTCATATCGAACAGGACCTCATTGGAGTGTAAATAATAAAATATCAAATGTTTCATTGCATTGAAATAAATTGTAAAGAATTTCACTAAATTGTCATCAAATTATTGAACATCATATCGAGTGTCGATAATCCTCTATTAGAGATAGTTTCAGAAGTGTACTTAGGCGGACCTAGACCGATATTCTTTGGAATTTGTCAACATTGCTTCTGATATTACTCGATGAAAATTAATGAAAATGAAATTGAGTGTTCACTTTTCAACGAGGAACACTATAAACGCAAAAGAACAAAGTCAGAAGCAAGTTTGGTTTTATTTTAAAGGAATTAAATTTGAAAATTCGCCAAAGATTATGATTTAGGTTCGCCTACACTTCTGAAACGAGCTCTACACAGCTTTTTACCGATTTGCTCATATCTATGTCCATTACGACGGCATGAACTCCCAGCGATGAAGCACCAATGGGGTTCTTGCAAACTTTTGCTGAATAGTCCATTCTGATGTAAAAACTAGCAAAAATCACGAAAATCACACTGAGTAAGTTTAAAATTCAGTAATAAACCTACATAACTACATAAATGGCAAGATCGTAATGGCGGTTCGACGCAGGTATCATGGGAGATTCCTATCTAATATGCCACTTTCTCTTTGGAAACACAGAGGTATGTCTCATTTTAGACAGGAATCTCCCATGTACCTTCGTCGAACCGTCATTCCATAAGGCTCGATTCTGAGAGTGTATTTCGTGATTTTTTAGTGTACTCATCGTCATTTTTACAGGTTTTTATGCAAGAATCAACTCTTCAATCCCGTGTAGCAAAAGTTCGCAAGAGCCCCATTATCAATTTCATTCCTGTCTAAATGTCAAACTTTTACAATGGTTTTTTGCATAAATTTCATGGAAATTGTGCACATTTCTAGAATTTGAGTTGCTAATTTCGAAAAGAACTCGAAAAAAGAAAAACTTGCGGATATTTTAATAATTTAACAGCGATTGTACCGATTGATAAAAGATTACAGATGCGAGTATTTGCATGTATTACGGTCATACACTGCGAACTGAACTGTGTAATATTTTCTCAACCGGTGGAATCATCGGTGAATTGGAAAATACCATTGACTATACGCAAAACGGCAGCTCTGGTTTCCTGAGTTTACTACTGCGAATTTTAGACTTTTAAGTGCAGCGATTTCCGTGATTTTTGCTGGTTTTTACATCAGATGTAACTATTCATTTACTCATGGTCTAAGTTTGCAAGATCCCCATTAGACCGGACTATGAAGTGGCATCGCAAATGGACACCAACTGTATGGCCGTCACTCTATACCGTATACTGACGTAACTTTTTCTTTAAAACAATTCAACTTTCCCTTTCTAAAAAAAAAAAAAAAAAAAAAAAAAAACCACTCAGAAATTAACCTCCTCCTGCCCCCATTCCCTCGTTAAAATTGGACCTATTAAAAGTCAGCTGTTGCGTGTGCTGTTGAGCGGGTTGCAAGTCGAGCACGGCGCCGCGGATTGCATTCCAGAGCAGAAGCCTCCTCAAGTGCCCTCCTCACGAAAGTTTCGTCGGTGTAGCGTCAGACATGCCAACGTGAGACCAGTAAATTCAATTAATTGATGTCGGAACTTCCATTGAATAAATGGTGTTATGAACTACATGCAAACAATATTGTTGCTCCGCAAAGTTTACGAGATGTATATATAGGTAGGTGCATCCAATCAGTGTTGCCAGTTTCCGAGGTTAGAATCGTTCGCGCAATGTGGCAACGATGTATTTTCTTCATTTAAACCTGTGTTAAATAATCGATTCATGGGTAAAGGTAGAGCAATTTTATCCTCCTAGCATTAATTTATTACACCAGTTTAAATGGGTAGGTGTACTCAACGAGCTATATAGTGATAGACAGTGGCGTAAACTTGGGATTTTTATTGGGAGGGCAAACCAACTTTTGAGAGATGCACTATTGGGGGTCTGGGGGAACACCCCCAGTGAGAGGAGGGTGCGGGGGTCCTCCCCCGAAAAATTAGAAAATTTAGGCTCTCTCAGACGATATTTTAACTATTTTTCAGCAGTGTTATCGCATAAAAATACCACCAAATTTAAAACAAATTAAAAATAGATTTTACGTTCATTTTCTTCATTTCTCAGGCAAAAAGGGAATTTTCTAGTTTAGAATTTCAGCTTATTGATAAAGCTAATATGGGAAACTATTCCTCAAGGTTAGAAGTCTTCTGGAAATTTGAAACTGCAGTAAGTAAATGTAATGCTCCGCTCAGTGGCGTAAAATTTGAGATTATTTTTGAGGGGAGAGGGTAGCAATCCAATAGTTTAGGGAATCGGGGGGGGGGGCACTTTCCATTAATAGGGGGTCTGAGGGTATTCCCCCGGAAAAATTTGAAAATTAAGGTTCTCTTGGACTATATTTTAAGCAATCGAATCTTTCAAAAATAACCAAACGACAGAACAGAAGTTAGTAGACTCAATGTATATTTTCTTTATTTCATTGACAACAGATGATTTTTTCACTTTAGATTTACTTCAGGCGCAGTTTCAGGGTAAAATAGAGCCACTTATTCTTGCAATTTTTGGCTTCTTGGTTCCTGTAATTATTCCTTTCTTTCTTTATTTTTTTGCATTTTTTCGTCTTTCTTTTCTCCCTCCCTCTTTTTCATCAAATTATTGGGGGGGCAAAATGATACTTTGCCCCCCCTTCTCAAATATTGGAGGGGCAAAAAGGCCATGCCCCCCCTAAGATTACGCCACTGGTGATAGAGAGGATTTGTTGTACGTGATATTAAAACTTCCAAGACACTGGCGCAACCAGAATCTCTTCCATCTCTCTCATTTCCCATTTTAATGTTTAAGTAGGAAAAGGACAGAAAGAGGGGGTTTCATCCCGTTGTCCATCCTTGTCTAACATACGTTTCTTAATGGAGAAAAGAGAGAGATGAAGAAACTCTCGGTGCGCTACTGTTGAGGAGGCAGCCATGATGGAAATCTCTTATGGATATTTTCACGCAGGCTCAGTTTGTTTGCCTCACTTTTTTTAACCTTTAATTTTTTTTTTTTTTTTTTTTTTTTTTTTTTTTTTTTTTTTTTTTTAAACGGTGACAATTACATTTGAAATTGGTTATAAACGAAAGTGCAAATGCATAAGGGCTTGGGAGTGGCTATCTGGACCTAAAAATCGATATAACTGTTTCTTCTGGAAGGATTTGCACGATAGAGAAACTGGTACCTACATGACAGAAAAAAGCAAAATTGTCTCACGTGGATATAGTTGTATTAGAATTCTGTGTCCAGATAGCCACTCTGAAACACTTGTACTTTCGTTTAAAAACAATTTCCACTAGATTAATTAACATTTTTAATTGAAGGTTAAAAAAAAGCAAGGCAAACAAACCAGATATTCAGATCGCTCATGCTGTCACACTTTGAGATAGGACTTATAACATGGATTCCGAATTCGCATAGTTACGTACTTATTTTCCGGAGCATCCAAACTTAACAGATATCTTTGTTAGATCTACCTCCAGGTGCTGGACAATCCTAGTTTTACAAAAAAAAAAAAAACAACCAACCACAGAGTCCGGGAAATGACCATTAATCGATCGACTAATCGATCGCCTTGGTCAGGTGCCATGGAATCACCTTAAAAGGCAAAAAAGTGTGGTAGCCAAACTATGAAATTCTCTGTAAAGTTGGCAGCGCTGCACTAGATAGATTATAGTAAAGTTTGCTCCCATTAACGAAGGAAGCTTATTTATTTTCATTTTGCACCAGTTTCTGTCGAGCCTACATTTCATAGCCTGATGAGCAAACGTTGAGAATCTTGTAATATAAGTGCCTCTGAATCAGAGGCGGCTCGAGTTCAATCAATTATCGTTTCTCTCCTCAGTTGAATCTATGTAAAAGTATCGATTAAGTATCTGCGGAGGTTCTATTGGACAGCGCACGAGGGTCGATTCTTTTCCACAGGTTTATATACAGGGTGTTTCAGACCACCCGTCCACTATCTTTTTAGCGAAAACGGCGCAAGATATGGAAATTCTGACGAAACTTTTCCAATTTATATTACCCCGAAGAATTCTGGGAAAATATTGCCGTCCCCGAAAAACGGCCTCTAAGGACGTAATTGGGCCCCAAAAAAGGGCCTAATTGCTGTTTATTGATGTTATCTTATGGGGTGGGTGTTTTTTTATTACAGATATGAACTGCACACCTAAAAATGAGAATTTTTTGTCCAGGGCATTTTTTTCCCCCAAAAAAATGGCCCTTTTTCACGGTAGGGGCCATTTTGAATCGCTCGCTGTGATCTTAAAAACTGTCAGATTTAAAAAAAAAAAAAAAAAAAAAAATATTCTGAATCAACAGATCAACGGTTTTTTTAATGTATCACAATCCTATTTTCTACGAAAAGCAATTGCCCCCCCCCCAAATTTTGGGGATTTGGGGGCCTTTACCTGAAAAACTTCAAATGGCAAGATATAGGTTGTGTTATATCATTTAAAAGCTCTTGAAAAGACGAAGAAAATGGTCTAAACCGGAAGTCAATCCGATAATTTCAACGAGATTTACAGCCTGGCCTCTTTCCCTTAAATTTTAGAGCTTTGGGGGGGCCTTTTGAGTAAAATTGAAAAAGGTAGGGTACAATTTGTTGTAAATCATTCAAAAGTCCTTGAAAATACAAAGAAAATGGTCCAAACCGGGTCTCAATTCGATAAGTTCAACGAGAGTTACAGCCATTCAAAGATTTGAAGTATTTTTCTCGTGTTGGAGGATACATCGAGGAGGCCATAGAAAACAATCACGACCACATACAAAATCCGCGAATACGAGAAAATTGGGACCAGTTTTTCGAGGACGGCAATATTTTCCCAGAATTCTTTGAGGTAAGTATAAATCGTAGAAGTTTCGTCAGAATTTCCATACCTTGCGCCGTTTTCGCTAAAAAGATAGTGGACGGGTGCGGGTGGTCTGAAACACCCTGTAGACTGTACACAATGGATGGAGGCAATATCGATACATATCTGTTTAAAGGAGCCGCATCTAGCATTTATTTACCACACTATGTAAAAGTATCGAATATCTGGAGGTTCAATTAAATCGAACGGGGGTCGATTCTTTTCTATAGGTTTAAATACGAAGGATAAATGGGTGCATTGCAATTTAAGAGCCGCATCTACCGTTTATTTACCGTACAAACCTATGCAAAAATTTAACTGATTTAAGCCAGTTTGAAGGCGGACAATCCATTAAAAAGTCATAATTTCCTATAGCTTCATTTTTTTGTAGCCTTATTTTTTTAATGATCAAACAATAAGTATATGATGCTCATTTAAGCTAAGGTGACAAAGGCACGGAAGACGATCATCGAACCCTTGCGCTTTGGTGCTGTCCCACGTATCACCGAATTAGAGCAGCCAAGTGTTAAGTGCGGAAAGAGTCCATGAAAACATCAGCTTCCATCCTCGGATAGGGCAAACTGATTGGTTGGGAGCAGTAAGAAGCTGGTGTTTTTATTCGAACCTACAGTTGTCAAGTCCAATCATTCTTGTGACAGCCTATTGTATACCTATCTTCGCTAACGTGAAGACTCGGATCCTTCTCTTAGGACAAAAGTGCCTTCAATATTTGGGGTATGCAATCCCGCTTTCATGTAAGTAGGTAGAGTTGCTTAAAGCCGCAATCGCACGGGTGCTCTACGGTTCAAAAACAAAGACTTCTAATAGTATTAAAAGTCTAAAGTATTATAAGTCTTGGTTCAAAATTGCCTTATCCAACGATGTGATATGTTACGACCCATAGCAGCCGCAAGGATCAAATAGTGGAGGGGCTAAAAAATCAATGCCTTTTCTTTTCTGTTTTGGTTTTCAGATACAGTTTTTTGCTATTTTAAAAAATATTAGCCCCGTAATCCGCATTCTCAAAAAAATGGAGAGAGGGGAGGGGGTTAGGCTTTAACCCCAAGAGCCTCATACATGCGCCGCCTATGATATGACCACTATACAACCAGCCGGTCGGAAATAAGTGGCAGGATTGACCTAATTGTTCCATGAGGATTGTAACAATTTGAAACATGATTCATTTTTGTTCGATTTTTGGTGAAATTTTACCGAAAAAATCGGGTTTTCTGAATGGGGCAGTTGCAAGGGTCTGAAATTAAGTGTTTTTTATAAAGAAAATGATAGTATTTGATGAGCTGAGAGCAAGGATGCCTTTGGTTTTTTCATAAGTGTCCCGGTTTCGGAGATACACACGTGTAAAGATGTAAAAAAGTGTGTGCGTAGTGACGTCACTACGCGGAATTCCCATTTAACACAATGTATTTTGGGCCAAAATCTCATCTCCTGAACAATGGGACTTAACTAGAAACCAAAGGCATCCTTGTTCTCAGCTCATCTAGTACTTTCATTTTCTTTATAAAAAACACAACATTTCAGACCCTTGCAACTGCCCCATTGGGGCTCCAGCAAACTTTTGCTACGCGTGATTGAAGAATTGATTCCTGCATGAAAATGTAAAAAATATCGATGAGTACACTAAAAATCACAAAGTTCACTCTCAGAAGCAGGCTTAATGGCGGATCATCGCAGGTATCATGGGGGATTCCTGTCTAATTTGAAACATAAATCTCTGTGTTTCTGTGAAGAATATGACAAATTAGACAGGAATCTCCTATGATAACTGCGTAGTTCCGCCATTGCGCTCTTGCCGTTATAGATGTTTCCTGAGTCTATTACCTACTGAATTTTAGACTTTTTTAGAGTGCTTTTCGTGATTTTAGCTGGTTTTTACATCAGATAAAACGATTCATTCGAAAAAGAAAAAGTTTTCATTGGAAGTTTTTCATGAGAATAAGTTTGCAAAAGCCCCATTCCAAAATTTATACTTAGAAAATTAAGCAACCAACAATACCACCAATAGGAGACATTTGAGAAACAACTTTAAGAGATGTAACTATAGATCCTGTTCTCTATAATACACTCTTAAGCCAGCGGCGGCTCGAGCAGTCTGGCAGCTGTGCTCTTTTGTCATTTAAATCTATGCAAAAAGATCAATACTAGGTGAGGCACGACGCCTCACCAAAGAATCGATTATTTTACATAGTTTTAAATGGAGAGAATCCATTGTTGCCAAATCGCACGAGCCGCCAATGTCTTTAGCAAGAGACGAGGAAACTTTTCAAAAAAAGAACAAGTTTTAAGTAGGTACTCAAAGTCTTAAATCCAGCGTAAAATAGGGAGCCAGAGATGTATGGCAAAAACATTTACTTCTGTACCAGTGATAAATATAAATGAGTGAAACTCTGACTATCTGTACGGTGAGGTATTTTTGGTTGTTAAATTCAGAGGCGGACTGGCCTACCGGGAGACCGGGAAATTTCCCGGTGGGCTGCGGCCCAGTTTGAGTCGGCTGGGCCAGAGTTGGGCAACCTAATAATCAGAAATAATGAAATGACTCCGGCAACACTGAAAACTGGGTTTGCTACCTGAGTTGAGGAAAGGGAAACGCACGGAAGGTATAGGTCAATTGTAGAACCATTCGTCGAATAATTCGATTGTCTCGGCGTTGCCGGACACACCGAATAATTTCCGAATAATTTTTTGCCCAACTCTGGGCTGGGCCGTGATCGGAATGAAAGGGAAAGAAAGGGAGGAAAGATAAAGAGGAAAGACAGTGGCGTAGCTTGCGATTTGGCAACGTTGCAATTTGTCCATTTAAACCCACGAAAAAGATCGAACCCTTGTGTGTTCGGTGAACACCTTTGCATTCGACTTTTTACATGTGTTTAAATGGACACAACACAACGTTGTCAAATTGCACGCTACGCCAATGAGGAAAGAATTGAGGAAGACAATTAGTATAAATAAAAATGGAGCAATAGAGAGAAAAATGAACGACCTCATAGAACAGACCAGCTTTATTAGATCCCAGGATTCCCAGGTCGGTCGAGCGTTTCGTTCAGAGAGGGAAAAAATAAGGAGAGGATACGACTGTACGTACTACGTACTTACTACATACGATGACCATACGTAATAATGTCGATTGTCGACGCACAGCACCAGCAGATATCCAATAAAAACGCTCTTCCCGGAAGACCCCGCATTTCGATTGTGAAACCGTGTCTTTCTTCCATGCATGCGCCTTCAATTCTGAAGGTAGACTAAAACGGTACAGTTACGTACGAATAGTTAACTACTCTCCGCAACACACAACAAGTAATGATATCCGATTCAACGACCTTCGCGATGGAAACATTGGAAACTGGGCCTTTCTTTTATGGTTGCGCCTTCATTTTTTAGGTGAGACTAAAACGGTACAGTTATGTACGAATAGTTAAATACTTGTCAACATACAGCTGATGGTATCCGATTTTAATACTTCTGAAAAATTAACCCTTAAGATCCTGAATTATTTCATTTTTTTCCAACCATTTTCAAAGCAATCCCCAAACCTTTAATTTTTTCTTTTAAATCATTTTAGAATGCCCAAAAAAAGCTGATGCCAAATCACATTTAATCTTTAACATCTGATTGCCAATCTATTACCCCCTACTTGAAAAGCCTCCATAAAATGAAAACTACGCTCTAGCTGTAGCCATATGGCTACGCTAGGATGTTATGGGAAGCAGTTCGGCGGATAGAAATCGTGTCTCACTATCGTGAGATCAGACCAAAACAAACAAAATAAAACAAAAAACCTCAGGGAAGCTGAAAATCATCAATAATTTAATATCGCATCAATAACCAATGCGGCAAAGCGGCAGTCTGAATCCTGCGAAAATGCAGAAGTTCAGATCAACTAATGAAGTTTATCTTTTTCGAAGAAATGTGGTTAAGAACGGCGTTTTTTTACTGTGAATTTATCATTGCATTTATGAGAGGGGCAAGGCTCATTTCCATTCCTTGGGTGGTGAGGGAGGGGGGGGGGGGCGTCAATATAGCCCCTACATCGCAGCCGATTCAAAAGTGTGTGTCCCGGTCCGAATTTCGGAACCAGTCCGCCTCTGGTTAAATTCAATTTTGTAATTGGATTTTCAATATTCATAAATCCGAGATAGCTGCAGAATTATGAAAGAGATTTAGAAAAAGTAGACATTTTGGTTTTAGGAATTTGGAAAATCCGATGACAAGATTTTCAATTAATTATATCCATGCCCCACAGAATAATCAATATTTTTCTCAAACTAAACTTAGCTGACTCTGACATCCCGTTTGACACTGGATTTGAATTTATCAGTAGTTATAACTTACAAACGAAAAGGTACCCCGCCTTTCGCAAAAAAGCATTCGATAGAAAACAGGATATTGCTTCACATCATAAAGTTGAGTTCCAGACCTTTGCATGTTCGAATTGATTGCTTTATTTTTAAAAAACGAATTTTTGAATTTTGAAAAACTTGAATTTTCCAGTAAAGCTTTGCCAAAATTAAAAATATAAAATAAATCAGACATCATTAAAAGATTTTTACAGGATATATTTGCTTAAAAAAATAAGTCTTGAAAAAAAGTTTGGAAGTTTTCCCCCATGTGATTGAAATTATTGTGCAAATGAACTGCAAAAACAGGGCATTAATAAAGGAACAAAACAAATTAAAGGCTCAAAATATATTATAAATATATTTTATGAAAAAAAAAAAGAATTAAATGGCCAACATATTTATACATTATTAAAAAACATACTTAAAATAGGTACATTGCTGATAATAAAACAATAAAACAGTGTTAAAATCAACATATCGTTCTGGTAAAAATTGATCTAAAAACATCCTTAGAAGAAAAATGGTTCCAAAAAATGTGTTACTCTAAAAAAAAGGTATAAATCATACAGGTCTAATTGTTGATCGAAGAACTGTCACAGAAGCCAGGCTCTAAAAAATTGTGTTATTCTTAAAAAATAAATAAATCATACAGGTTCCATTGATCTAAGAACATAGGAGCAAGCAGTAACGGCTCGTGTGATGTGGCAACACTGTGTTTTCCCTATTTAACCTATACAAAAGTATCGATTTCTTGGGGGGGGGGGGGGGTGCAATGCACCTCCTTAATATTGATTATTTGACATAGGTTTAAATGGAGAGGATCTGTTGTTGCCAAATTTCACGAGCCGCCACTGGGAGCAAGGCTCTAAAAAATGTGTTATTCTAGAAATAGGTGCAAATCATACGGATGTCAACACAAAAATTGGTGATTTGAAATCATGAGCTATGCGTGCAAACATGTAAAATCACGTGAATGCACTGGTGTGAGTTCGAAGTAAAAGATAAGGGTGGAACAGCTGATGATTAGGGGATACTGGATAATTTATTAATTAATAGTTGCAGTAAAAGATACCTGTGCTACAGTTTGGACAATATAAAGTGAGCCCTTAGCTGATCGACAGTTTATGAAAAATGGAGAAAGGCAACAGTGTACTGTTTGCCAAGATGTCGCTTGTGAGTGTCCCTGTTTTTTTCGGTTGTTGTCAGAATAGACTGTTTTAGTAGAGCGATAAATCGTATCGCTTGCCATCCGAGGGCCTCTGGTTCAATGTAATTAAGCGGATTTTTATACAGAAATTCGGACGATTAAATCTAGAAATCAATGCGACTTTTTGCAATTATGAATTCTACGTCCTCGTAAATGCTTAATTATGCCTGGTCCCTTGACTAGAACTGCCAAAATCGATAAGACATTGCAGATTAAACATCGCAATTGGAGCTTAGAATCGCCCAAAATCCACAACAACAATAACATTAGAGTGATTCAAACCTCCAGATGTACCGTTTAATCTGTAATATCTTGTTGATTTCGGCAGTTTTTATCCGTGAAACCAGGCATAACCAAGCATTTTCGAGGACATAAAATTCATTAAAGCAAAAAAGTCGGATTTATTTCTTGATTTAATAGTCAAAATTTCCGTTCAAAAATGCGCTTAAGGGAAAAATACATTAAATCAGAATTTGTTTGGAACCAGAGGGCCTCGGACGACAATCAATACAATATATTGCTCTACTAAATAAATCTGTACACGGAGGGACAAGCTGCCGCGTTGCAACATTGTGAAAATCAACCTGGCTACTGAAGACTCAACTTACAAAGTGCCAACTATGGTAACACCAAAAGTTTTGACAGTCAACAATGCACATTCACACTGAGCACAGAAGAATGCTTCGATTACACAAGGATTGGCCACAAATCTCGGATTCTTGACTGCCAAAACTTTTGGGTTTAATAGAACAAATCACATGGTTCCCTGAATGAATTACACAGTTGTACTAGCAAACGCAAAAGTTTTGACAGACATGAATGCACGCGAAGCAAAGAAAATAGCTTTGATAACGCAAAAATTCACCACTCATCTCGAATTCCAGACTGCCGAAACTCACAAGTTTGAAAGTACATATCTCCAAAGATACATGCATAACACAGAAGTAGAGCTAAATTTTTTCCTTCAGTTACAAGAATTAATATTTTTGGCTACTTTTAAAAATATTGAAAACTGGCTGAGTAACTACATTACTGTGAAAAACCATCAATTGATACGTTGCATTAAATTTGCAATTTTAACAATCAACGATTTACTAGAGACCAAATATCCACACACTGCCGAAAATATACAGTGCAACTAATGGACCAACCAGTCTTTTCAATGGGTCTGTTGCAAATTTTAGTTAAAGCAAATTTTTCATAAAGTCAAAGTTAAAGCAAAGTTTTCATCAAGTCAAAGTTAAAGCAAATTTTTCATCAAGTCAAAGTTAAAGCAAATTTTTCATCAAGTCAAAGTTAAAGCAAATTTTTCATCAAGTCAAAAGGGGAAAATTGGATAACTATCCAAAAAAAGGCAATATTGGGCAAAACCACCACTTGATTTAGATTTGCTTTCACCACTAGCGCAACCAGGATATCTTCCATCTCTCTCATTTCCCATTTGAATGTATAAGTAGGAAAAGGACAGAAAGAGGGGGTTTTATCCCGTTGTCCATCCTTGTCTATCATTCGTTTTTTAATGGAGAAAAGAGAGAGATGAAGAAACTCTCGGTGCGCTACTGGCTTTCACCTTTTTGGTTTTCGCCACTAGATACAGTACATTCAACGCAACTCAGCGTTCATTCACCAAGAAAACCCTTTACAAAAGGTAATTCAAAAAAACTGAATCAGCTGATGGCATAAGCAAACGAGGATGATCCCTAAAAGGCAGCCTAAAAAACCAAAAGAATTTACTATAAGGAAAAACTATGCCTAAAAAGTGCTTCGAACACTGTACATATTTAGATTAAATACAAGCCGATTCCTTCAGAATAAATTCCTGTTCAGGCTCGCCTTCTGCAGTAGCAGCTGATTCAGCCGTCTTGAATCTGAGGCATAAATAGGCTGTTTTAGAGATAGTATATACTAGAGATCACGTACTAGTCGATCATGTGGTGGCTAACTTTTTTTTCAGGGACTCAACTGAATAACATTACAAGCTACATCCAGCTGGACCCTACGTTGACTGCTGACCTAAGACTCTGATGCTCCACGCTCAGTGGCTACTAACACCAACACTTTCCTTATCAGCCAATATAGGGTCCAGTTGGACGTTGTTTCGTCAGTGGTGGCTCGTGCAATTTGGCAACAATGCTTAGTTGTCATTTAAATCTATGTGCATAAGTAGCGATATCTTGAGAATGCATTCCACCTCCTGAATATCGATCGTTTTACATATGTTTAAATGGAGGGATTACGTTGTTGCCACTTTGCGCAAGCCGCCACTGTGTTTAGTTGAGACCCCCAAAAAAAAGTTACCACCCGATTTTAACGGGGGCAAGATAGCTAGTGCGTGGTCTCTAGTATATTTTGTCCCTGGGCTATTTAATGCATCCTTAGAGAACAAAAGCTATGTTGAAAAGTATCTACAGTAGAATCCCCTTAACTCGAATCGTCAGGGACCTCCGATAAAATTCGAGTTAACGCGATTTTCGAGTTAGCCGATTCTTGTGGGAGTTTCACGGGACCGCAAAAAACTTTGAGTTAACGCGATTTTCGAGTTATACGAGGTCGAGTTAAGGGGATTCTACTGTAATTACTGAATCAACAGACTATTCTAATCTACAATTTTTTCTTAGTTTAAGAGCAGACTTTAGAAATTATGTGTGTGCGTTGTTGTATTTCACAAGAATCTGTGCTTAGAATTGAAAGTTTGCAACAGAACTATCACCAGAATTTTCTAATTAAAGTCATTTCTTAAAGAGAAAGAGCAGATTCCACTGTAAACGAAACCTTTTTTCAGCAATGCCCACGGTTTCGCATCAACCAATCCACAGCACTCCAGGTGTAGAAATCAGAACTTATGGCCACTCAGAGGCTAAAATCGTGTTATTCGCTGATAAAAAGTATCAACTCGAGGCCTTCCACAAGTTTTTTGCAGATAACAGTGAACACCAAGATTGGAAAAAAGGGCCGCAAAACAACAGCAGGCCGACTCTTTTCAATTGCGAAGCTCCTAATGTCTCACAATCGTATTGCTATCCTTCGCAAATATTTCACTAACGACTTTTATTGTTTTCATCATGCAAGATGAAACTTTGACAAAACGATAGTTACATTAAGTACAGTAAAAAAGTTAGAGCATGATTGTGTGACAGTAACGACTTCATATTTGCAAGGGCACTTTTTGATTGAAAACCTCTGCTGATGATTCACTCATAATGCTGATTCGACTCAAAAAGTGCATATCTAACATAATTTGTGCTCCTTTTTCAGAGATGACGAAACACACTCCCTGCCAGGCCAGGTTCATGGACCCAATAGCAAAACAAGCGTCTCTCGCAGTGCCTCCGTGCCTCTAATCCATACATAAACATACGAATTTGGGACCAGCATAGCATCCAGAGTAATATGCACTAAAAAAACTTTTTGACTCAGACCTTTTTCACTAATTTTATTTCCAATTTGAAAGTTGATTCTGCACACCGAAAAAAGCTTGGCAGTGAACGTGTTAGTATTAGCTTCTTAATCAGTAATGACTGTGATGATAGTAGTAAATATATTTTGGAACAATTCTAAAAATACTTTTTGAAATTCTAAAGAAATTTTTAGAAACGATTCATTCTAAAAATATCTTTTGGAACGATTCTGAAAATAATTTTATGGAACGAATCTACTTCACAGCAGGATCTGAAAAGATCAATTTCTACCTGAGAACCTCTCATAAGAAATTAAAAAGAGAGAAATAAACAGAAACCAAAATATAGGATCAATCAATCATTGATATGCACTTGTTTCTCGTGCCTTTTTAAACCCTTTTTAGAAGCATAGGATTTCTTGCAGATCGGACACTCGATCGAGGCTGCATTTGTCGGATGAGTCTCCGCCTTATGCGCCTTTAAACTTATCCTAGAGGCAAATTTTTTATCACATTCATCGCAGTCGATCGTACCTACAATAGAGTGTACATTGGTTTTGTGTCGGCTCAAATGGTAATTTGTTTTAAAACCACTTCCGCACGTATCGCAGAAGAATTTCCGCTCATCACTGTGAGACAACATGTGACGCTTGAGTTTGTACGCGCACGTAAACACGGAACCGCACAGATAACAATTTTTGGCCCCTTTTAAATCGGAGAGTAAGAAGTGGGTGCCTCCTGAATCTTTTTCAGGCGTTGGATTTCCTTTACTCTTCGGACTTACGTCACTACTTTTTAAGACCACCTCATTATCATTACTATTTGAAATACTTTCATTATTGTTACTTTTTGAAATTGTAACATTATCATTGGTTTCTGATACTGTTTCATTATCGCTACTACTAATCAATGCACTTTCGTTTTCATTGCTACTATTCAATGCACTTTGATTTTCATTACTTTTGAAGACCTCGTTATCAGGAGCTAACGGATCGGTTGTGATCACTACATCTAACGGTATATCCATGTAATCATCATCGTTATCTAGGAGCTCATACAAGTTTCCGACGTCTTCACAGTCCTTTGTAAATTTTGGTTTCTTATTTTCTCCGTTCAAAAGGAGTTCCTTTTTAGATTTTCTCCCCCTTTTTTTCCCTTTCTCTACTACTACCGGCTCTGGCTCTACCGGCTCTTCTTCAACACCTAATTTATCAATCATAGAGGTTCGAAGATAATCAATAATTGAAAACTTAACCTTATCATCATCTTTATCCTTTCTTGGTTTCCCCTTTTTATCTTTCTTCTCTTTTTTTTCTTTTTTCTCTTTCTTTTCCTTCTTTTTCTTCTTGTTCTTGCGATGCTTCTTTTTGGCTTTTTTGCCAATTGGTTCGTCCAAGTCGCTGATGGAGCGCTTTTTCGATTTCCTGCTACTTTTCCGGACTTCAGTCATTGGGTCAGCGCTGGTCATACTTTTTATCTGTACAATGATTTTGTTTACAGGTTCATTTGAAGATTTGCTGGTTTCGTCACTTTTTTCTACGTCTTGTTTCACCATTTTTGCACAGTATTGGTCATAATCTAGTTATCCTTTAAACAACAGAAGTTGGATAAACCTGTGAACAAATTTGAAAAAGCAAGATGTTAAAAAAAAAAGTCCTTAATGAGGGAGAAGACACAGAGAAATACAAGAATAGGACTACTTTAATGAAATCCTGATTTCAAATGTTACATCATTATGAATTCCTATCCAAGTAGCTCTATAACACAGTTTCCTGACTACATTCTAGGTGGTCCTTATAAATTTACCAGTGAGAGCAAAAATATTAAGTAGACTTATTAAAAGAGATTGAAATTTTAATTGCTAAATGGACCGCTCACATTCCTTTAACATAATCAGGGGTGCAAAAAATGCCCCATCTAGAAATTCGCAGAACGCAATAAAGTGAGGAAATTTGCCCGGCAAAAACTTTATCCCGGGAAAGCTGAAATCACCTTAAGGAGAGTCCCCAAGGGGGCAAAAGCGAGTGAAGTCTATAGAGTAGAATATTTTGTCGGAAGGATTCTGAAGTATGAAGATTTATCATGAAAGTAAGTATGAAAAGTTTTCAATCCTCAATATTCAAACCTTCCTACTTTCGTATTTCTTCAGTTTTCTGAACAATTGGCAACAATTTTATAGAGTTCAAAGATTTGGAAAATTGTTTTATAGATGCCGCATTGCTTGTAAAACTTAGTGGCTGTAGAGCAGATACAGAGAAAAAAAGAGACCCAGCACAAAGCTCGAGACAGACCTGTGTCGAATTTTCCAGCTCAATTTTGGTCGAGACTTATCAAAACAACAGCCAATAGTTGCCTACTGTTAAGGGATGGACATAGGTGAGGTTTTTTTCATGGTTTAAACTGTCATTTTTTTTTTTTTTTTTTTTTTTTTTTTTTTTTTTGTAGTTTAATAGTTCTGGGCAGATTATTTCCAAATCTTATGCCTATTATTAAAAATTTTGACTTCAGAGCAAAATTTCAGGTAGAATGGAGGTGTTGCATGGGTCGGAATTTGTATGTTTTGTTGGTGTGTTCCTCATGTCCTAAAAGAGCTAAGAACGATGGTGTTATCAGTTTTTTCATACGCCAAGTGGTTGCCGAGAAAAATTGATGTGAAATTTGGCCCTCTCAAAAACGACCTACCAGAGCCACCTGGTGGTGAGCCAGAGTAAGCAGCGCTTAGTGACGTCGGAACCTTGATCGAAAGAGATCGCCCGTGTGCCGAGGCGAAGCCAGCACGGTCGCGCTGAGCATTCTTTTATGGGAATCAGGGGCATCTCGCGCGGCCGCCAAACCCGATACACTATTCATGAATTTTACCTAGGAACCGTTGATCACACGTAAAAACAAAGTACACAGATCGAAAGAACGTGAAATTCCCTATCAGCCTGTTAACTTTTTAGACTCTCTATGACATACTAACATAGCAAAAATTGCGAAAATTCGGAGAAAACTCCACCTTGTCTTGATGACATAAGGGATATCCGTTTTTACAAAAGCTTTTATTTAACCGACCCTGAACATTGAAAGAGAATTGCAAATGCATCAATTGGATAGGAAATTTGGTGTTCTTTAAATTTAATGGTGTGCATTTTCTTCATTAGATCAATAGTTATTGAGAAAAATGGACATATTTGAAAAATATCTCACGTTAACGGTGAAATTTCCAAATTCCCGATTTTTGGAATTAGCCAGTTATCTGAGAGATGAGGCTACCCTTAGGCCTAATAAGGAAAGCATCTCAATGTAAATTTTGTGCTCTTTAATTTTGGTAAGAAAAGCTTTTGTCGTAGGATGCACCATTCAGAAGATAGCTTGAGCTTTCAACGAGAAAAACCTCCGTTCTAAGCGTGAATCCTTCACTACAACTCGAGACTCGAATCAGTCATTTCAGTTTATTTCGAGAATGGTGCATCCAACGACAAAAACTCTTCACAGAATAATTAAAGAGCACAAAATTTCCTTCAAGATACTTTCCTTATTGGGCCTGTGGGTAGCCTAATCTCTCAAATAACTGGCTAGTTCAAAAAATCGGGAATTAGAAAATTTCACCGAAAACTTGAGATATTTTTCAAATATATCCATTTTTCTCAATAACTATTGATCTAATGAAGAAAATGCACTCCAGTAAATTTAAAGAACACCACATTTCCTATCTAATTGATACATTTGCAATTCTCTTTCAATGTTCAGGGTCGGTTAAATAAAGCATTTGTAAAAAAGGATAACGCGTTTGTCATCAAGAAAAGGTGGGTTTTTCTCCGAATTTTAGCAATTTTTGCTATGTTGGTATGTCATAGAGAGACTAAAAAGTTAACAGGCTGATAGGAAATTTCACATTCTTTCGATCTGTGTACTTTGTTTTTACGCGTGATCAACGGTTCCTAGGTAAAATTCATGAAAAGTGTATCGGGTTTGGCAGCCGCGCGAGATGCCCCTGATTCCCGTAAGAATACTCAGCGCGACCGTGCTGGCTTCGCCTCGGCACACGGGCGATCTCTTCCGATCAAGGTTCCGACGTCATCGGGCGGTTTTCGCTGGTTTCCCGCCAATTGGACCGTTTCAAAAAGTTTCAAAATTTCCCAACTTCACACTCAATTTTCTCAGCTTTCCCGCGACCAAATCCAAAAAAGAAAAAATATGTGGTCCTTAATTTTTTCTCTAGTTTCCGAAAGTGAATTAAAAAAAAAGTGTGCAACACCCCATTTGATTGGAGCAATGTTCACCACTCAACAGTTGGAGACTGTTGGCTGTTCTTTTGTAGAGCCCCTGAACAAAAATGAGCCCATTTTACTTGCTTCACTCTCACAACACAGGAAGCACAGCATGAGCTGGGTCTCTATTTGTCTCCGAGTAGATAGCTCAATGATGTTCGACACAACCTACAGAGAATCGCCTTCGTTCCTGCTGTATATTCTTGAATTTACGCAAGAACTACAAGTTCCCATCCAAAAATAATTGTACTCACTATTTCCAAAGTAACAAAAATGCTATATACCGTTTACTCAAGGATACAAGACAAACGGATGACTATCATCGGAAATCCTCAGCTAAGCTTGTTTCAGACACTCAAATTCCCCCATTGAAATGTATGAGTCCAATAATCTAAGACAGGGGCAAAAATATATAAAATTAATGAAATAGAACTCCAAACATTAAATCTAAATATCACAAAACAAAACACTCTGAAAGCTCTAATACCAGAGGGCAGTGGCGTACACAAGGGGGGGGGGGGCTAAAGCCTCCCAAACCTCAGATTTTCAGGGGTGGAGGAGAAGGGGGGAATAATTTTCAGTCAAACGCTCATCAGTGCAAACCCCTCCCAAAAAAAATCCTGCGTACGCCACTGGCAGAGGGGTTGAACAATTGGCAGTGTGAAGCACACGTTTTTATGAAAGCTGAAGAACTGTCATGTTCAAAATTCTTTAGGACAGCATGTACTTTGATCAATTTTGCTCACAGAAATTTCACCAAGCAATTTCACAACAATGTTGATTTCAAAACTGATGTGCTTGTAAATAGTTTCTATTTCTGGGCATGATCGACTTAAAACCTTCTGAAATCAATTTGTCAGAGAGAAGCTAAAGGCTCAAAATTTACATTAGCTATCAATTTAAGAGCTTTATTATGAATGATCGGTTCCACTCAACATCCAGTCAATAATCGGAAAACATGGGAATTTATGGGCTTTCTACTGTGCATCTTGAAAGTGCAGGTAACCACTTCCTCGCCTTCCAATACTATACGCAGATACAGGAATTTGTCTATTCGTCTCTCTTCCTTTTCGTGCAAGTTTTAGAAAAAGATAGCTGAGGGGACCATCATGTGACTTTGGCCCCCTTCCTCCATCCTACACTATCGCACACATTTAAATGGGAGCAAGAGAAAGGGACAAATTCCTGTATTAGCCAATGTTTCATATGCCATTTTAAAGGTAGGTACTCCAATCAGTCTCCGTAACCTGCACTTTAGAGACATGCAGTGGCAAAGCTCACATTGTTACAAGTTCCCGATCATCGATAGATTCAATCGTTTCATAAATACCGCAGTGCGAGTAGAATAAGAGATGAGTTACAGTTTGCGACTAAATAAATGCAATTCCTGCTATGGTGGAAACCCTACATGAGATTCAAATCAAGGTCTGAGCTGCAGCACAAGCCACCTTCGGAAAACAGGCATCCTTCAGCCCTACCACTGAGCACAGTGAATCGACTAAACAGCGCTCTCGTAAACAATGCAATTATACTTACTTACAAGTACAGTTCAAATGTGATTAACCAGGAATAAGCGCAATAGATGAAGATGATAAAACTTGGTGAATGTGGCAAGTAAGGGGCGCAAGCGTTCATTAGTTAAAACTTGCTCTCTTCGGCGAGGGTAGTCAAAACATAACCTCAACAATTTGATCGCCAGAAAAATATAGCAGGCAACTTTGTCCCCGGCTAAGAGTCTTTACTCTTTGTTGATCACACGTCGAAAATTATAGAAATCAGAGTTGCCGGGAACAGAGATTTTTTGAAGAAAACAAACGTTATCAATTTTGGTACCTGAGAAGAAAGGGTTTGTGGTGAAAACAGACCTTGACGATTCAGCAGTTCAGAGAAACGGGGATCACAACAAGCAATGAATTACTGATAGATTTCACAAAGTAAAACCTACTGAAAGAAAACGACAGCTTAAAACAGCCGAAAATAACAGAGTTATTTTCTTAGGCAGTGTTTGTAAATAATAACGCGGGATTTATTTACGCAACAACCTCCAAAAAAAGCGACATGATAAACATGGGTGGCAAAATCTTAGAGCAGCTGACTCTCTCGAAAAACACACCTGTAGCAAGCAAACGACGCAACCAGTCAACCACGAATGAATGAATGAATAGCTAACCATTGCTTGTGATAGGCGTATGACCAATGTTATATGAGTGGAGGGGGTGAAGGGGTCTAGGGTTTAAAATTTGAGGAGGTCGCAATGGTGGCAATATTCGTTTGGGTTGGATATAGTTAGACCATAAAGGAGAAAAATTAATTTTTTCTCACTTGTCACTCATTTTAAAGATTTTTAATTCATTCCCCTCATTTTAATTTGGTCATGTCAGCTTTTTGTCAAGCAAAATGCTTTCAAGGTCAATATTTTGACCATTGCGCACCAACGAATCATCAAATGGGTGTACATCTTATGTTTCCTCATACTCTATGCAAACCGGCCTAACCTTTAAAATTCTCACCACCCAAAAATTTCATTCGTAAATTTTTAATCTCAAGTAAAACTTGGAAACTCTCTTTCCTAGTTTCCGCTGACCACTTTAGCTTTTCCCATCATCAAAATGAATAGCCTTAGACGACTCAGGTGTTTAAATTCGAAAGTTTGGAGAAATTTCTCTCAGAGGTTTGTCAAATTCATTCATTACTATTAATAGTGTAAAAGCTCACACCTCATGGCCCGGAGAAAGTGGTACCTACTTGTGATAAGAATTTTCTTTGAATTAAAAAGCCAGCATACCATTTGTCCTGTACTTTCTCCTAAGCTAAGCATGTGGAAAGCTTAAAAAGTGTAGCCTGCGTGGCTAGAATATCTGTCATTTCATTCCTCTAATGCACGGATTTAGTTCAATCTGCATTTTTTTCAATGCGTGCAACAAAGCTGCGAGCTTCAGTTTAGTACTGTCATCATTTAACTTAGTTCAAGAGAAGCTCTTCTTATCTGTCATATATGGGGAAAACCTTATTTTAAGGTCTCTGGTTATCTTCTACGTATGCCTGATAATTATGTAGAGGAGGAAAAGATTACGTACTCACAGATCTAAAGAAATTTGGCGTACTAAGTTAGAAATAAAAATCCATTTCAGAACAGCAGGGGCGTGCCGTGGGGGTGGGATGTGGGTACCCTTACCCCGGGCGGCACTCAAAAAAAAAAAAAATATGTCATCGAATTTACAATTTTGTTCGCAGAGGGCGCCAAGATTGCATTCGTGCCCCCCTCTCTGGAAACCACGGCACGCCCCTGCGGAACAGAATTTATTCTTGCTCTACGGCAGAATCTTTGTTAACAGTTGACGTACTTAATGAAAAGCTGTGTGCAGAGAAAGCCTTGTTTCTTGCTCAATAAAATCCTACCGGTTGACCTTTAGCGTGTATACGCTAAACTTGCAATACATTGCAAGTTACATTCAAATTGCTCACTTTACTGTGCTGAAGCTAGGGCTTAATTTACCAGCCATCATTCCTTCTTTGTAAATTCCGGTCTGGAGTCTTCGGTTTTTTTCACAGGAATTCAAAGCCAAATTCCACCCACAAGGTAGCATTTGGTCACCTCTACTGATCTGACTCGGACAAATGGTAATCAATTACTCATTTCGTGATTACTTTTCAAAAGATCACGATTTTGATTTGACCTAGACCAACGTGTTAAGCTGTTCATCAAGTAACATTAGGCTCATTGAAATTGGCATGCCTGATTACTGTTAAAATACACCTCATTTACTTTTGAAAAGTAAACGCTTATGTTATCGAAAACACCTATTCGCCCGACTCTGCTATAGCAGAAGCATCTTCAGTATCGGGTTCAGACAAGTAGTGGTGCTTGCTTCCTAATTACATCAAAACGCATTGGTGAGCGGTTGAATAGCAAAGAATCAAAACTATGCACTAACCAACCGCCCACGGACGCGTTTTGATGCAGTTTGGAAGCAGGCGCGGCTACTGGTCAGAACCCAATACTCAAAATGGTTCTGCTCTACTGATGAATGATACTTATGGCTCATACCAGTTTATGCATCACACTTGATATCAAAGGTCGTTTTACGAAAGATGGCAGGATTAAGCTCGTCCGGTTTCCGGTTTTGTTTGCCGTTCTGCACATCGCAGTCAGTGCGCGGAGACACAAACTTGCCCACTGCGCAGTAATCAGGCGATCTATCTTCTGCCTACTTTCGTGGAACAACCTTTACCTTGGCTGCATTTTTAGGTTTTCTTTTTATTTCTCTTAGCTGGTTTGTTTCAATTTTTGGTTGATGAATGAGTAACTTCTTTCTTTCGTCAACCGAATAAACTTTTGTTAACAAAAGCTTTTTAAAGTATACATGAACTTTTTGATGTTACTGTACCGTAGAGCTATGTAATTTTTTTTTTTTTTTTATTTATAAGCCTGACATGTACCATAGCCGTAGCTATAGACGGTTTTATTGTGAAGTCAACAATTAGCCAACAACCACAACGATGCAATCAGTTGTGATAAAACTCGCGTAGCGTTCCAAACTATCTCACTCACTCTCCCGTGACCCCCATGTATACCCATCTCATTTTAGTTTCGAAATTCGTATACAGGGCCTTGTTTTACGACATACTATGATCAAATTCCTTTTTAAATGCCTCGAGGAATGCATTTCAGCCAAAAAATTTCACGAAAGATGTCTCTATGTACAATTTTTGAAATTAGAGTGAGATGACAGTACATGGGGGTCATGTGAGAGCTAGAGAGACAAACTGTCTTTGTTTGGAACGCTCATCACCGGCTGCCGCCATTATTAAAACCCTCTATACTGTGGCTGATTTGCGTGTATAAACAAATATAAACTTGTGAACAAGACACTTTATTTTCAATTTTTAATCTGCTTTTTTCAGTTCCTCTCTTCAGCAGAGTGCTGTCGCAGAACCTTTTTCAGTACCCAAAGCAACTGAAGATGAAGCCGTCTCTCCAAAAATAGAAAAAATAATTGCAGAAATCACTCAATTAACTTTAATCGAAGTATCCGAATTGAGCGGAGCCTTGAAAAAACGCCTCAACTTGCCTGACGCACCTATGATGGCAATGGGTGCCATGAATATGGCAGCTGCTAAGGTAATGTCATTCTTGAATTCTAGTAATTAAAATTTATGTCAACATATTTTGGCAGCTGCTAAGGTAATGTCATTCTTGAATTCTAGTAATTAAAATTTATGTCAACATATTTTGGCAGCTGCTAAGGTAATGTCATTCTTGAATTCTAGTAATTAAAATTTATGTCAACATATTTTGACAGCTGCTAAGGTAATGTCATTCTTGAATTCTAGTAATTAAAATCTATGTCAACATATTTTATTGTCATTGTTTACTCAAATGTAAATGTCAGCTAAACAGAGCACAATAAATTTAACCTGAAGTTAAATGAAGCCGTCAAAGGGCTCATAAACAATGGGTGCGCTCTTCCCAAAAACTGTGCATAATGAGCAATGGAGGTTTTTTGCTGAAGAGCACACCTTTTGTTTTATGGGCCCTTCTTTCGGAGACGGCCTCAAATATGTTGGACTTTTCATGAAAGAACAAGACAGCAATAAACCGACGTCAATTTGACGTAAAAGAAACAAAGCAAATGCAAGAAAATACGCTGAAATAAATTTAGTGTGGACGTTGCTACTCAAACCTAAGCCATTTTCAATTCGAATACTTAAAAAATTAAAAGAAAAATTAAGAAATAATTTCACAGTGGGGAGAGAGCTCCTACTCCTGTAAAGAATATTTCTAGATCATGCAATCACATGATTGTGCATAAATTGCGGAGGATTCACCAACATTTCTTTTTTTCTTTTCAAAAAAAAAAAAATTATCTTTGGGAAAAAACCTTGGCTCAACACATGTCAAGTTTGAGAACACACTACTATTTGCACTTTTCAACTGAGATAATCTTTTTGAATTTGCAATAAAGTGGCACTCATGACCCATCAATTTGTTGAAAAAATTCTGCTAAATCGATTTACAGAATTTGTAACAGTGTAATTCTTCCTCGTTTTTTAGAAAAATGACTTTAAAGAAAAACCCCATGTTAATTACCATAAGGCCAAAAAAAGTCTGGATCCACGCATTTTCCTCCATTTCCAGCCAATCAGAAGCCGACTTTTGATTAGGCTCTCATCAGCATTGACTGCGCTAGCTCCCAATGCAATTGCGACTCTTGTTTACTCTTTAATTATCGCCTCAGTTGTGAGCTCTTTTGCTTTACTCCTTATGAACGCTAACCATAGATTCTTTTCACGTACTGTTTAACAGGAAGAGCCAGAAGAAGTCGTGGTACAAGAGAAGCAAACGATTTTCAAAGTGAAACTTATGAAATACGATGAAAAACAAAAAGTATCACTCATTAAAGAAATCAAACAGCTCCTAGAGGGAATGAATTTAGTCCAAGTAAGTATCATTTTTCTGACTTGTCTAGAATGTTTATCTAAAAACTGTTTGGGTTGTCCTTCTTTGAGTCCCTGGGGGGACGATTACGGAGGATCGGTTCGTTTTGGGTATCGTTATTGAATCGAGTACTTGGTAACCTTATGGATGGCTTCACTGATCGAATCGTTTCGAGCCGCTTGTAACGATTGAAACGAACGATAGGAGGCGATAAGTCAGAGGCTGTCGTAATCTCAATCGACTGAAGTAGGAAGAGGTTAGTATTGTTTGCACCAAATCTGTCCCAGATGGGGGGCAAACACTCCTACTCCCGGGTTTGGGGAAGTAAATTTAATTTAAAATTCATACGTAAAAATATAATGCACCGTCAGCAACTCAAAATTGAATGCGCTCCTAAGCCTTGCGGCTCAGGACCATTGATTGGTCCCGCCACGGGGCTGACACCAACCTCACGCTTGTGAGTGAAATTGACCCCAACATATAATAATAACAAGAATAACAACAATAATGTTTTTTATTCGTTCAATGCATTTAGCTATAAAAAATATGTCAAATATAATTCTAGGATAACAAGAAAATCAAGGAAAAAAACAAAACTTGTAAAACATAAGAAACATGGGATGATTATTTTAAATTCAGATTTAGGTATTCCTCTATGTTGTAAAGGCAGATCTCTGTTAAGGTGATTCTATGGCAAACTCCCGAAAATTTTAATCCGATAGATGGCGTTACTTGTCGCTGGCTCCGAAAATAGCCGTTTTTTGACGGTTTTTGGCTGATTTCTCTGAACAGACGAATAAGAGACGAAAAATCGGAATGTCAGCAGTCAGCACCTGCTTAATTTCTTGCTTGATTTTTTGAGCCATAAACGGGCCAAATTGGTTCTAAAATAAAGGCGAAAGTATGCAAAGAAAAAATCACGTGTAATTTGGAGTTGTATCAGTAAAGATTACAGGTTTCTGTTTCACCTGTAATCTTTACTGATACAACTCCAAATTACACAGGCTTTTTTCTTTGCATACTTTCACCTTTATTTTAGAACCAATTTGGCCCATTTATGGCTCAAAAAATCAAGCAAAAAATTAAGCAGGTGCTGACATTCCGATTTTTCGTCTCTTATTCGTGTGTTCAGAGAAAACAGCCAAAAAACGGCTCTTTTCGGAGCCAGCGACAAGTGACGCCATCTATCGGATTAAAATTTTCGGGAGTTTGCCATAGAATCTCCTTAAACATTTTTTCAATTCGTTTTTCTAGTTTTTATTAATTTCTGTTGCGATCTGTAATATGCTGTGTAATTTGCTGACTAATGGAGCTGTTGCAAACTTTTTTCAAACAAAGGCAGGTTTTGTAAGGCAAAACCCTGTACAAATGACGATAAGCGCACTGAATAATCACAAAATCCATTCCTAAACTCATAAAATGCTTTCAAACGAGAGACCCGCAGTGGCGGTGACAACTGCCTGAATCTTATGGCAATAATTGTATGCTTCTTCTTCTTCTTCTTGTGTGGTGTTGCGAGAGCACCTCGTGAGAATGGAGCTCATTGAGATAGGGAAACCCAATGTATAAGGCGGTAATCACCGAAAGGATTTCTTGAGTTTGGGATTGGATTTTGTGATTTTTAGTGCGCTTATCGTCTTTTTATAGGGTTTTACCCCTTAATCATCTATCAAGGTGGGTGTCCCAATTACCGCCACCCTTAAGAAAAAATTTCCGTAAAATATCTGCAAAAATGTCAATTTTTATTTAATCTAGGATCTGTTTGCACTAGGACCCTTCAAATACATTCCAGTTTTATTAAAAAAATAAGAAATTGGAGTAATCAATCAGGAAAAAAATTATTAATAAAATTCGAAAAAATGGCCCATGTCCCAATTACCGCCATGCCATAAGTGGCTTCGTCCCAATTATTGTCATATCAGTTATGTATCTTAATTATCGCCATCCATATTTTCACTGGCTTTTCATTCAAATCATCATGTTTATTGTCAGGAAATAATGAAATTATAATAATTTAAAAAGCAGAAAGTAAAGAGAATCGATTTTTACTAAGTAACTACTGAAAGAAATCGGCACAAACAGGTGGTGCTGGGCAGGTGTCCACTTCTGTGATTTTTTAAAGGCACAACGCTACTAAATATCAACTTCAAACTTTTTTCACCAGTTCAGCCAACCTATGAAAAACACTTATCCCATTTACTCTTAAATTTTTCTGCTAAAGTCGGCTTATTTTAAAGAATAAATGAATAGGGTAGCAGTAATTGGGACAGGTGGCGGTAATTGGGACATCTACCTTAATAAGCCTGTAGCAAAAGTTTGCAGCAGCTCCATTTATAACTGTTTTGAATTTCCCTTAGATCATGTCTGGTAATAAAAACTGCCTTGCTATTTCCTAATGCTCGGATCTATTCAGTTTTCTGTCTCACTATCTATGATTAACTTCCGTTTCCTTGTTTCTTTTCATCCACAGGCTAAGAAATTTGTCGAGTCTGCTCCAGCAATTATCAAATCCGATGTTCCTGAAGAAGAAGCCAAAAAATTACAAGAGGCGTTAACTAAAGTCGGTGCTGAAGTTGTCATTGAATAGTTGCTTATTTTTAGGTTATCCTGTTTCTTTTTAATTTTCTGATAGAGTTTCTTTTTTGTACAATTTTATAACCGTTTCTTCTTTCATAGTTAATTATTTAGTCACCTGTGAACCTACTTTCTGTAATAGTTCATCGTTCCTGATGAGCAGCACCTGTAAATATAAGAAAGTAAGACAACCAGGTAGAGGGTAATTCCACCGTACATGTGACACCAGTACAGTGGCGGATACAGGATGATCCTCAAATGTTGCCTTTTTTCAACATAAAATAGCCCCAAGTTGCTCCCTGCAAAGCTTCAAATCTCAAATTTCATTGGCGTACCCAAGTAGATGAAACCACGTATGTGCAGTTTAATTCCTGCGAGGGAGCTTCAAACTCCGTTGACCAGCTTATGTAGCCAGTTTACTCTCATAGAATTAACATGGGAGCTGACCAGCCTATGTCATCGCCTGCTAGCGATCGGAACGACCCTTGCGGTAAATATAGTGCTTTTGCACATACCTTGTTTTATCTACCTTGAGGCTTGAGACGTACCCTCCCAGAAAAATTTTCTGGATCCGCCACTACACCAGTTACACTTTTTTCATCTCATGGTTCAAAGAAAAACAATTTCATTCAATCAAAATTGTTCCATTACCAGAGCATATTCCTTTCTTCACCTGCAAATTCAAGATTTTCAGTGACACCAGAAAGATATTACGAGAAAGTGCTGTATTTGTCACATTTTCTCTGGAATAACCCTCAAGTAAAAGGCATTTACTCTCAGATCCGTAAAATTGTCTTATCCGAACCTACTTCACATTTTCTCTCTTCTCACTGTTTTTTTTTTTTTTTTACTGCATTTATCTGTTTCTAATGTTGTTTCGAAAAGTTTTCAGCATTTGTTTGTTTTCAACAACTGTGGAAAAATGAAAATAAATGAGAGTATTTGTTATGAAAGTTAATTTTTTGCCTTTTATGTTGTCCTAGCAGGGACAAAGATACACCAAAAGATAGCCAGGATTTGCAATATACTTTACGCCTGATCATTAGCGCACCGAGAGATTCTTCATCTCTCTCTTTTCTCCATTAAGAAACGTATGTTAGACAAGGATGGACAAGGGGATAAAACCCCCTCCTTCTGTCCTTTTCCTACTCATACATTCAAATGGGAAATGAAAGAGATGGAAGATATCCTGGTTGCGCCAGTGCGCCTGATATATTATGTGAGCTGTTTGATGCAGAAGGTGGTCCAGCTCCATTCCAGGCAAAACTGAGCTAAGTTCAAGTTCTTCTACACCATGCTTTTCATGGTAAACACTTAAAGACGAAAATACTTGGATTATGTTTAGATTATGGGATACCTTTTAGGGAATACATTGGCTCTTATTGACAGTCAGTAACTTAACCCTTTCCACTCGTGAGCATTTTTACTCGACTGCCCCACCAGCTCGTGGAGCTTCATCAACACGAGAGGAAAACAAACCACATGATCTGTAAAAACTCACATCACGGTGTACAGAGCGCGCTGGTGTAGTGCGTTATGTTCGTCCTAGTTCCCATTAAATCCGCTAGAGCCCACCATTGGTCAAGCGCGTCGAAGATATCCGGCAATCGAGTCCTTAGAAGGTCTCTTTTTTTTGTCGGATATATCCGACCTGTGAGTGGAACTCAACTTTTCCCTGGTCGAATATATCCGACATACGAGGGGAAAGGGTTAAAGCTCAATTTTCTCAAAATCATTTTTTAAAGTTGAATTACCCGTAAATGCAACAACCTGTATTGAATGGTATCCTGTGTGTTGTGGGTTGCATATCTACATATCTTAAGGGAAAAGGTATGAACATCTGTTGCTTGCTCACCTCTCATCAAAATTTGGCCTGGGGATTGATTCTGCTCTTTTGGTCGAGATGAAACGAGATAGTGGCAATCCATCATTCTCATTGGTTTAAACGGCGTCATGTGACAATTTTGGAGTCGTTCGAGTTGTTCATTTCAGACCAAATGACTGGTAATCTGTCATGTGATGTCGTTGAAACCAATGAGATTGGTCGATTCCTGCTATCTGATCTTGTCTCGTCCTACAGAGCAGAATCAGCTCCCTGGGGGTCGTCAATATCGGGCTTTGGTATCGATTCTACAAAGGGTGTCCCAAAAGTACTGCACACTTTTGTCTGGGAGGCGAACGAAAACAGATATCAAAAAACAGTTTATGAGGGGCGATTGTCCTTGTAATTACCTACAAATCATGACCAAATTCAGCTCTGTAAGTTAAACATTCACTGAGTTACAACGTTTTGAAAATGACTGGTCGAGCTGACCCCTCTAGGATTTTTAGTTTTTCAAGAAGAAAAAAAGAGAGTTTAAAAAATCAAAAGTTCTCAAGCGAATGGAGGGAAGAAGAGAAGAGAACAAATTGGCTGCCTAACTCAGTGTCAAAGGGCGGCAAAATGCAAGCATCACATTTTTGTCAGTCTTTGTAAGATTCTGCAGAATTAGTTGAAACAAGTAAAACCACTTGATTTCTTAACTCTCTTTTTTTTCTCGAAAAATATGCTATCAATCTTGGAGGGGTCAGCTCCACATGTCATTTTCAAAACGCTCTTACTCAGTGGATATTTAACATACAGAGCTGAATTTGGTCTTGATTTGCAGGTAATTACTAGGAAAATTTTTTATCGTAAACTGTTTTTTGATACCTGCTTCCGTTCGCCCCCCAAACAAAAGTGTACAGTACTTTTGGGACACCCCTTGTAGTACCGATACTTGGACTCAGTATCGATACTTTGCCTCCGATACTTGGGTGAGAGGAAAGCAAAATTAACAAAATCTTTTAAACAGCCTTTATATTTTTCGCTTGTATTGGATAAAAGTTGTTTAAAAGTGGAGAGAAGGTGAAATATTGGATCAAAACTTATTGTTTTTTAACTATGATGTGGGATCACTTATGCATACTGACTTGCAGCAACAACCGACAAGCGATGGTATGGGAACCTGTTTGTATCCGATACTGCCCAGTATTGAGCACTTACCCATTATCGATACTTAAAGGTTGAGGTATTGATACTTTGGCATTCATATGGAAGTATCAACAACCCTAGTTTGACCTCCTGCTAACAAAATCTGAAACAGACAGTGTGACAGCCATCATTACAACTCTCATCATGTGACATCGAGTTTTAGGCTTGATTAAAAAACTACTGATTCTAACTAAACTCAAAATAAAGGCCCGAATTGTGTCGAGGAAATCAAAGCAGATGGCTGGGCAACATATCCCTTAATTATTAATCCTGGGATTGCTGCAACAGTGCAACCTAGATTACAGTACATGATCGACTGATGACCCAAAAAGAAAGAAAAAAAAAAGGGGGTCATTGCTTTCAAACCCAACTTTGACCCCTAAAAGCCGCTCATGAAGATCAGTCTTTGACGCCGCCGGAACAGAGGTTAGCTTCGCGTGCTTCCGGTCGTGTTCAGTTGTTCCACGCGATTTAAAGCTGCTTGTAACAAGCGCCTTGCCTTCTCCAGGTGTAAAAACAACTCGTGAAAAAGCTACTTAAAATACTCATGAATGAACCCTTCTCGCCCCCCCCCCTCCTTCCAAGGAAACTCCTGGTAAGCGTGGTGACTCACCAGGCAGCATCTTCTTATCGATTGTCACACGAAGGTATCTTCCTCGTCGCAGGTCGCAGGTCGCAGGCTCCTTAAACCGCGATATCCGGTTTCCGGCTGAAAACTAAATGATTTCAAAATTGTCAGGTCAGGTTAAATAGGCAGACACAGGAATCTATCTTTCTCTCTCTCTCCTTCAATTTAAACGCGTGCGTTAAAAAAGGACGGAGATAGGGGCGAAAGTCACGTGATGGCCCACTCTGTCATCCTTTTCTAACACACAAGTTCAAACGGAGGCTGGAGAGAGAGAGAAAGGAAGACAAATTCCTGTATCCGCCTTCGGGTCAAATGATGCGACCGCGATGTGACATGACGTGACACGCAGAATAGAATACATCCGACAGTCGACACACGGGAGCCCGTAATCAACTTATCATTTTCATTGATCAAGTTTAGAAAGAGAGGAGCTTTTTCGACAAGGAATGAGGGGGTGGAGAAATGGAGAGAGAGAAAGAGAGTGAGTGGGAGTGAGAGAGAGAGAGCGAGAGGGAGAGGAGTAAAGCCGAAGGGTCCTCCTCCACCGAACGCACTCTACTCAGCGCTCGGTGTTCGCACTGTGGTCAAGAAAAACACATTTTTATGACCCGAATAAAAGAGTGAAATTTGTGGAATATTTTTTTAAAAATTACAGGTCTTGTCTCAAATTGATCCTATTGAATTGGCTTTAGAATTTATTTCTCTCGCTAAAAAATTGTGAGTTAAAAGAAAATGGATGAGAAGTGTTATGAAAATATATTGTCCTGAAATTTCGTAGTTTTAGTCGCTGTGCGCCGCTCTCGTAGCGAACGCAATAGCGAGGGGAGAGACCGCGGACCGCGCTGCAACGAAATAGTGCGCAATCGCGCATCGAGCTCACCCCTCCCATCGTGGTCCGTCCTTTCCTGCGTTGCCAGATTGTTCCTTCGGTAAACGTGAATTTTTCGCCAGACCCGATGTTGCTGTCGTCACTTGGAATTTTCCAAGTTCCTTGATCAAAATATCTCGGACTTTTTCGCCCTCGAAAGTTCCAAAATCTGAAGCCTTTCTAGTTCCTTTTTTTGAATAACCTAATTGTTAAATTAGGTTTCTGGCTATCTGGAATAAGTCGCGCTTTATTTTACACTGACCTGACCTAGCCTAACCTAACCTCAGACCAATCCTTGCTGTATCTGAAGTCACTTTATACCAACTAAAAAAAATGGAATGTTTTCTTAGATTTTTGGAATTTATTTTATTTTTTTTTTTCTTTTTCTTTTTCGAGTCTTAACATACCTACTTACAGAACGATATAAAATAATAGTGGACGTTTCCGGATGAAGGGTCCATGAAAAAGTCAGTTTGTTTTTCCTGAAAACTGCGCACTTGAGAGCAAAAGAAAGTTTTTAGGTCAATAATCAGCTCGGAAAATTCAGGAACTCGTACTATTCTTCAATTTTGAGACAAAAATGACAGAATTTTAAATATTCAAAGGTTTTTGCCAACTCGACCTACTTCATTTTTTTGCTTGTTTTGTTTATCTTTTTATATTAAATGAATACATAAGTACTTCAAATAACAACCAAGTATTGACCACTGGTCTCACTTAACTTTTTTTGTTTTAATTTTATTGTCATTACTTAATCCTTATTATTAAAAAAGACAAAAATAATAAAACTTTATTTGTTGATATACATTTTTTTTTTTTTTTTTTTTTTTTTTTTTTTTTTTTTTTTTTTTTTTTTTAAAGTTCTTTTACTGATTGCGAGGAGGCCTGCAAGACGCGTAGAGGCCGTTTCAAGTAGTTATGGACTTTCAGGTTATGAAGTTCTTTGTTCACAATATTCGATGAAGTCAAAAACATGCGCAGAGCACAGAAAATGGTTCATGCGCAACATAAACAATGAACCCGAGACAGTCCGAAGTTATGAAGGATATCCTTGACTATTCGCTATTTTCCCTGAGATTTGGCAACGCTGCCATCGTTTCCGCGACGCGGAGTCATCGTGTTTAGGTTGTGAAACTTGAATTAGTGAACGCGTCACGTGCGTCGCTGGTCCACGCGTGTGCGTTTTTTCGTGTGTGTGCGAAGGGGGGTCCCCATGTGCCCGAGTTTTGTACCTTGCCTATGCGTGCGCCAAAATCAAAACATCAAAATAAGAAAAAGTGAGAGTTGCCCGTGAGTGTTTTTTGTGTCAGTTTCAACGTCCGCGGCGTCAATCTACATCCTCTCTGCCAATGTGGGTATGTGGTGTGTCATTATCTATCGTTCGTCTGTGTTTTCTTATCAGTGTTTATTCCTCGAAAATTCCCCTGTGTTTTCGTAGCAGTGACTTACCTACTGCAATTCGTCTGTGTTTTTTTTAATCAGTGTTTAGTTCCCGAAAAAGTCCTCATCGCTTGATCGATAGATAAAATTGTGAAATAGATAAGGATAACAAAATCATTTGATAACGAAATAGAGGTAAGAAGCTGGTCGTTTTTAGCCAAACGCATTCCCCATTCATACGTATTTTCTCCTGTGAAAATTGCATTGTTTGTTTTCTTATCAGCGTCCCCCCCCCAGAAAAATTCCTACTGCATCAAGAAACTGACAAACAGATAAGGATAATCCATTTGATAACAAAATGCTGTGGTGCTAAAATTTAAGCACGTCACTCTTGATGAGCAATCAGTTTTTTGTTTTTTCCCACCGACAATTTCCCTGTACATGTTTTCTTATCAGTGCTACTCCACGGAAAATTCCCAATTTGTCAAGACATTTTTAAACAGATAAGGATAACTTTATCATTTGATAAGAAAATAAATAGTGATAAGAAGCTAGCGATTCTTTGCCATGCTTATTCAATAAACAGTCCTCCATCATATGTCCATCCCCCCAGAAAATTTCACTGTGTTTATTTGTGTTTTCTCATCAGTTTCTTGTCTTCCCCCACTCGAAAAATTCTCACGGTGTACCGAGAAATACAAACACAGATTAGGATAGCACATTTGATGTATAAAATAAGAAAAACAATGGCAAAAATTAAGATGGGTTTTCTTGGCGATGATGTCTAATAAATAGTCTGTCTGTGATTTTTATCTGGGTTTTTTCCCCCCGAAAATTTCCCAGTCCCCCCCACGAAAAATTCCCTGCCTATCAAGAAGTTGTGAAACAGATAAGGATAAAACAATCATTTGATAACAAAATAGTGATAAGAATATGGTCATTATTAATCAGGCTTGGTACTTCAATAATAATAAAAAAAGCAGTCCCAATCAGTGCACCCCCCTGAAAATGTCACTATGTTTTCTTATCAGTGTCTTGCTCCCCCCCACACACACTAACCCCTCCCCCCCACCCCCCCCCCACACACACACACACACACACACACAACTTACTCATGGTTTTTTTGTTTGTTTTGCTGCTCTTTGAGGAAAAAATTCAACATTTCTTTGGTCTTGGAGAATTTCTGAAGTATAATATCTCATTTCCTATCTCTAGTCAAAATCTGAAATTAAACATCTATTTAATATATTCCTTGCGAATGTATATAGATAAAGAGCTCATCTACGCACATAAGAAAATTTCTTCGGAAATTTAATTTTTTTTTTTTTTATTATTATTATTATTATTATTATTATTATTATTATTATTATTAATTTCATGAATACGGCAGTCAGCTTTCTACACAGGTCTTAAAAATGTGGGCAATTTTCGTCACAAACGAACGGAACGTATAGTTACCTACCTACTTACCTTGTATTTAAAAGGAACGGGAAGAAGTTTTAAATTTTGACCACTTTTTTTTCATTGATAAATTTAAAATCACAATCACCTTCATCATTATTATTATTAATATTATTATCATTGCTTGTTTTTACATGTATATTTGATGCAGTGGCGTAGCTATATGCCCCACCGATCCCGCCGGGCGGGGGGGGGGGGGGGGGGCGCAACGCATTGAGGAGCGCACACATTTTGAGAAGCGAAAGAGGAAGAGCGAGAAGGAGAAAAGGAAAAGAAAAGGAAATAGGGAAAAAGAAAAAAGGAAAGGATAAGGAGAAAGGGAAAGAAAGAAGAACAGATTGAGAAAAATAGAAGCTAAGAAAAGTAGAGAGAAAGCAATGTAAAGGCTCTAAGTGCCTCTGCAAAGATCACAAAGATCGGAGCTTTTTCAAACTCACGATACATCACTCAGTGGCGTACGCAGAGGGGGGAGTTCGGCTAAGGGGGCCAAATCCCCCCAGACCTCCGATTTTTAGGGGTGGGGGGAAGAGGGGATCATTTTCAGTCAACCACTCATCAGTGCAAGCCCTTACCAAAAAAATCCTGTGTACGCCACTGCTGAGTGAGTGATATATGTCTTTTTTGATGATAGTACGCATCAAAGTGGGAAAGGGGTGGCGGCCGAGTGGTGGATCCAGAAATTTTTTGAATTTTTGAAATTTGAAGCGTCGCCGTCGGTGGAAGTAACTTCGGGCTATTTTCTGTTGAAAAAAGGCAAACTTTGAGGCTTGGAGGGGGGGGAGGGGCGTGCTCCCGTGGATCCGCCACTGGGTGACGTGTTCTTCACCTCAATCTCACAATATGACAGAGAAATCTAAGTTGGAGGATCCAGAGCTCACTTACTTACTCCCTATCTCTAGGTTATGTTTTATTTTATTTTTTTTTTTTCTTCGTTTCACCCATTCAAGAAACTGACTCTCCATCCTCCACCCTCGTTTAATCAGTGCCATAATTAGAAGTTCTGTTTTCGTTTTTATTTTTAGTCAAATTACATCTTTATAATAAACGCGGAAGACGAGCTTGCGCGGCGCGACGCAGTGCTTTTGAATAGTGAGGGGAGGGGGAGGGGGAATGCTCACGGAACCCACGTGGGTTGACTTCGGAGTCTCCCTCGGTGCAGTCAAAATTGCATAATTCATTCATTTGAAGGGGTGAATACGTTCAAGTTGCCCTAGAGACTGCAGCGAGTTTTTATTATTGCATCAGCGCGTGCATTTTGATTATGTAGCGTTGTTGCAACAAAAGTAACGAAGCTCGTTATTTCAGAGTAATGAAGTTTAATTTGATTAAAGTGTATTAGAATAGATGCTCCGCGGACCTTTCATTTTGTGTATACTAATGATACATAATTATAACATAGAGGAGCGCGTAGCGTCTCGTGTGGGCCGTTTGAGGAGATTCATGGTGTTATAAAAACTTTAACTCGAATCAAGTCTTCCTGAGATATAGCGGATAGCCTCACTGAAATAAAAATTACCTAGTTGATCAAAACAATTTTAATGTTAAAAGTGATTACCATAAAATGGTAAAAGTTAAATTAACAAAACAAAATGCTAAACTAACAAAATACAAATATTATTGTTAAATTTAAATCAACAGCTTTGTATGCGAAATTTACAACACCTTTTTCCATTGGACATACAGTACGTGAACGTTTAGTCACTGGCGTCGCGTGCAGTTTGGCAACAATGTATTATATCCATTTAAACTCATGTAAAAGATCGATATCAGGGGGTGCACAGTGCACAAGGAAAATTCGATATATCTAACGAGTTTAAATGGAGCTGTTGCATTGTTGCCAGATGGCACGCGACGCCACTGCGTTTAGTTGAACAATTCTGTTTTGTTGATTTAGCTTTCTTTTTTGTTAAAGTACCTAAGAAAATCATTTTACGGTCACTACGTTTAACACTATAGTTGTTGAATCGACTTTAATTTTTTTTTTCTTTTTTCAGCCATGCTTGAAAGCGGTAGATTTGGGGAAAGATTATGGGTGCCTGAGTCTAAATGTTTGCCGGTCGTCTATGCCCTAAAATATTTCAGCATGTAGAACTTGCGAATACAGTTCAAACTTTTCTTCTGTGAATTTTAACCTTCAGTTTAACTCTTTATGGTTGTACTTTTTTCCTGAAAAAACGAATTAAAACGAATCGTCTCAATCGAAAGTTTCGTTTCAAAAACTACCTACGTATAAAATCGCGTGTTCTCTCGTCCTCGTCCTTAAAAAAAAAAAAAAAAAAAAAAAAAAAAAAAAGGCAGCTAAAACCGTCATTGTTGGTAAGTGTTTCTGGAGAGTTCTGAACAGAGAGTGGTGTTTTCATCAGACTAATAGACATAAAGCTCCAATGTTCATTGTTCAGGTACAACGGACAACGCTTTCAACTCATTAGAAAGACACAAAATAGCGTTTTGACGAATGGCTTTTTAAGTAAGGTTGTATTCAGAATAAATTCTGACGTGTGAATGTAGGGGTGGCAGAAGATTAATTTTTGCCCATTTTTGGACACTGTCTGGTAATTTGCCTTCTTTTTCTCTTTTACATTGGTTTTTTTCACTCATTAGGGAGGAGAGTAATAAGGAAAACCTGCCTTTCCTTAATCCTTTATTCGCCCCTGTTTTTAAGTTTGAGCATAACATGTGTTTTATTCATGGTTTTTCTGACGAACTTCTTAATATTGATTGATACCATTTACTAGCAACCCCAAAACTTTTGGCTCCGTCGCGGTCGAGTATTCGAGATAATAAGTGATCAATCTTTCGTGTTGGTAATCAAAGCAACCTTTTGCGTTCCGGGTATAAATTCTTGATGAAGAACAAAACTTTTGTTGTTACTATAGTACTGCAACGTGCTCGTTCAGAGTTACACATCGCAGGCACTTCACCCATACTTGATAAATTTCTAATGATGAAAAGTTTCGGCCAGATTTCTGGTTAGAAAATAGTCCTCAGAGAACATGGGGAGGAACAAGGGGGCTTATCCCAACACAGGAAATACAAGTATCAAGACTTGAAATATGACGAGATGCTCGTGCTCCTTGTCTGGACAACAGCTCAGCGAAAACTCGCAAGGAGATGAGCATTGAGCACCATACGCAGTGTTGCTAGATTTAAAGTTAAAATCCGTATTTATGTTTTACATTGAGTTTCATGGGAAATATATACGTCCTAATGCCATACAATGGTAGAGTCCCTATATGTAGAGAGTTAAGACAAGAGGGTAGTCAACTTCTGATTGGTCGATGAGTTTTAGGCTCTACGGATGCCGCCATTGGATGCGATTTTGCACTTTTGTTTACAATCGCAGTTGTTTACCAACGGTATTTTGCGGATAAAGAGTTAATTTTCGACGAATCTGTTAATTTTAATTACGACAAGCCTCAAGAATGTCTATAAATCCCAAAAGAATCTTTCAAAGCGTAAATAGATGTCGATCCACAAAAGCAGTAAAAGATTACATCGTTAGAAACTCAGCAGCACTGTAATCTTTGCAGTGGACAAAAACACAACAACGGTCCTCAGAATGTAAACAAATGTGCAAAATCGCATCCAATGGCGGCGCCCATGGCTTCACTTGTCTTAACTCTCTACATATAGGGACTCCGTACAATGGGGCCCTTGAAAACTTGAATGACTTGAAATTTGTCACGTGACACCGTTTAAACCAATGGGATTCGTCGATTCCCGCTATCTCGTTTCGTCTCGTCCAAAAGAACAAAATCAGCCCCCATAGGCCCCAGGAGGGCCCAAAACATGTTCAGGACGGACGGTCCCTCGACCTCGTGCAGATGATTGGTGAGCATCGCAGCCATTTAAAACCATAGGTGAATGCTCACCATCCAACGCGTCTTTCAGGGATCGTCCAACCCGAACATTTATTGAGCCCATGCAGTGTACCAAAGAACGTCAAGAGAATGTACCAAAAACAATTCAGTTGATATTAATTATTTTCAATTCATTTGTTCAGACTGCATACCTATCTATATTTTGAAAGTACTTCTCCCTCAAATAAGCCGCCAATATGCTGTGAAGATTAGCTCACCAGTTCCCGTATCTCATTTCGGCTACTCTCGGCCCCAGGCTAATCGTATAGGTAGTTGAAAGCATCTTTTCAATTTGATATTTTTCCCCATCAGCGCGAATGAGAGAACGAAGGGGGGTCCCCTGAATCCTCAGGACCTAATTTAATCTCGCCTCATTCAATCGTCGTATCCGGAATGGATTAAAATTTTTAAACGTGCCAACACCCACATCTAAATTCAAGAATACATTTTTTTTTTTTTTTTTTTTTTTTTTTATACAACCTGTATGTTACATACAGGGTGTATTAAAAGAAAATGTGCCTCTGCTATTTTCTTTAGCAAAGGCTGTGCGGCTGGTCAAAGATCGGACAGACACATTTCTAACGTTATTCAAATGGGGACACGTAGTGATCCCCAGAAAATGGGTCACACTCAATAATTTTAGACGGGAGTTTGGCTTCTTTTTTTTCCATATCTGCTGCATTCATTGCTGAAAAATCGCAGTTTGGCATCGTTTTTATATAAAAAAAAAAAAAAAAAAAAAAAAAAAAAAAAAAAAAAAAAAAAAAAAAAAAAACCCTGTATTTTAAGGTAGCTACTGATTAAGTGGTGAAATGTAAGGACATTTTTTCCCCGGAAATCAGGTTAAGAGTGATTGACAGTTGATTTCTAATAATTTAGCGGAATAATTAGAACAGGAAATGTCTGCGAATTCAACTTTACAGTAATGACAATTAAATTACTATTAAGAGCACACGAGAGCCGACGAGGTAAACCTACTTCAACAAAATTCACACATCTCAACAACATTGATGCTCTATAACTAACGAAGAAGAATTACTTCTCAGCTCTCTTCATATCTACAGAAACAAACGTTGGGTGAAAATAAAGTAAGCAGTTTTTAGCCGAACATAGCAGTCATAGCATATGTCTGTAAAAGCGCAGCGCACCGCCGCGCCGGGAATAATAGAAGTTGAGAGATAGATAACTGTTCCTACCTGGCGGTGTCGTTTTTGCATACCCCGCGAATTGAAGGCGCACGAGGATAGCGCGAAGTCGCGAATCCATTAAATGAGGCGCGGTCTCGGAAATATAGTCCGTCCATTTCGCTCACCGGCTCACCTCTGGGGATGCATGTGCAGGTCCGGAGGTTCAGTTTGCTTTATTCGTAAATCCGTTGTTATGACCCTTCTCGCCTTGAAATGCGTCGAGGCCCCTAATTCCTCAAAATAAGGGCCCGCTAGAGTGGCTTCTATAAAGAGTCAAAAATATCAGATTTGATATGCAGTTTTTGCAAGAACTTTTAGAGTAACTCCAGGCGAAACTTTCCAGATGTCAATTCAATGGATCCTCCAGTCCTCTAGTCGCTATTGGAAAAAGTCGTGTTTTTGGAATTTTAAATTGAAAACAAAGAAAAAATGCGAAATCCTAGAACGTCATCTGCGATTTTTTTTTTTTTTTTTTTTTTTTTTTTAAGATTATTTGAACCCCCAAATGAGCAAAATTGGTTTAGAATGAATGCCGTAAATTCCGTAAATTCATTTCGCCTTAAGGTTATAGTGAGTCAGAGTGAGTATGAGTGATAATGTGTCTATCTGCCTCACTCGCACTCATTGAGGCTTATGAGAATTTTTGTACTTCATAATTTCTGGCTTTATTTTTAAGTGTTTTAGATTGAAACTTTTTGGATACCTTCCTGAAGTATGCTCGCAGGTGCAGACGTTCTTCAAATGTGTGCTTTTAGCGTAAATCAATCAATGTTAGCCAACAACTGTTGACTTTTTGAGCAGCGCGACGCGACGCGATGTGCACGGTTTGAACTAATCGACCCTACATGGAATCATCTTAATTGAAGATGTGAGAGGATTAAATTTGACGAGGCCGTACTTGTATTAATTAGCCTCAGTCTTGGAGCTAGCCACTTTCAGAAAAGGGCATATAGGGGGTTTCCATATTCCATAACACCCCCCCGCCCCCCCCCCAAATCCCCCATCTAATCAGAATGACCATAACCTGCGGAAATACTTTGACGTTCACCGATGGAAATACTATTGCCTGTAAAATTTGAAGGAATTGTGACAGTCACCGATGATTTCATCGGTCGAAAAAAGATTACAGATCACAGTTTTTTCGTTCATTAAAGCCTCTGAGGAACTGGACTGTTTAATCTGTTTGTCAACCGGTGGAAGCATCGGTGAATTAAAATATTCTCTTTAAGATCCGCAAAACGGCAGGTCAGCTATACAGTCGACGAATTGAATAGTGTCAGTCGACTCCTAAAATTTTGGCAAGGTAGGCCACCTGCAATGCTTCATTTGCATTTAAAAGCATTGTATTTAAGTATCGCATGTTGCCTACCTATACCAAAATCAAAGGAGTCAACTGACAATATTTAATTTGTCGACTGCACATTCGTACAAATAGTTATAGCTTCTTTTATTTATTTTTCTTTTTGTTAATCGTTGCATTTTTTTTTTTTTTTTATGTTGACAGGTGAACCAGTGGATCACACCGAAGAACATAATTTTATTATGAACGGAAAGTTTTAAAGGTCACAGTCGCAATTTTACCTCTCGGCTGATTCGATCAACGCGATGGAAAATATCATCCACAACACGGACGAAAATCAGGAAAAATCAGCAACACACTCATTTTCCCTAAAATCGTGACATCCTCAGAACACAGAAAACTTTCGAAGATGCCAAAACCACTCGCGTTTTTCCTTTCCCAAAACAAATTGGGGCAGTACAAAATAATTCGCAAAACCTGATCGAAGTGCAATTCACGTCCAATTTTTCTTCACTAGCCATTAGAATTTTAAGTCTATTTTTTCCCCCCCTTTTTCAATTAGAAACTCAGATCACGAAAAGATGTAGAGTTTATGAGGCCTGATAGATTATTAAAATTTGGTCGGTTTTTCATCGAAATTTCAACTCGCCGACCACTTAGAATTTAAATTCGAAACAAGATGTGACAATATCAGTGTCAATTTTTCTTCTGTTACCTCCTTCATTTACTTTTTCCTCGAACTTTATCCTATTCGGAAATTCTTTCCTTCCTCGCTGTTTTTCCTTTCACCCTTGTTTCTCAAATTATTTTCGTTTTTTGGTTGTTTTTGTTTTGTTTTACTCATTGTTCCTCTTATATAATACGGCTCCTTTTCCAGCAAAACTCCAAGACAAAACCTCTCGCTGCAGGTTCTCGATTTGTCGTCAAAACGTTTAGGAATCGTTTTTTTTTTTTTTTTTTTTTTTTTTTTTTTTTTTAATTTCCTGCCCGAAAATACTTTCAACATAATATCTCGCCGTTTTTCGAGTTTCCATCATAACGTCTGTTTTTTTCATCATTTATAAGGTTTTCTCGATTTCGTTTCGTTGAAGTGTCTTGCGTTTTTTTTTTTTTTTTTTTTTTTTTTTTTTTTTTTTTTATAATTGATTTCATCGCTTCTCAAAAATCCTCATCTCGGACGAGACCTTCACAACCAGTGCGATTTTCCACGCTTTCTCGCGTACTCTCACCCTCATTTTTTCATTCATAAAACCAAGATTCATCCTCACTTCCTCATTCCGCCGTCCGTTCGCTCTTCCATTCATAATTTTCCGGGGCCTCGGCTCGCCGCGGATAGGGTTAATAAGGCCAGGCCATGGTGATACCGTTGCTTCCGTCAAGACAGTGGCCTTGTATAATGTCCTTGTCCGGGAGTCGATCCCAAGTCACTCCAAGCACTCTCTCGCCGGCCAAAACGCTACCCGTCCAACAGCAGTCTGATTACGAGGATACTTCGGATGACGAGCTGGAATTCAAGAAGCGGATCCTTCAAGATGTGAGTATACCTTCACCTTGGGATAAAAGTAATATAAAAATAAAAAAAAAAAAAGAGAAAGAGGGGAAAAGAGGGCGACAGGGGGTGAAAGGGGGAAATGCAGGGAAAGAGAGGGGGAAACAGGAAATTAGAGGGGAAAAGTGGGGAAAATAGGGAACAGCAGGGGAAAATTGGCAAAAATAGGCAAAACTAGGCAAGAATATGGTAAAATATAGGGGAAAATTGTGAAAAATAGGAAAAAATAGGGAAATACAGGGAAATAGAGGGTAAAAAAGGAAAAATAGGGATAAAGAGGAAAAAAGAGGGGAAAGAGGGAAAAAGAGGGGAAAGAGGGGAAAGGGGAGAAAGAGGCTGAAAGAGGAATAGAGAGGGGAAAATAGTGAAAAATAGGGAAAAATAATGAAAAATAGGGAACGTTGGTGAAAGTAGGGGAAAATAGGGAAAAAGAGGGGGAAAAGGGAAAAAGAGGGTAAAAAGGGAAAAAGAAGGGAAAGAGGGGAAATGAGGGAAAGAAAACAGAAAAAAATACTCCTGTATAATGCATTCATTGTTGCAAGCAATCTCTCCAGTTCAGTGGTGGCACGTGGAAAATTGAAGTATTCTCTAAGTGAAGGCCGAACTGTGGGCAAAAATTTGAAATTTGGCGGCCAAAAATTAACTAATTGAAATGGCCATAAATAGTTATAATTTTGAAAATGAATTACTTTCCGACTCTTTGTACACATTTCCAGCTAGAATCATTTGTTGGAAGTAGTTCAAGCGAGTAAAATTTAGTTCTAGAAGCTTTTAAGTGATAACTCTAGGCAATTTTAACTTTCTGATTTTTGACCACGAACTCAGTCATTTCTGTCTACTGTGGATCGCGCAGTGTTACCTACTTTTTTAAGAAACAGTAATGACAAGAGCCATAAGAGCCCAACTTAAGAGACAGAAAATGTAAAAATGTTCCGATGAAATTCTTACAGGTCGGTTTTGCTGTAGATAATCTGAAAAATCAATCAGCGCCTTCAATAAAATCCACGCAATACGCTATTCATAAAGCAAACCACGTGACTGTTCGCCAAAGCAAACTAGCTAGTTCGTTTCAGAAGTGTATAAGCACTTCTAGACCGATTCCTAATCTATAGCGAATTTTCAATTTTCATTCTATCAAATCAAAACAAACTCGTCTGCAATAAATTTTGACCTTTTGATTTTAAAGAGTTCCTCAATGAAAAGCCTTTTTCATTTTTATTCTTTCTTACTTTGTAATATGAGAAACAACGTTGGAAAACTTCAAAGGTAATCGGTGTAGGTGCGCCCTTTTTTCTGAAATGACCTCTTTAGCATTCATTTGTTCATCACTCGTCAAATGGGTTTGTCGAGAATAGCGTGTTACGTCATTTTGAATTGAAGGCGTTTTGCACTTTTTGAATGCAGGCCCACTCACAGATCAATGAATGTGACGCTCTGGGCAAAGGAAAATCATTTTTCAACTCCTGCCCAACTTCTTCGATCAATTTGGATTGATCATGTGACTTGCAAAATCAATGCAGTTCATTCGTCTCACACAAAATAAAAGTACTTCTGTAGATAAACGCTGATACAGTTTATAGTGAGTAAGTCTTTGGTAGTATCAAAATACTGACATAATACCGGGTGGTAATTTCAGTGCAGGTGGCCAATACAGGGGTGGTTTTAGAAGGGGTTTTGGTAAGACCAAGCACTGACCTAATGGATATAGGGCTTATTATAGGGGAAGAGGTGCGTCATGTATGCACTCTCTTCGAACATTGGAGGGGTTTCGGCATGACTCGCTTTTTCATTACAACAGGGGGAGAAACTGGAGACAAAGTAAGTATAGGTATCATGTATATAGCTAATTGTGCTAAAAATCGTTTAAATACAAGTTAGCAACGGTCCCACTCATTTCAATTAGCATTGTTTTTTCATTTCTTTTTTGAATAAATTTGGCAGCAATGCATGTAACATCTGTGGGTATGCCACGCTCGTTGTTTCTTACGGATGAATGCACTGTCAATCCCTCTGTGAATGCTTCGATGATCTCAGTAATGAAATCCGCCCGAGGATTTCTACTATAACTCAATGTTGCCAGATTTTAGGTTCAAATCCGTATGCAATCCACGATCCATTTAAACGCATGAAAAATGTCGAACTATTGGAGGTGTGCAGTGAAATCACTCGAATCGATCTTTTGAAGATGTTTAAACGGGAAAATTGAAACTTTGCCAGATTTGCTCGGGACGATATTTTACATCGATTCTCGAAGGAAATATTCTGTTATAATGCCGTACATTCTGGCAACATTACTACCTTTGCGCATGCAGCGTTGACAATCATGGAACATTTTCATCTACGCTTCCGGTTTCTCAGAGTCTGGCTTTTATGGCCCGTGAACCGGAAACGTAGATGTAGCGTATCTCAAATTGCAGCACTGCGCCCGCATAACTACTCAGGACGTGCTTCTTAACCGATGATATTTGCTCCTGCATGATTACGTGTAGGCAATGTCTGTGGCACTCATCCGAGCTGAGAGTGCCGTGTCGTGCGTGATACCTACGTTGTAAAATGTAGGAGTATTGAGAGCTGTTTAAGTCTTTACTCTGAAGTTGCCTATGGATGGCTTGGAACGGAAGCGACGGAGGACTGACTCCAGAGCTGCCGTTTTGGGGGTCTCAGGTGAGAACGCAGTGTTGCCAGATTGGAGTGAGAAAGCCGTACGTTTTACATTGATTTAAATGGGGGGACGATACGGCTTTTTACCCTCGATCTGGCAACACTGGGTGAGAAGCTTTTAATGGGTCTGTCGCAAACTTTTGCTACAGCGCTGTAGAGTGTTCAATCTCATGTAAAATTGCGTGAAAAGTCCATTGGCGGCATCAGAAATTCATAAAATGCAGTATTAAACTCACGAGAGGCGTTTAATGAAATCCAAGATGGCGGTAAAATATTGAGCAACCTGTATGCATGCACCACGAACATCCAAGGATAGCCAACCTCACAATATCGATCACACCCAATTACAACGTAAATAAACACATAATCTCTGAAGCTGTGAGGTTGCCAACGTTGGCAATCCTTGGATGTTAAAGTTGCATGCATACAGATTGCTCGATATTTTACCGCCATCTTGGATTTCATTAAACGTCTCTTGTGAGTTTATTATCGCATTTCATGACTTTCTGATGCCACCAATGGACTTTTCGGGCGATTTTACATACAATGAAACACTCTTTGTCATTGTAGCAAAAATTTGCAACAGACCCTTTCATTGCTGATTCCACAGCTTGATTAAAATATTACACAACCCAGTTTAGTAGTGTTTATAAAACCCACGAAAACACTCTGTTCTATAATCTTTTCAGTGATACCAATAAAAATACCGTTGTCGTCGACTTTAAAATTATTTTATGGAATTTTGATATGTACCGATCACCGCGATGATTTGTACAATTCCATCGGTTAGAAAAATACTACAGATCAAAGTGTTTTCGAGCGTGTTTGAACATAAATTGGACTTAACAACATGTAGGTTTGAATGAAAACATCAGCTTCTTACTGATCCTTAACCAATCAGCTTGCCGTATCTGAGGATGGAAGCTAATGTTTTCATGAAAACCATAGAAGTGTCAAATCCAATATTTTCTAATACAAGCTATACATTCATACTGCGCTAAACAGTACTGTCCGTTTGCTTGTTTTTCCATTCTGAAAGTTTCCGTTTTTAATTTTTTGCTCTTTTTTTGTTCACAGAAATGGAGACAGTTATTCGATAAGGTAAGAGAGCTCCTTATTTTCTTTGTTGCTCATCATCATATGTTAATTTAATTGAGTCGCAACCTTGAATGAAATGGAATATATGCATAGACCGCAGCTTTGACGCCAAATGAAGCAATGAGTGCGAGAGAAAAACCTTTTTTTTTTTCTTCTTATAAAAAAAACGGCCTCTCTCCCTCGCACTCAATATTTCTTATAGCTGAGGTAGTAGCTTAATTCTGATTGGTTTGAATTCGGAGAGATTCGATTGGTTTGATGCCGTCTCGAATCCTTGATTTAACACTTAACTCAGTCCTCAGACTAACTGTAATCTCAAGCTACATAGTATGAGTTCTGACCGATAATAACCGTCATTACGCACTAAGAGGCCGAAAGTTGAGCGAAGAGTAAGATTGACTGGCACACGCCACACCGTTGTGAGTCAAAGCATGAAATTTCCGAACACACGTATGAACATCAAGATCATATGAACAATAAACAGTAAAATAATTTAGATATAAGTGAAATCATGTATGATCGAGCTTAACGTGAGTCAAATAACATGGTTTCTGTAAGAAAAGATTGCCTTTATATTATAAAATGTGTAAATAATCAAACGACAAATTTTCATGTACGGAAACCCCCATGTTTCGATCTAGTGTACGCCGCGTGGCCTCCGGCGCGGCGAGGCGTCCTTTGAGAGAGTGTTGTATGATTCTAAGTTAAAGGGTCAGCTGAATTGACCTTGACTAATGATCCCCGCAGATAAATGTTTGCGTCCCCGCATATAGATTTTACCCATTCAATTCGTTTTTTATTTTTTACCGTGCGCGGCTTTTTTACCACCCAATTTTTTAATCCGTATCGATTTTTGTCTCATTTTTCATTCAGTATGACCCAGAGGGATATGGAGAAATTCCTTGGGACAACCTTCTGCAAGTGCTAGTGATGCCGGATTTTATCGCCGAAGTGTGTCCGAACAAACGAGAAATATTAGCGAAGAAAGCTCAAGAACGAAAGACCACTGCCATAACTTTTCAAGACTTCGTCAATGTGGTAAGCTCTTTGCTTTATCCCTTCACTGCATGATTTTTTTTTTCTCAAGCAAATGTGGATTTTTCAATGTATTAGGTGGTCAAATACATGGGAAAAATAGTGAAAAAAATAATTTGACGGTTTTTCGGTCAAAATTCTCTTTTTTCTATTGTTCACTCGTTTTTTAAAAGTGATATAACACCATAAGAAATGGCGGGAATTTTTTTTATTTTATTTTTTTTAAATTTTCAAAAAAAAAAAAAAATTTACTTTAATTGGATTTTTCAAAAAGCCAATGCCGGAAACTTTATAAAAATAATCAAAATGTGGTCAGTTTGGATACGGGGGCAAATTTCCCCCCTGACATGATTTCGATCACGAACCCTTCACTGCATGATGTTTTCTTTCAGCCAATTTTTTTTTTTTTTTTTGGTGTGAGCTCAAAATATACCTTCTCCCGCGTTGACACACCATGCGCCGAAGGCATATCTAAAAACCTGTATTTTATATGAGCGTTTGAAGAATTTGTTCCACCGGTGGAACCCCATGCAGTGAAGGGTTAAATACTAACCTTTGAAATTAATTTGTAGTATACGGTTCAAGCCTTTATATGGTTAATTAGGAAACTTTTTGATTCATCCATAACCTTAGTTGGATTACATCGCTCAAATGTCTGAACAACGATATAATGTGCAATAAAGAGTTCTTTAGTAAGTATTGCACAGTGCACACATCTTAAATGCCAGGCGTTTTATTGTCATCACTGAAATAAAGTGAAAGAAAGTTCATATAGTCTCCCATTAAAAAATAGGTACTCTTCAGTGCAGTTAATCGTGGATGGCTTGGGTATTATGACTCCGGCAAAAGATCAGTTGATAGAAATGGGTTCGTATAGTTTTCGCATTTCGCTCTTGTGTTTTGAGGGAAATCGGTTGTCGTGATTCGTGAAAGAGACGACTCTCTCATCGCAGAAGTTTCAATGAATGATTAAAGCCCCTGCATAATGTTGTGTAGATAACAAGCACGACTAACATTAGACCGTATTATACTATGGTCGGATGCACGCTCTTTGTAAAATACCTATTATGTGCTGGAGAAATTGCTGTTATTATAATTCCCGCGTTCCAAAGTACGGTGTATGAAGACGTGTTTATTTTGTTCCTCTCTTTCATGATCGTATATGTTTCATGTTTCTAATTACTTTTTTTCCTTTGTTATTATTTGTTTAAATGTTTATTTGTTCATTTGTTATTTCTCTATTTCTCTTTCTTCCTTCCTTTTCTTCAATCATATCTTGGACGCTTTCAGTGATCCGTTCTCTCGTTTCCACCAACGTGCCTAAGCGTACAGGAAGGGGATGATCCCAGGAGACAGGTTTGCCTCCCCTTATTTCTTCCTTAAACCTGACTGCTTCCAGAAATCTAAGACGAAGGGAAAAATGCCGTGAAACGTATATTGAGTTAGTAGTATTGGGTCTCAATAATTTTTTTTTCCTATAACATAAATTTAATGAATTTGGTTGCTTGCCCTGAGAAAACTTTCCAAGTATATTTCAATGAATGTTTTGATTGTAAGTATATATTCCCGCACTTTATTTCCTCCAAAGGCAATAGAAATTTGTGTCGATTCAATCATCTGAACTATCGCAACGATAGATCTTATGATTGAAGTATAGGTATAGTTAGTAGTATGGGTCTCAATAATTTTTTTTTTTTTTTCTACTCGTATAACATAAATTTAATGAATTTGGTTGCTTGCCCTGAGAAAAATTTCCAATTGTATTTCAATGAATTTTTTGATTGTATATTCCCGCACTTTATTTCCTCCAAAGGAAATAGAAATTTGAGTCGATTCAATCATCTGAACTATTGCAACGATAAGTCTTATGATTGAAGTATAGGGCGAAAAACAACTCTGTTTCTGTATTTGTTTTATTTTGTTTTTTTTTGTTTTTGTTTTTGTTTTTGTTTTTTTGTTTGTTTTTTATATAGTTATTTCTCAGTGTGATTAATGTAGATTTTTCGCGAGTAAACCGCAATGAGGCCAAAACAAAATTTTTACATTTCAAACAACTACAAGAAGTATTATCTAAATTAGTACGCAACAGTGGTGGCTCGTGCTATTTGGCAACAATCTCCAATGTAACATGTCTATAACAATCTATGTGAAACAATCGATTGCACGTGAAGCACTGCTTTACTACTGAATCGATTTTTTTGCATTGAATCAAACGGAGGAAAAAAATTGTGGTCAAATTGCACGAGCCGCCTTTGGTATATATGCAACGCTAAAGTTTATTTTAAGGTGTCCACATCAGTGTTCTTAGCAAAAAACAAAACCAAAATAAAAACAAAACAAAAACCACTAGTGCATTGAAAACGGGTATTTGGTGATAGCATAGTACAGTAACTGCAGAACTGACGATTTGCGTAGATTTAATGACATTTTTAAATTCACCGATGTTTTCACCGGTTGAGAAAAGATTACATAGTTCAACTCAGTGTATGACTGTAATGCACGAAAATACTCTGATCTGTAACATTTTCTTAATCGGTGGAAACGCCGTCAATTAATTAAAATATACCGGTTGAGAAAAGATAAAAGACGCTAGTATTTTCGTGCAGTCATACACTGAACTAAACTCTGTAATCTTTTCTCAACCGGTGGAATCTTCGGTGAATTTCAAAATGTCATTGAATCTACGCAAATCGGCAGCTCTGAGTAACTGACTTATCGGCATATGTAATTACTACTCTGGCCACCCTTCTCCTCCAAAGCTCGAGGGTTATACTGAAAATGCAATCAAGTTTTGACGAGGGCTCCGCAAAACTCCAATTTGAATATCGCATGTCTGATTCAAATTTCGAAAGGCAGCATTATGTCGTTTGTGCGGTAAACATATGTCTATCGCGATGAATTACGGTCAGCGACAAATTATAATTCATATTTTGACACTGAAATATCACGCAATATTCTGTCGCAAAAAACATAGATTATGGAGCGATGCCCACTCAGAAGTTGCAATGGGTCAGAAGTCGCCCACCCTCAGCATGAGCAACTTGGCAAACTCCCATGCTGTCAAATATGTATAATCGAACAACTCTTTTTTCGTTTTTTTCAATTTTCTCTTTTATTTCCTAGGGTTGTTGATGTAGGGTCGCGGGGACACAAAGGCGTTTTATTAACGTCCTTTGGGTTCGTTACCCTCCTTATATTTCCTCTTTTTATTTTCATGAAGGATTAAAAACGGTCCATAAAAACCTCCATAAAAGTCTGGCTCTTTTTCCCAATGCACGAGAGCGGCGAGACAATAAGCTGCTGATAAGCAGCTCCAGTCACAAACTCTGCAGGCACTGGTGGGTGGATCTAAAAGATTCTCTCTCTCTCGCTCTCTCTCTCTCTCTCTCTCTCTCTCTCTCTCTCTCTCTCTCTCTCTCTCTCTCTCTCTCTCCCTCCCCATTTGAACGCAAGTGTTAGAAAAGGAAAGAGAAATTCACCAAACTGCCCCTATTCTGTCCTTTTCTAAAACACGCAATCACATGGACAGAGACTCAGAGAGAGAAGAACAGAGAGGAGGGGAGAGAGAGAGAGAGAGAGAGAGAGAGAGAGAGAGAGAGAGAGAAAGAAAGAGAGAGAGAGACTATCTCTCGGACCCGCTAGTGCCGCAGAGCTTTTGCTGCATCGCGTAAATCATTATTTAAAGCGCCGCGTCAAGCATTGGCGTATCTAAGAGGTTGTCTTTCTCTCTCTCCTTCTCTACCCATTTGAGCGCGTGTGTTAGAAAAAGAAAGAGGAGGGGGCGAAACACAAGTGACTGCCCTGAGTCTGTCCCTTTCTAACACCCACGTTCAAATAAGCAAAGAGAGAGAGTGAGAAAGATAAATCCCTGGATTCGCTGTAGTGGCGTCAAGTGAAGTTTAGTGTGTGAAGATGCTTACAAGAGCAATGCAGTGCAGTGTTGCCGATTCGATACAAAAAAGCATTATAATTGCTGGGAACAGGGTCTATAAAGTGCAGGGTGTGCTTGTTCTTAAAAGTTATCATTGTGGTTAAATAAAGGTTTCTTTAGACAGTGGCTGATCCAGCCCTTGCGAACGGGGGGGGGGGGAGCCGGGGCAAACTTGGGATTTTTGCCTCTTAGTGACTCCCGTTTCTTTTTTTCGCTGTTGATTTCCCCCATCCTCTCCCCTCTTTTCCCTTGGGCGGAACGGGTGGGGCGATCGTCCCCTTCGCCACTCTCCTGTATCCACCAACCAGTGGCGGATCCAGCCCTTGCGAACGGGGGGGGGCGATTTGGGGATTTTAGCCCCTAATGACCCCCTTTTCTTGCTTTTCCCCCTCCTCTCCCCTTTTTCCCACTTTTTTAGCCGAACAGGGGGGGCGATCGCCCCCCTGCATCTGCCAATACCACCAACGGATGAGTCATGTGTTTGTTGCTATCAGTGAAACGGCCCCATTGCAAAACATATGAAAACCCTTGTGAGCGATCGGCTCCATTTTCCAAGCTGGATCGATAGAGGGGTCACAAGCGGGGTGTAGGCGATATCGCCTTTCTGCCCATGTGAGGAGCCATGTGTTGCTATGAGTGAAACGGCCACAGTTTCAAAACATACAAAAACCCTTGAGGGCGATCGACTCCACTTTCCAAGCTGAATCGATAGAGGGGTCACAAGCAGGGTTTAGGGGACATCACCTTATTGCCTATGTGATGAGTACAGTAGCGGATCCAGGCCTTGCGAACGAGTCTTGGGTCAACTTGAGACTTCTGCCCCTTAGTGACCTCCTTTTTTCTTTTTTTCGTTCTTGCTTTCTGCTTTCCTTTTCTCTCTTTTTCCACTGTTTGGTACGAACGGGGAGGGCAATCCCCCCCCCCCCCCCCCCCCCCCCCCGGTATCCGCCAATGTCTTCAGAAGAGCAAGCCAAGGGCAAGCTTGGTTGTTTTATATTCACGGAAAAAAACTACGGTGAAAATAACCATACGGATACCTGGTTTTGGCACCTGCTAGATGTTATGGTAATGTTAACCAGAAGTATGCTATGTTTTGACTAGGTACTAGGTGATGTTACCTAATTGCATGTAGAATTTACTCAAAGTATCGGTAAATGTACCATATTTCTGGTCAAGTTTACCATAACATCTAGCAGGTGCCAAAATCAGGTATCCGTATGGTTATTTTCACCAATCTTTTTTTTCCGTGTTAGAGCACTTCTTCCAGAGATGCGCTGCACTGCATTATGTATATTTTAATGACATTTTCAATCCACCAATGCAGTGGCACACCAAAGGGGGTGGTTTGAGGGTCAAAACTTCCCCGTAAGCATCAAGATTTTGCTCTAAAAAAGGTCATCTTCGTCCAAAATTGCTTTCAACCCCCCCCCCCCGCCCAAGGCCTTAGAAAATGAAAAATTTGCGGTGAAACCCCCACCAAACTAAAGTTCTCGGTGCGCCACTGCACCAATGGATTTCACTGCTTTACAGTGGCGTAGTGTTCTATTTGGCAAGTTTTTAATGTGTCCATTTAAGCCCATGTAAAAGGTCTGGTGCGAAGGTGTTCGCCTCACGCTCGATCCTTTTCATGGGCTTAAATGGACGAACTGCAACTCTAACAAATTGCACGACTGAAGAGGTCGCTGAGATGGTCATAAAGTGGCCAGAAGTAAATTTCTCATTAAAGAATCATTTTTTTATCCTTGTAATACCGATTTCAATCACTGTAAAAACATTTTAAAAAATTAATGTAAATGTAGAAATATTACTGGAAAGTTTTAAATTTAGCTTAAAAGGTCGAAAGCGTTAATTTTGGATGACTTTTTATCACTGATTTTTGGTCACTTTTTCCCATTCATCAAAATATTATATACAAAGGGGGGGGGGGGTTGCGCCCCCTTTTGCCGCCTATGAGTCTCTCCAAATTTTGAATGTCTGTCACGGAAACTTCAGCAGTTGAGAAAAGATTATAGGTCTGAGTGTTTTAATTCATTTATTTGAAGTGTACTGATTATAATCTTTTGGTCGACCTGTGTCAATTAGCTTTTATCAAACTTTCATAAGTTTTTCGTAAGGCACAGAGCAACGAGTCAAGAGTCACATATTCCACCGATGAATGTGTGACTGTTTCTGTGAACACTGCGACGACAGTGCTGCTCCCTCGATGACGGACGCGGATCTTCAAAGCTCCCGTCATCGCTTCGTGACTTCAGCGGAAACAGTCTTTATTCCCCTAATAATCGTGCAATGCGCAATGCACGCAGCAGAGGCAGCGCCAGTAGATTAGAACGAAATAGTAGACCGAAAAAGACTGGAAACAAATCCGAACTGGAAACTGAATACTAAATTGAAACTGTCGTCTCCGGTCTCCAGCTCCAGCTCCAGCTCCGGCGGAAATAGGGATTCGTAAAACAACAGTTGCGCTCGAGCCAGAGACACCCTAATTCGGTCATAACGCTGATTCTCAAGCAAGAGCGGACCTCATGTCTCGATAGCCCTTCTTGGATTCTAAATAGTCGAATGCGTCATCAATCGCAAACGGCGGATGCAGTGCCCGTGCCCCGCACAGTGGCTCGTAACATTAATTTTGTCGGACCAAAAGAATTTTTGTTTCTTTGCTTTAAAAAAAACATATAAAATGTGACATTTTCTTGACAAAAAACATGTTTTTTGACTAATTTTTAAGCTCTGAAATTAATGATATCTAACACTCTTTTAAGGAATCTTGGTTTTGAATGTTCTTAATTTTGAATTTTATTCGTAAAATTATGTCCGGGTAATTCCATGTTTCGAACCACTGTGCCCAGTGCCCATCCGCTGCGGTTTGCGTTGTTGGGTTTTCCTCCTCCGGCTCTAAAGTGCCGATTGGTTGAGTCAAGTCTAAACTAAAACCGACGTAGACAAGACTGAGCTTGTGTTGTGTGTGTCGCGCTCTCTACGGCTCTATCCACAAACCAATTGTTAAAAGAATCGTTCGCAGATTTAATTAATCGATTCGTTTGATTCTGATTCGTTGAGAAAGATTCGTTCAATCGGTATTTTCGATTCTGTCATAGCTTGTCCCAGAAAAGATTGGATTTGACACTTCTATGGTTTTTGAGAAAACATCAGCTTCCATTCTCAGAAATGAGAACCTGCTGCTGATTGGTTAGGATTGGTAGGTAGCTGATTTTTTCATTCAAACCTATATACTATACGGTTGTCAAGTCCGATAATTTTTCGGTCAATCTACAGGATTCTTTAGCTCTCCATCAGTGCACTATAGTCTGAGATCGTTGATTCTTTAGCTCTCCATCAGTGCACTATAGTCTGAGATCGTCAAAAAGCGGCCAAAAATCAATTTCTCATCGATTTATCGATTTAAAACTTTCAAGACCAATTTTAAACTCAGTGAACAGTTTCAGTACTTTCAACCGAGGAATGTCAATGTTAAATTACCTAAGCTTACGAAGATTTTTTACGACTTTTTCAGTGGAGAAGCGTGAAATTTGGCAGCAATGTATTTTCTCCATTTAAATTCACCAAAAAAGTAGAATGCTTCAGTCATCAACGATGACCAGACATTTCGACCTTTCTAATGTGGTTTAAATGGGGAAAAAAGGAACATTGCCAAATCGCACGCGTTTTTCACTGATTTTTGTCGACTTTTTTCAAATAGCACGCGTTTTTCTCTGATTTTTGTCGACTTTTTTCGATCTCAGACCATATTGCAATGGTGTATCTTAAAAGAAGTTAGGAAAGTGGTTGTAAAGTGCACCTTCAGATAAAAAAAAAGTCAATATTTTTGCCGTAAATTGTCATGATGGCATTCAGACGAAACATTTTTTTTTTTTTTTTTTTTTTTTTTTTTTTTTCTAAATAGATGCCTGTTTTCTGAAATCGATAATAACAAAATGAGACTATCAGCCTCTCCCAGAACTATGACCGTGGCCAATGTTTCTTGAACACTGGAGGTGTCCTTATTTGTGTTCTACTATTGGCTTTAGTACACCCTAGTACCTGCATATTTACAAGATATAATTATCTAAACCAACCTACCTGATTTTTGTTTTTCATTATCAAAAAACACATTTTAGGGGGGGGGGTGTCAGTGGTAAAGCACCAAGAAGTAGGAAAACTTGCCAAAAATTGGGATCGATCTGATAGATCTGGCCAATAATACGATGACTACCGCAGCACCACTACAAAGAATCGCACGCACTGGCAAAATTGAGCAATCCTTGCTTAGCCATTGTTGACATTTTCGTCTAAAAGAAATTTAACTGCACTGTATGGAAAATATAAGAAGTTCAAGTTTAACATGAAAAGAAACAACATTATTAGTTACTAATTTGTCAACTAGCGAATAAAAACATTGTCAGGAAATGAAGCTAAAATACAAATAAAAGAAAAGCCCGGACGTTTCGGAAATTTACACTCCCATTTATACAACCGCTAAAAAACACACTAAAACACACAATAATAACCCTAAAAATTAATTAATTGGTTAATTAATTAATTAATTAATTAATTAATTGATTTAAGTTTAACCTCTGTTTGCTGCAGTCTAGTTGATAGCCCCATTTTATTCGTAAATAAACTGTAAAACTTAATTTAATAAAATAACTGTCTACAATCCCCGGTAAGGTTACTGCCAAGGGAGGATTATTGAGATCATAAATTTAATGAAGGATTATTTAATCGAAGTAAAAGGGTTAAGGGAGGAATAAATTACGATCGATTATTAAAAAGAACAAAACTCCTGAGGTGAGGTTGAGAAATATTTCCATCGAGTCTACTCAGCAGGCTCACTGACGTGACACATTTTGCTTTTACTTTGCAAAAAGTTCCTTCAGTCGCACAAGTATGCAATACCATATCCCGCACGTAGGAATAGTTGCGCGATAAGTTACGGACGGCGAGTACCGAAACTAGGGTTTCTTCACGCAACTTATCGTACTCGTGGGTCATGGAATTGCATACTTGAGAGATTGCAGGCATTTTTTTTTTTTTTTACGAGACCGAGAAGTCTGATCAAATCCGGAAGTCCTGTGATGGCAACAGGTCTGACCGGTATTGGTATTGTAATCTTTCCCGTCCGTTCTGTCAATTGATTTACAATAGAGTCTCAGAATGAATACACTTGTAAAAGAGCCCCGTTCGCGTTTATGTATATTTGATTCAACTCCCATCACTCCCGCTTAATTTTTATATGAGTAGGTAGTAGTTGGTTCACCAGTGGCTGCTCGCACAATATGGCATCCATGTTTTTTGCTATTTGAACCTATGCAGAAGTATCGATTTCTCATGGATTCAGAGAAACCTCCGAAGATCAATTATTTTATGTATGTTTAAATGGATGGAACCCGTTGTTGGCACATTGCTCGAGCCGTCACTGAAGTGCACTGATTTCATGCTTTTCAGTAAGTAAAAAAAAAAAATGTTTCAAGCCACTACTTCGGATTATTGGGAGGGGGGACTTAGCTATCTCTTCTTGTGAATCGAATTACTTTTTCTCCCAAAATTTCGCTTGCTTGTTACTTTTTTGTTTGTTTTTTGTTTTTGTTTTAAATTTCACGAGAAACCATGTTATACATATACATTATACAACGTTCTCTAATTCAGTCTGTGAAGTGTTGAGCGAAGGGTTAAGATAGAACAATTGAGGAGTTCTTAGGTAAAATGGCGGATAAAATAGACGCTGTGCTCGAGCTCCAAAGTCCTGATTTCAAATTGTTATTTAGTTAAACCCTGATGAGAAAAACTGGGTTTTCTTGATTGATTTTCTAACAATTAGATTATGTTGCCGAATGGGGCTCTAGCAAACTTTTGCTGTGATCAAATGAATCGTCCAGTCTATTGAAAAAAACCAGCGAAAATCACGAAAATCACACAGAGAAAGTCTAAAATTTAGTAATAAACTCACATAACTGCTGCAATGGCAAGTTCGTAATGGCGGTTCAACGCAGGTCTCATGGGAGATTCCTGTCCATCAGTGGCGTAGCCAGGAATTTTTCTAGGGGGGGGGGGGGGTCGGAGGTCCGAAAATTGTCAAGGGGGGCGGGGGTCCAAAGATACTAATGGGTCAGTTGCAAACTTTTGCTACAACGATTGACAGTGTAAAATCTATTGTCAAATCGCCTGAAAAGTCCATTGGTGGCATCAGAAAGTCATAAAATGCAGTAATAAACTCACAAGAGGCGTTTAATGGAGTCCAAGATGGCGGTAAAATATCGAGCAATCTGTATGTATCCACCTTTAACATCCAAGGATTGCCATTTGCCAACGTTGACAACCTCGCAGCTTCAGAGGTTATGTGTTTATTTACGTTGTGATGATTGGGTGTGATCGATATTGTGAGGTTGGCTATCCTTGGATGTTCGTGGTGCATGCATACAGGTTGCTCAATATTTTACCGCCATCTTGGATTTCATTAAACGTCTCTTGTGAGCTTATTACTGCATTTTATGACTTTCTGATGCCACCAATGGACTTTTCACGCGATTTTACATGAGATTGAACATCCTTTGGCGCTGTAGCAAAAGTTTGCAACAGACCCATTTGGTCTAATTTGCCAGAAAACGCCAAAAATAACCTTTTTTTAGGATAAGATTTGGTGTCAAGGGGGGGGGGGGTCCAGACCCCCTGGACCCCCCCCCCCCCCGGCTACGCCACTGTTGTCCATTATGTCACTTCCTCTACGGAAACACAGAGGCATGTCCCAATTTAAATGGGAATCTTTCATGATACCCACGTCTCGCCGCCAGCAGACCCGATTCTGAGAGTGAATTTCGTGATTTTTTAGTGTATACAATATACATCGTCATTTTTTTTTATGCAAGAACCAACTCTTCAATCCCAAGAAGCAAAAGTTTGCAAGAGCCCCATTTCGCAATCGTGAAGTACTGTTCGCCCAGCTCCGGGATGAATGGACCTTAGTGAACGACTCATTCATTGAGTGAATAGTGAACATCGAACGGGTCATCCGTTCCGATTCCAACTTCATTTCTTATTCGGGCGCCAGCTGTGATGGTGGGAGTGAATGAGTCTTGAGTTTTCAGGGAGGGGAAGGGAACTTACTTGCAGTGCGTGCGGCAGCGACGGGAGGACGAGGACGGGACTGTCGGTGTGTGCGGTATTATAATCTCATCAGGATATTCCTCGTCTCGCTTTTGTACTGTGTCGGTCGCCTCTTGTTTATTAAACCGTTGATGGGAATATCTTCAGCGGCAGCAGAGAGCGGAGGAGAAAAGGATAGAGGATTTGCCCCCATTCTCTCTCGTTCTCGTATTTACGCACGTGGTATTAGTGGTTAGTTAGTCTTTGCGACATCGTCAACCGATAGAGAAGACACTTCTTCCTTGTCAACGAAATTTTGTTTTTTCTCTCGAGAGAAAATATTTGTTTTTGTTTTCTTTTCGCGGCCGCGATAAGTGAATTTTGTCAATATCGTATCAATTGTTTTTGTTGTGTTATCTACGATTCCAACCGTTTCTGTGAATGAATTTACGTGGTGCAATTTTTCGTGAAATTCGTAGTGTTTGATCAGTTCGTGTGAATAATTTTTGAAGTAGATCAAAAGAAAAGAAAACCTCTCTGCATTTTATCAGTTGCAGGTTTTGTTTATATACCTAGTGAAGTGAAGTTAAATCAAGGAATCTTCTGAGTTTGTTTTGTTGTATCACACTCAATTAAATCTGAAGGAAATGCCTGCCAACAATTTTAGAATACCTTTATTATTTATTGGTGAGTAGTTTTTGTTGCTTCTACTATTGATTCATCCACTAACTTGTATTGTTGTATTACTTTGCCTTCTATCAGAGTTATTTTGTCATTTCAAAGTACTCGCACTGTGTGGTGTATCTCTTCAAATATTAACAGCGTTGTTTTGAATGTAGTGATGAAACCATCAGACTTTCTTCGAAACCAGTTTCGTCAAAGTTGTTGGTTAGATGCTTAAATGATCAAACTCATAAATCATTTGAGCTAAAAAGTGAACTAACTGGAAGGCCGTTATCAGGAACTTTGGCGGAGTTGTTGCAAGGGTATCAGAACTCCTGCTCCCTTATACCTACTACTTATAATCATAAGTAAGTAATGTTGATGAGCTTATGTGGAGCTTCCGAGCTAGCTATAGCTTGTCCCAGAAAAGATTGGATTTGACACTTATATGGTTTTCATGAAAACATCAGCTTCTTACTGCTCCTGACCAATCAGGTTGCCCTATCTGTGGATGGAAGCTGATGTTTTCATTCAAAGCTACAGTTGTCAAGTCCAATCATTCCTGGGACAACCTATAGAACTCATTCTGAATTTCAGGATTTAATGAATCAAAAAAATCATGAAGAATGTTCATCCCTGAGCAAGTGGTTCAAATCACTTTTGTACTTATTGCTATAACGAGTCACACTGTTCTTTTTTATTTAATGGCATGATCAGTGTCTGTTAATTCTTTAAATTCAGAATGCATCTGCTCTAGATCTCCTGATGAGGTCAATGTTAGGTTTCATGTGCTTTCAAGTCTACTACAAACGTATACATCAAAAAACTTATTTGTTTATGTTTTGTTATCTGTCCTTTATCAACTGTTTGTTCCCGTTGTCAAGGTCTTGTCAATGTTTCTCCTCAATAGTTATGCAGGGACCTTGTGTTATGATGTGCTTCAGTAGATTCAGGTTGCATTCTAGATATCTGATTTTTCGTTCAAAAAAATTCCTGTAGTAACTATCCAGTGGGTAGACATTGGAGTGGTGAGTTGAGACCTAGTTTGCTGAGAAATTGTGTGCTGAAAGGTACTGCCTGTTTTGCATATGATTGTTTGAAGCTGTGTCTCGGCTATTTTTGAGGTTTACTTAAGACTGTCTGAATTTCTGGACATCTTACTGAGGCCGAGGCCGCAAGGGTTTCACAAACTCGCATTAAGGTAGGCAGTTGTAATCAATGGAATTCAAAACGAATCCGATGGTTACTCTCTCAAAGGATTCGATTGCATCATCTGAAGAATTACCAATTAGTCTGTCAAAACTTTTGTTGAAACAACGGACATTTTATTTGGTATTCATTGCTGAGAATATATGCAGTTGATTATATTTTTCTGCCTAGTCTAGGGTAGGAGGTAATCCTCCCCTACCGCGTTTTTGTTTCCTCAGTTGGATCTCGGTGGCTAAACTGTTTGAGGTTAAGCCTACTCTTTGTTAAATGCTTCTTTTTACGGACGGTCTGGCCCTAATTTATAATTATTATTTAGATCTTCCTATTTTACTTCTGTTTAACCTTCTATGAGTTACTTTATGAATACTTTTCCAAGCAATAAGATCAAGGCTTGATGACCTCGAAGACTAATTTTTTGTGTGTGAAAAATGAGACGGCGTGATCGTACGGGTCACTCAGGGTTACTCTCCGTTGATTTGATGTAACTGTGTTTGGAGGACCCACCATTTAGAGCTGTTAGCTTGCTACATTTTGTCTTGATGGAACACTCAAACTGCCAAAAAAAAATTCTCCAGTGTTCCTTGTTCGCTTGAGTCAAGAAAGTTAACCTTGAGCTGTACATTCAAAGTGTTCTACTTACATTGAAGTCTTTTTGTATCAAAGCAAATGTTTTGTTAAATCAAATGCCCAGCTGCTTTTCATCCGATGAAATAATTTTGATTTTGACATATTCATGGCCGTCGTTGGTCAGTCAGTGACTTTAGTACCTACTGCAGGTGTTCGGTGTGTCTTTCTCTAAGGGTGTAAATTATTTTGTTATAAATCTTGAATTTATATGACTTAAAATTTAAACTGTAATGCAGTAAAATCACATGAATATTAAAAGAAAATTGCTGCAAAGAGAGATTCGTCTTCCTTTATCATTTCTCCATTAATGCAAGGAAGAAAACTATGCATTTTCAAGGTCTTCATTTCAAATTTGTAGGTACTTAAACATCTTTGTAAAGAAGGAATACCGTCTAGGTATTTGTGTTGGTTTATTTTTCTTGCCACTCCAAAGCAAAAAGAAGAAGAAAAAAAAAGTTTTCCATCTGAAAATTCAGTGTTTCTTTATTTTGAAAAACAAGTATCTACACTGTGAATCACCCTGAGCTGGCTTTCATGAATGCATAAAGTAACTCAAAAAAGATATGAATCTATAGTCTCAGGGGCCTATTTACTCCCACTGGATATTATCGAAATCTGGACACGTCCTGTTGTTTATTGTTTTTTAAATGAAAATCAAATTAGATCAGAGGATGTATATGAAAGTAATTTGCACCAAGCCGGTAAATGAGAAAAAAAAATTACTTACTTAAATTTGTGTACTTACTTAATATGATTAACGAAAACAACCGATTCTTGAAGGGGCTATAGCCCCGTGACTAGGTACTCGATTATTTCTCGTGAAATCGGAAGGGAAGAATAGACTGTTGCCAGATTGCTGGCCGCCAATGAGTCAAGCTTACTTTGTGAAAGTGGTTTTGTAGGTTCAGATAGGGGTCCTAAAATGTCTAATATTTGTGAAACGGGCTTTTCTGAAATTTTCCATAAATCAGTGGCCGTATCCAGAAATGGCCAGTGGGGGCCGCCTTTTGCGTCGGGCCATCGATCCACAGGCAGAGTTGGGCTAATGAGGGGTGGGAATCGATTGCACGATCATCGAGTAATCATAATCGTCGTTTTTTTTCGAAGCGCGAATTTACAGTAGTCAGGGCTGATTTTTTTACGAGTCACTCATCGAAGAATTGGAACTAATCGAAATGACCCTAAAGTTTACCATTTATCAGTGAAGACTACATTTAATTACCATCCAAAGGTTTAACCATTACCGATAAATTACTCAGTAAGCGTGTAATCGATTACACTCATATTTGCCCAACTCAGGGCTGCGACAGCCAGGAGCCCCAAATTATGAGTAAACCACGTATAATTTTCCTTGAGCCCTCAGATTCTAGTAACCAATGACGCCCCTGACGGTAGCCCTACAGGCCAAATCCATGAACAGAACGATAGAGGCTACTAGCACTAAATGCGCCGGCAGGGAAAGAAAACGGGGCAGCCCCCCCCCCCCCCCTGAATTTGTTTCTTTGTCAGAACTTTTTCTAGTACCAGTTTTTTTTTTGTTTGTTTGTTTGCCCATCTAAACCGGTGTTAAAAATCGATACTAGGAGGGTCGATTTGCCTCACCTCAAGGAATCGACTATTTTACGTAGGTTTCAATGGAGAACACGCGTTGTTGTCGGATGGTCCGAACCGCCTACGCTGCTGTGATCGCTTTTGTTGATTCGCGCCCTTCGATCTGGCAACGTCGCTAAGCTGTGAGTGGGCATTGGGCAACCGCAACGGCAGAGCTCTGAGGCTGACTCATCGAGTCATCGGACAAGCCAAGATTGAGCGCCGCACTCTAGGAAAGCGAAAGCCCAAAAAAACCGATGTTTTTGAAAACTCCTCCCGCGAAACGAAAGCACGATAGAGCCGAAGAATTGATTGTTTTACCAACTCAGTGGTCGCTCATCATGAAATGCGAGTCGATATTTCCTCCGTTAAATCAAATAGAAAAGAATCGATCTGTAAAGAGTGCGCAATTGATCGCCAAGAAAGCGATACTTTTTTATGAGCCCTATTAATATCAGGAGAATAATTTGAATCGATCTACCCTAAGTCGCTCCTGTAACTATAATAGACTGTTTTATCAGCAGTGGCGGCTCGTGCGATTTGGCAACCATGCAATTCTCCATTTAAAGTTAGGTAAAAGAATCGATTCTTGAGGAGGCTGGCAGCCTCCGGAAGAATCGATTATTTTACATTGATTAAATGGGAGGAGAACACTGTTGCCAAATTTCACGAGCCGCCACTGTTTATCAGAGCGTTATATCGTATCGATTGCCGTCAGAGGCCCTCTGCCTCCAAACAAAAACTGATTGAGTGTATTTTCCCCATTAGCGCATCTTTGAATGGAAAGTTAGGCTTTGAAACCAAATAATCAGTGGCGAGGCGTGAAATTTGGCAACAATATATTTTCTCCATTTAAATTCACCAAAAAAGTCGAACGCCTCAGTCATCGGCGATGACCAGGCATTTCGACCTTTCTAATGTGTTTAAATGGGGGAAAAGAAAGGTTGCCAAATCGCACGCCTCGCCACTGCAAATAATTCGTACGTCGGCACTTGTAATTCGTAAGACCAGTGGCAAGGCGTGCAATTTGGCAACGTTTAAATTTTTCTCTTTAAACGCATTAGAAAGTTCGAAGCGTCTAGTCATCGCCGATTACCGGAGCATTCGATTATTTCAGTAAGTTTAAACGGAGGAAGTGCATCGTTGCCTAATTTCACGCCTAGCTACTGCGTAAGACTGGTATTCAAAAGTTCAAGAACAGCAAACTAAAAGCTGCAGGGCCGTGCCGATGCGAAGACTTAGCAGCCTTATAAGCTATCGATTTTCAACCTGCATGCCAATCGAGCTGTATTGATTTTCTACCTTTAAAACATCCCAATATTTAGCTTTTCTCCCTCAAAACATGAACTTTCGCGATTCTCCGCCTCAAAATAGCTGCATTAATCTAACTAACCAATTAAACACACTCCTCGATTTTCAACGCAAACAACTCACTCCTCATCAGTTTTCAAAGCAAATAATGCAGGCTATCGAATTTCAACGCACCGATTGAGCTATCGAGCTGTTTTGATTTCCAACCTTCAAAATATCCCATTTTTCGGTTTTCTGCCGCAAAACATGAGCTTTCGCAATCCCCCGCCTCAAAATAGCTGCATTAATTGAACTAACCGAATAAACACACTTTTCGATTTTCAACGCACACAACTCACTCCTCGTCAGTTTTCAAAGCAAACAATACAGGCTATCGAATTTCAATGCACCGATCGCGCTATCGAGCTGTTTTGATTTTCTACCTTTAAAACATCCCAATATTTAGCTTTTCTCCCTCAAAACATGAACTTTCGCGATTCTCCGCCTCAAAATAGCTGCATTAATCGAACTAACCAATTAAACACACTCCTCGATTTTCAACGCAAACAACTCACTCCTCATCAGTTTTCAAAGCAAATAATGCAGGCTATCGAATTTCAACGCACCGATTGAGCTATCGAGCTGTTTTGATTTCCAACCTTCAAAATATCCCATTTTTCGGTTTTCTGCCGCAAAACATGAGCTTTCGCAATCCCCCGCCTCAAAATAGCTGCATTAATTGAACTAACCGAATAAACACACTTTTCGATTTTCAACGCACACAACTCACTCCTCGTCAGTTTTCAAAGCAAACAATACAGGCTATCGAATTTCAATGCACCGATCGCGCTATCGAGCTGTTTTGATTTTCAACCTTTAAAATATCCCAATATTTAGGTTTTCTGCCGCCAAACACGAGCTTTCGCGATTCTCCTCCTCAAAATAGCTGCATTATTCGAACTAACCGAATAAACACACTCCTCGATTTTCAACGCAAGCAACTCACTCTTCGTTTTTCAAAGCAAACAACTCACTCAACGGTTTTCAAAGCAAGATAAGGATCTATCGATTTTCAACGCACCGATCGAGCTTTATCGATTTTCAACCTGAAAATCGCTTCCTCAACAAATGTGCGACGCGGCCCAGTCGAGCTTCTAGCCCGGTGGTCCATCGTCCGAGTGAGTGAGCCCTTCACCCCGACCCCGAGCTCGGGGGCAGTGGGGCCCGGCCCAAGTCGATGCCTAGACACTTTCTGCACTCGGGCGGGTCGGGCCCCTCTGCACCTCCGTCGGTCGACCCGCTCCTCTCCACCCCCCCCCCCCCCCCCCTCCCCCCATCCGGCGGCGAACGGCGTGCCCCCAAGCCCCCGCTTATTGCCGGCCGCCGCGCCGCGGCTGCTGCTTCTCGCAGGACGCAGAGTCCTTACTCCTTAATTCGAAATTCGGTTCGAGTTTTTGATTGGAGCATCGAAGCTCAGGGTTGCCGTTTTGAGTGGAAACTCAACGGTTTAGGGAATTCCATCGGTGATTTATAAATATTACAAGTCAGTGTATTTTATTAGTACCCCTCTGTTGTGTAATTACCAATGGGGCTCTTGCAAACTTTTGCACTAGGGGATTTAAGAGTTGATTCTCGCATAAAAACCTGTAAAAATGACGATGAGTACACTGAAGAATCATGAAATTCACTCTCAGAATCGGGCTTAATGGCGGAGAGACGTAGGTATCATGGGAGATTCCTATCTAAATTGAGACATATATGTATCTGTGTTTCCGTAGAGAAAGTGACGTAATAGACAGGAATCTCCTATGATACCTACCTGCGTCGAACCGCCATTACCATCTTGCCGTTTTAGCAGTTATGTGAGTTTATTACTGAATTTTAAACTTTCTTAGTGTGATTTTCGTGATTTTCGCTGGTCTGTACATAAGATTGGACTGGACTATTTATTTACTTAAAGCAGAAAGGAATGGGCAAAGCATGACTGCCCCTTTTACGGAATGAAAAAAATAATTATTAATTTGGCAGTGATAGTAACATCTGATTCTGCTGAAAAGGCAATTTTAAGTTTTTAAACAAACAAAGGGAAGTATGAATACAAGTAGCTTTTGATGAAACTGGCCTTCGTTTTGGATTGAAAGAGTGAAAAATAAGTGCAGTGTCAGAACGATACACGAAAAAGTATTTTGAATAGTCTCACAAATGGAGTGCTATTTATTAATGTGAACATGTTTCTCATAAGAGCAGAAGCATTTCGAGTATCGGGTTCTGACAAGTTGTAGTGATGCCGATGCCCGCGCGATGCGTGCTTCCGAATTGCATCAAAGCGCATTGGTGAGCGGTAAATTAGCAACGAGTCAAAACTCGTGCGCTAACCAACCGCTCACTGATGTATTTTGATGCAATTCGGAAGTAGGCTTTGGCATCGCTACAACTTGTCAAGACCCGATACTTGAAAGCCTTCTGCTCTACTCTAACTATTACCACCATAAAGACTATTCCATTCGATAAAATAAGATTATTCAATGGATTTTCTCACCAAACTCTTTCCAGCGTATAAGGTAACCATAAGTTTGTAAATTCCGAGAAATGGGCCATCACACAATCAAGGCGCAACAGTGGCGGATCCAGTCCCCGCGAACGAGGGGGGGGCGAACTTGGAATTTTCGCCACTTAGTGACCCCCTTTTTCTTTTTTCGCTCTTAATTTACCCCTTCCGCCTCTCTCTTCTCCCATTTTTGGACCGAACAGGGGGGGGGGCGATCGCTCCTTTCGCCACTCCCTGTATCCGTGTTGACTGATAAATTATGGAACGTTCTGTAGCGGATCAAGCAAATTTGGGGGGGGGGACATGCCTGTTAAATTTTGAAATTGAAGCGAAATTGAAAATTTTTTCTGTTGGAAAAAGGCAAAAGTTGCGGCTTTTGAGGGGGGTGGATCTTCCTCTGGAAAAGTTGATAGTGATGCACACACCCAGGTGTAAAAATCGCAGGTGATCATAAATACTGCATAATTCTGTCGCGCAAAGATTACCCATTTATACGTATCGCATATTTCTAAAAAAAGACACGAAGATCACGAAGTCACGAAGATGACCGATTTACTGGTTTTTATAACCTTACTATCGGGTCAAATAATGTTAAGTCCTCACAGTTCTCCTTATAGATGTATGGTGATTAGTGCGTATTTAGAAAGGGGGTTTAAACCCCTCATAGAAAACCCTAGCTTTTTAGTAAATACCGAAAAGCCTCTACATAATTTGGCTCTTGATCGTGGTTATATACGTATACCACCAGCGTTTGTTTACAAAACAAAATCTTGCGTCATATCGATCCGGTTCTCATGAAAGGTAATCTTTGTCATCTATTGGAAATCCGGCAACTCGCCTTGGCCAAGGAGGGGGGGGGTGGGGGTGGGGGGGCGGTGCGCGGCGATGCGCCAGTGATGTTGTGATGTTGTGGCTTAATGGCCATTTATCCTCCGATGAGTCTATCCTTCTACTTGGCTCTTGGCTCCTTCGCCCTAACGTCCTCAAGTCGCGCCGTGAGCTGAATAACGAAATTTTCTGGACATCGTTGAACAAACAAAAATCTCATGGATGTATGAAGTTCGTATTACAAACATACGTTAACTTACATCAATATGATTAAAAACACAAGTGTAATGGGGCAGTTTCATGGGTCTGAAATTTGGCGTTTCTCGATTCCCGTAAAGCAAATGAATGGTATCTATTAGATGAGCTGAGACTCTTAGCCCATATATGCCGAGCGGGTCGTTAGCGACCCACTTGTTGTGTTATTTTTGGACCAAATGTCAGTCAATTAGGACCAATTTTACTAAAAAAACAAATCTGGGAGTTTTTAGCTCGTAAAATTTAGCTGCCCCAAAAAATGTCTATTTTTAATTTGTTCGTGTTTTCAGCTCTCAAATTGTGTTTCTTGAGAAAAACACCTAAAAATTGCAAATAATTCTGGGCATATATGGATCAGAGAGCAAAGGTGCTTTCGGGTTTTTCCTATTAGTCCTGGTTTCGGAGGTAAAGTAAAGTTGCAAATAAAATGTGTTTCTTTCTGGCGAAAAAATGCGGAATTTCCATTTAAAACAATGTATTTCGGGCCGAAACTGCATAGTTGGAACTATGACACCTATTTTAAATCCAAAGGGAGCGTTGTTTTCAGCTCACCAACTTTTTTCATTTGCATACTAAAACACATCAAAATTCAGAGCCTTGCGCAAGTGCCCCATCATATACATTTCACCGCTGAAAATAAGTCGGATTTCGTCATTTTCGTCGAAGAAAAATCGACCTTTTTAAGTTTTCAACACGGAGAAAAAAAAATCGGTTATGAGAACTGAACTTTGGCTCATATGGAACACCGAGGTGTTTGGTCACAGTTCCCAAAGTTTTCGGTTGTTAGTACCGAACTTCAGTTAGGAGTACCGAAGGTTTCGGTAAGTGTGACTAATACTATGACTCACATTTCCTTCCTACTGAACCACTTCGGTACTTCTAACTGAAGTTCGGTACTCACAACTGAAAACTTCGGTTACTGGAACTAAACACCCTCGGTGCTCCATATGAACCGAAGTTTTTTTCTCCGTGAAGCGTAAGATATTAGAAATATTATATTGTCCGGGAAAACAGCAACTTTTCGGTCGACTGTGCGTCAATATATCTCTATCTCCGATCTACATCTACACACAAGGTGTCCTCAAAGTAATTTTATCGTCCCCCGTCTTTCCCACCGCTTGCTGCCGCTGCGGGTCACTCCTTCTTCTCCTCTGGGAAGTCTGCGACACCCCCCTCCCCTCCCTCGAACCCCCTTGGTCAGTACTTACGGGCGTCTCCCGAGTCCCAGACCAATGCAGCAGGGCTGTTTGTTGACCGATGTATCGCGAGCGATCGATCGATCGATTATTAATCGCCGCCGCCGCCGAGGGGCATGGATGGGGGGAGGGGGGGTACTTAAGAGATTAAGTCGTCTTCAGTGCAAGATCTAATTTAGCTCTCAAAGTGTCCAATTTCTTCGCTCGTAAATCAAGACTCCTTAACTAGGCGCGCGGCGCGGTCTTCAGATCTAGACATTGATTAGCGCACAGGCAGGCGGAGACCTCCGGATCGTTTAGTTTATACATGTACTATAACAATTCTCAGCTGTCGGCATGTGCGTCCGCAGTAAAAATATCCAGAGGGGGGGGAGTCCTCCCTTTCACTTACCTTTCTTTATCCTCGTTTTATATGTATTTTAAATAACATATTTTCCCCCCACTTTTTTAACCGTGTTTGGGGAGCACTTTAACACCCCCCATGGCCGTAGCCGGAGCTCTGGCGGATCCAGAATATTGTCCTCTCCCTCCCCCCCTCTCTCTGCTCTCCCCCTCTCTCTCTGGAAATTTGAATAGATGTGTTAGAAAAGGTTAGAGAAGGGGCGAAAGTGACTTGCCCCTGAGCTGTCCTTTTCTAACACGCGCATTCTAATGGGAAAAGAGAGAGAAGGACAAATTCCTCGATCCGCCAGTGAGCCAAGGGGTTGATAGGGCTAATGAAAGGCAAAAAAAAAAAAAAAAAAATCCGGGAGGAAAATACCTTTATACAGCCACTCCAAAAGAATTCTAAATCTACTGTCTCCCCTAAAAAAAAAAAAAAAAATATCCTGGTGACAGCCCTCCTTCCCCCCTCTTTGAAGCTTTAAAATCCGTATTTCAGAGGGTCATATAGGATAACGAAACATCTGGATAGGTTAGAGAACTTTCTCGTTTCTGGAATCGAGGAGTTACTTAACTTTAAAAAAAAAAAAAAACTCTGGGGAAAGTAACTTTGCTGAATTTGTGAAATTAGTTCGTTATGTCTCGGTTTCTTACTATCAGGCAGCTTCGTAGGTAAGCATCAAAATGTACAATTTGGACATCGACTTAAATTGCAATTCTCGAACTGCCACTCAGCGGATCAAAACATGGAATTTCAGGCAACAATGATTCTCCTCTATTTAACTCAATGTAAAACAATCAAATGCTGTAGAAGCGCTGCTTCACTTTTGAATCGATTATTTTACACACAATCAAATAGAAGGATAACACTGTTACCAAATTGCCGTAGCCGCCACTGTTCGGAGCTTACATAATCAGTCAAATAATGTGGTTTTTGTAGGAAAATATCATCACAAAGAAAGGCTTTTAGTTCAAAAAGCAGACAATTTTTCATGTCTGGATACCAGTCGCGAAGCGTGCAATCCGGCAACATTACTTTGGGCGCATTAAAACCCCTGAAAAATATCGAACTATCAAGGAATCGCCGATGACTCAATCTTTTCTAAAGGTTCAAATCAGTAGCGCACCGAGAGTTTCTTCATCTCTCTCTTTTCTCCATTAAGAAACGTATGTTAGACAAGGATGGACAAGGGGATAAAACCCCCTCCTTCTGTCCTTTTCCTACTCATACATTCAAATGGGAAATGAGAGAGATGGAAGTTATCCTGGTTGCGCCAGTGGTTCAAATGGATATAATGGCACGTTTCGGTTCATTGTGCGCCACTGGCTTTTGGGCGTGTGGGTGGTGAAAGAACAAAAAAAAAGTGTAGGTGTAAATACACATCGAAATAAATTAATAAATCCCAAGACTTCTAAATAGGAATGTTAAGGATTTCTTGGAATTCACTGAATACAGGAAACTCCTTTCTTCGATTCGGTCGAAATCTCGTCTACCTTATTATGTATCGAGGGAACATCGTATAAATGGGCAAAAGGTAAAAGTAACGCAATTATAATGACGTTCGCCGGCCAAGCTGTTTTCCGGTGGTCGAATCTAATGATTCCGAGAATCGGTAGTTGACACTATAACTAATGAGCGTATGTCTTGTTCGACTCCGACACACTGACAGTACCTTTACTCATGTTGACGATACGATGGTTTCTTCTGACCACAAAAACTAGTTTGTGAATGAAATTGCTGTCGTTCGGTGTGCGGGAGGTTAGTAATTCGGCATTCATTTAGAATTTTTCAGGCTGTGATCGCTATACTATACATACAGGGTGTTTTTTTTATCTCCCCCCCCCCCCCCTGGTTTTTTTTCTTGCTAATTGAGATAAAATGTTGCGGTTTGGACTATTCTTCATCATTTTGGCTGAATTTTCTTTTTTTGGGGTCGAAACCCCCCCCCCCCCCCCAGCCCCCCTAGGGGGGCCCCCAGGGGGCTATCTCAAAAATTTCAAATGGCAACCCCTATCTTGTGATACATCGTTCGAAAGGGCATAAAATTCTAAGACTTTTGGCGCAAACCGGAAGTTGATATCGTTTTTCGTTTTCGATATATCGAATTTCAAAGTTCGATTTGGACCCATTTTCAAAAAATCGTTACTCCACTTTCGAAGTCGGAATTAAAAAAACTATGGGTCCAAAATACTCTAAAAAGCAAGTACTTTTCAGATAACGAAGTGGTTTTGACATAAAATTTGATTTTAGAGCCCCAAATTTTTTTTAAAAATTTTACCCCTAAAAGGGGCTATCTTGAAAATTCCCTTCCACGACCCTTATTGAATGATGCGTCGATCAAAAAAGCATAAAAAACTGAACATTTTGGCGCAATCCGGATATCGATATCGTTTTTCGTATTCGAGATTTCGAATTTTGAAGATAGGCGAAAATTGAATTTTAAATATTCGATATCTCGAATACGAAAAACGATATCGATATCCGGATTGCGCCAAAATGTTCAGTTTTTTATGCTTTTTTGATCGACGCATCATTCAATAAGGGTCGTGGAAGGGAATTTTCAAGATAGCCCCTTTTAGGGGCAACATTTTTAAAAAAAATTTGGGGCTCTAAAATCAAATTTTATGTCAAAACCATTTCGTTATCTGAAAAGTACTTGCTTTTTAGAGTATTTTGGACCCATAGTTTTTTTAATTCCGACTTTCCAAAGTGGAGTAACGATTTTTTGAAAATGGGTCCAAATCGAACTTTGAAATTCGATATATCGAAAACGAAAAATGATATCAACTTCCGGTTTGCGCCAAAAGTCTTAGAATTTTATGCCCTTTCGAACGATGTATCACAAGATAGGGATTGCCATTTGAAATTTTTGAGATAGCCCCCCTGGGGGCCCCCCTAGGGGGGCTGGGGGGGGTTTCGACCCCAAAAAAAGAAAATTCAGCCAAAATGATGAAGAATAGTCCAAACCGCAACATTTTATCTCAATTAGCAAGAAAAAAAACCAGGGGGGGAGATAAAAAAAACACCCTGTATATAGGTATACGTAGATGAAGGACCGTAGACTATCTGTTCACATTCCAGCAGGAAATTCCAGGGGAAACACATTAAACAGGAGTTCTTTTTCGCAGAATTCTCGTAGGAATATGTTCAGGGTGAACTGATACTTGATCTGATTAATCAATAAATATTCTAATTAGACATTTATCGAGCCGTAGGTGTACTCCAGTGTTTCCGCACAGTAGATCTATAAATGGATTTTTCCGGACATAATTTTACGAATTCCAGTGTTTCCGCACAGTAGATCGATAAATGGAATTTTCCGGACGTAAGTTTACGAATTCCAATGTTTCTGCACAGTAGATCGATAAATGGAATTTTCCGGACATAATTTGACGAAATGCAGTGTTTCCGCACCGTATATCGATGAATGGAATTTTCCGGACATAATTTTACGAATTAAAATCAAGATAAATGGCAACATAACTGCACCCGTAAGTGATAAAATTTGCAACATTTTTTGAGGGAGGACCTCCAGACCCTCCTGTAGAGGGGGCCCCCCACATCCCCAGCCACCTTCCCCAATTTTAGGGGGCCCCCGAAATGCATCTTGCCCCGGGGCCCCCAGAGGTGTAGCTACGGCACTGCCTATATTCTAGAATTCTGTGTCCATAAGAAACTGTGAGTATGGGACAGTGACGAAACATAGGATTTTTTTCGGTAGACCTGTGATTGTAAATTAATGCGTGATGTTTCGAAAATTTTAAGGCAGCGCGTTTGTATTTTAGGGTACGTGGAATCCGATGGTGAAATAAAATCTGAGAGAACTTGTTTATTAGCACAAATTTGCATTTGAAAATGTGGATCCTGTTTCTTATGGGAAAACCCACGAGAGCGAGTGAGATGGAGCATTTGTTTCAAGAGGGGGCACTTGCCCCCCCCCCCCCCCCCCCGGAATTCAAAACAGTCAAAATTTTACGAAGAAAAATGAAAGGACCAAAAGAAATTGAAATGTGAATCAAAGGAGTAATAGTTCACGAACTTTATTATTAGTTAATTTTGTAATTTTAACTCACTTTTTACCAGGAATAGTAGAATTTTACAGTTTTCTTACTACTATTTCCATCTGTTGTCCCTTTATTCATAATATCAAACACGTCAAAACTATTATTATTATTACTATTTGTATACACCGACAATGGCTTAATAAGTGTACACTATTTGGATACAAAAAAAAAAAAAAAAAAAAAAAAAACAACCTTTATCCCTGGGGGGAGGGGGGGGTGTTCCCTAGACCTTCCATTGGGGTTCAACAATTTTGCCCCCCCCCCCCCCCCCCCCCCCTTGGAAATTTATTTGCGGGCGCCCATGATTTGTTTGGAGCCAATTTTTTTCGTGACGTCACACTAAACAGGTCTATGGCGAAAAAATCGTTTTCACGTAAAACGCCTCAAATGTTAAATATTATTTATGAGAAATTACTTTTTGACTGTCGGCCACTTTTGGAGGATCTCACGAGTATAGTGCGCACCACCGACCGCACGACCGCGTTGCAACTTGACGCGACTGTGAGCGAGCGTTCATGTCTTATCTAGCTTTTTCAAACCAAAATGAAGCTTCCTACGTTCGGCCGCTAGATCGCGCAACAAACCAATTGGTCGTACAGTGACTGGATAAACCACAGTGCGGTCATTTTGGTCGTCTTTCTGATTGGTCGGATTCCTTACATCGCGAATTTGAGCATTTAGAAGTATTTTAACAGTTTTATAGGGTTCTCGTAGGCAAGTTAGACACGACAGAAGTTCTTCTGTCAAATTTGAAACATATTGGTTCGCAAAATCAAGAGAAATCAACGATTCCCCGTAACTGACCCCCCGCGGATGCGCACCCAACTTAACACGGGCGCCATAGGGAGGAAGTGCTTTCCTGAGTCACTAGTAAAAAATATCGCAACCCCCCGCCCTAAAAATGGTTTATACATAGCATTAATGACTATTTTCAGACGGGGGGTAGAGAAAATTTCATTCCGAAACCCAGGAACAATCCTACTCCCCATGCTGCCCATGCTAAAGTGGGTGCACTATTGAGGGGTGGAGGGCAAATGGCCGCACTGTGGTTTATCCAGTCACTGTAATTGGTCGTACAGTGACTGGATAAACTAGAGTACCTATATAAGGAGAGTATAGCCATCTGTGAATCCTACGCTGATTGGCTGCGATATTTTAGGCGTTCAAGGAGCTCTTAGGGCCCAATTTCAAGATGGCCGACCGGGTCAATCGTGTAACCGTTGTAACCGTTGAACATTTTCTAGCGGGAAACGGTCATCAAACTCACCGTTCACCAACACCGTTTTCATCAATAATGTAACATAACCTCAAACAACACGACCTCCGCCATCTTGAAATTGGGCCCTAAGAGCTCTCATGATCGCAGATGGCCATACTCTCCCTATACAGGGTGTTTCACATAACCTGCTCACTATGGTTTTCTTGAACGGGTGACGATAAAAAAATCTGGAAAGATCGGTTTTATAGTAACTCGGACCTGAAGTTTTATTTAAAAATACTGCCACAACCCAAAATTTGGTTTTTGAGGGGTTTTCAGGGGGGGTGCCCCCCTTATCTCGAGATTTTCAAATAGCAACCCCTATCTTGTGATACCTCGTTTGAAAGAAGGTAAAATTCTAAGCATTTTGGCTTAAACCGGAAGTCGATATCTTATTTCGTTTTCGAGATATCGAAGGTTGAAGATCGATATAGGACCCATTTTCGAAAATTCTTAACTCCTACAAAAAAAGTCGTAAAACAAAAAACTGCACATGTAAAATGCTCTACTTGATGAGTACTTTCAAGAAAAAAATACAAATACACAATCAAATAAACCGGAAGTCGACTTTTAGGCACCTTAACATTTTTGGCGGGAAAACCCCCATTTCTCAAAATTTTCAAATGGCAACCCCTATCTTTTAATACCTCATTCGAAAAGGCGTACAAAGTTGTGCATTTTGGCGCAATCAAAAGTCCGATATCATTTTTCTAATTCGATATATCGAAACTCGAAGTTCGATTTAGACCATTTTTCGACCCTGTAAAAAACTGATCCTATCGTGTGATACATCATTCAAAAGCACATAAAAAACCAAGAATTTTAGTGCAAACCGGAAGTCAATACCTTTTTTTGCGGTCGAGATATCGCAAGTCAAAGTTTAGTCTTTGGTTAGGGCTTACCTTAAACCAGGCCAAATTTGGCAATACTGATGTATACTGGTTGATTTGTAGTTTATTTTTGTCATCCGAAAAGTCTGAACTCTGAAAGTGTCTCAATTGGTTGAAAAAGCGCCCCCCACGCATTTTTAGCCTCGACATTGTTAATTGCAGTTATCGAATTTGCTTTGTATAGGAAGGGGGGGGGGGTGCGCGCGTGTTTCCTTCCGAGAAAATTTTTCTGAAAGGAAGTAAAAATAACCGCGTCTTTAATATGCTTGGGTAAAATGACATAAGTAAAATTCTTACTAATTTTATTATGATACTGTGTTTTGCATCTTTATGGTGTGTTGCTAAAAGCTACCAAAAGAATCATCTCGGAATTCAAATTTATGATTGTAGAAGGGAAGCAAATTAAGTTGTGGTTTTTTTCTGAATTTGCATGTAAGAGCAAAAAATCACTGCTTCGTTTGCCAAAGTTATATCGATCTTTTGGAACGAAACATCAGCATCCGTAATGGGGCTTTTGCAAACTTTTGCTCTAAGCAAATAAATGGTCCAATCTGATGTAATGGCCAGCAAAAATCACGAAAAGCTTACCCGAAAAAGTCTAAAACTCAGTAATAAACTTACATAACTGCTTTAACAGCAAGATCGTAATGACGCTTCAACGCATAGGTATCATGGGAGGCTCCTGTCTGATCTTTCACTTTCTCTACGGAAACACAGAGATATGTCCCATTTTAGATAGGAATTTCTCATGATACCTGCGTCGAACCGCCATTATGCCCGATTCTGAGAGTGAATTTTGTTATTTTTCAGTGTACTCATCGTCATTTTTACAGGTTTTTATGTAAGAACCAACTCTTCAATCCCCCGTAGCAAAAGTTTGCAAGAGCCCCATATTGTAAATCGTGGCTTAAGTGTGCTGCACGTCTTTGGTTTTAAAACCGACGAATCATCAAAATAAGAGGGTTGTCAACTTTTTTTCGACGATATTCTGTTTTTGAATCCTGCGTTAAAAAAACAAAAAATCAAGCATGGGAAGAGCTGAAACCATCATCGTTTTTACCGAAAGGGAGTTGCGGGGGAGGTGACTGAGGGGTCCGGCGGGGTCGTCGAGAGTGCCCACAGCCCCATAATACAGAATACCCATTTCCATTACCCCCGGCTCGCTGTCGGAGGGCATGCATTCCCGACCAGAACGTGACGATGAATTCACACATCGGATCAACTCAATATGTCAATACTCAACTATAACTCAACTCATTTCTCGACTGACGTAGCCCCGCGCTCAGTTGCCAAATTTCGCCGCTTAAATGAATGGAATTTCAGACATATTTTTGATTGAGCGTATCTCAATGGGTCTGTTGCAAACTTTTGCTACAGCGCTATAGAGTGATCAACATCTTGTAAAATCGCGTTTAAAGTCCATTGGTGGCAGCAGAAAGTCATAAAATGCCATAACGTACTCACCAGAGGTATTTAACTGAAATCCAAGATGGTGGTGAAATATCGAGCAACCTGTATGCAAGCACCATGAACACCCAACCTCACAACATCGATCACAAACCAATCACAACGCAAACTAACTCATAACCTCCGATGCTGTGAGGTTGTTAACGTTGGCCATCATGGATGTTCACGGTGCGTGCACACTGGTTGCGCGATATTTTACCGGCATCTTGGGTTTCAGTTAAACGCCTTTTGTGAATTTAATACTGCATTTTATGACTTTCTGATACCACCAATGGACTTTTCACTTGATTTTACTTAAGGTTTAACACTCTATATCGCTGTAGCAAAAGTTTGCAACAGATCCATTTGAGTCTTCGAAAATGTTCTTTTGTCAGCAAGATGATGATTTCTTGACATATTGATGGATTAATCGGAGAAGTATCATGACAAAATAAATCAGGGAAATTAAATTAATACAAATTTTGTAGACACCCTGCACTATGGCCTGATTTTGATAATTCCCACCATTTTATGTTAAAATCCTTCGAACTTCCTCGGGTTATATCGTTGTGCTTCTGTTAATATATTATGTAAGAATTTAGGACTTAAATTTCGTCTTAAGCGCACATTTTGCAACAGTGCTTAGCATATCGTCATGAGCTAATACACATATTTTCTTCAGAATACACTAAACACGCCGTGATCTATTTTGTCGCCTTTTAGATTGAATGAAAACACAGGAACGTAGGACATAATCCTCTGACAATGAGACAGGAGAATGAAATGTTTTTTCTAATTTGAAAAGGGCCCGGTGACTTTTTGACAATCAGTTACAATAAAACTACAGGGGACTGAAACGCACGTATTGGAGGCATTTCGGATTTCGGTTTTACTCTCGATGCTCTTTTTTCTCTTTCTACCGTGCGTAGAATTCTGTTCTTTTCTCTTTCTACCGTGCGTAGAATTCTCGCTTCAGAAAAGTAAACACCGCGTATACAAAGTGGCGGCGGTGGATTCACTTGCATTGGTCACAGGGCGGGTCGAGCCCCTCCTCCTGTTCGCTGCGTCTGGGATATACCTTCAAATCCAATTTCATCGGCTCAAAGGTTCCGCTTGAATTTATTGGATCAAATGCCTTTTATTTATTTGTGTATAGTTTCATTCAAGATTTGGTTCGGCTGACTCTGAAAATACACCGTTCTTATTAATGTACCCTATACACCGTCGAAGAATGCTTGGATGAGCTTTTCGACTCTCGTTTGGTGGAACAACACTTTGATAGTTTTTGAAACCCCAGCTCAAACGTTTTTACTTTCTCACAACTAACGATAATAAAAATTGAGAAAGTATTGCGATGGTGCAGATGTCTGTCTGTCTGTCTGTCTGTATCTCTGATTTTTGATTAATTTTTTTTTTCACCGATTTTCGCTATTTTTTTTCGATCACACAATCACACCATGTGACCATGCACTGAAGTAAAGATTACCTGAAGCATGATAATATGTGAACCTTTGTACGGGTTAGTACAATTACCAGAATTTTTGTGTTTGAAGCATATTTCTTGAAAATTGTTAGAAAATTCTAGTTCTATGACCATATACTGATTTTAACACTAGACTTTTCTCTGTTCAAAGTACTAGACTTTCTGTCGTTCACATATCGTTGTGTCTCCGGTAATATGACTCAAATCTGGTATTATGACTATCGTTTTTTTTTTTTTTTTTTTTTTTTTTTTTTTTTTTTTTTTTTTTTTTTTTCCAGTGGAATGTCGAAAACGTTGATTTTTGATGATTTTTTTGTCCCACTGATGTTTTTGCCACTTTTTTTTCGATGGCACAATCGGACTATTATATTGCGTTGCCGTTGCAGAAAATATCGTATAGATTACGCTTCCTCCCAAATCAAGCTGTTTCTTGCTTACAATGTATCCACAGCACTGGCGCAACCATAGGATATCTTCCATCTCTCCCATTTCCCATTTGAATGTATGAGTAGGAAAAGGACAGAAGGAGGGGGTTTTATCCCCTTGTCCATCCTTGTCTAACATACGTTTCTTAATGGAGAAAAGAGAGAGATGAAGAAACTCTCGGTGCGCTACTGATCCACAGAATGGAGCAACGTGCATTATTCTCATTTTCAGCGTACGTAAATTTCAAGCCATGTAATTTTTTTGCGATTATCCGGTTAGTATATTTAAAACAAACGCCTCAAGGTGTAGCTTGTCGGGGGTAAATCCGTCAGCTGCTCGCTGACCATGCTGATGACTAACTTGTCTCCGCCGAGTATTCCATTAACCCTGATTCGATTGAAGTATACGCACGATTCACGAATTCTTGAAATACTTTGTCATTCCCTTCTCGGCGATGTGTCAAAATTCATAACTCGAGACGAGACGAGACGAGACGAGGAAAGGAAAGGTGCATTAGACATTTTTACTTCACCTGGATCTTGGCAACAGAGCGGGTTGCCCGCCTTAGTCACTCAACCGCGCGTTCCGCTTCTTGCAGCGTCGCCAGATCGACTCGGGAATTTCCGAAACGGAACAAGTGGATTGCGCTATTCCGGAGAAATCCCAATTTAACCTTAAAATGGGATGGGTATGTTAGGTTTGACTCATTTTGATCACGGGTGCTCCCAACTCAGTAAGCATCAAAAACGACATAATATGTCCACGACATTCACCATTCATCAGTGTTAATTTTACTCATTTTTAGTGTTTTAGAATAATTCTACGCCTCCAATTTCACTTTATCATCGCTATCTCATGTATTTTGAGACGCTGATTTCAAAAATGCTATCAGTTTTCATTAAACTAGCCTAGATTTTACGTAAATTCGAAATTACGTCTTCTTAGCAAAAAATTCGAAATTCTGGAAAAAGTATGAGTTTTGAGTAAAAGCTAAAGGTTGAATTTGAAATCAGCGGGTCAAAAATACCTGGGAATTTGCGCAAAATGGGTGAGAAAGAGGTATCTTATGATGACAAAACCTGGTTTTACGTTCATACACGGAAAAAAACTACGGTGAAAATAACCATACGGATACCTGATTTTGGCACCTGCTAGATGTTACCTGATTGCATGTCGAATTTACTCAAAGTATCGGTAAATGTATCATACTTCTGGTCAAGTTTACCGTAACATCCAGCAGGTGCCAAAATCAGGTATCCGTATGGTTATTTTCATTAATCTTTTTTTTCCGTGAACAGCCGGACACACCATGTCGTTAAGGCGTAAAAATCCTCCCAACGAGCTATAGCGATGTAGAGAGGATTTGTGGGACGCGTGATATTGAATCTTCAAGGAGGTAGCCATGATGTAAATCTCTTATGGACGTTTTTCACACAGGTTCGGTTTGTTTGCCTCACCTTTTTTACCTGTAACTTGGGGGGGGGGGGGAAATAAATAAATAATTGTGACAAATACACCAATTTAACCCTAAAATGGATATTGTTTTGGGTAAATCCATCGTTTCGGGTGTTAGGTTAGACGCATTTTGATCACGGGTACTTCTAACGATCTGTAGCAATTCAGACGATTTGTGGAGCGTGCATGATATTGAAACTTCTCGAAGGTAGAGCCTTGATGCAAATCTCTTATGGACGTTTTTCACAAAGGCTCGGTTTCTTTGCCTCACTTTTTTGTACCTTTAAATTAAAAAAAAAAAAAAAAAAAAAAAAAAAAAAAAAAAAAAACAAATTGTGGCAAATATATTTGAAACTGGTTGTAAACGAAAGTGCAAGTGTGCAAGCGCTGGACACAGAAATCAATATAACTATTTCTTCTGGAAGGCAGAAAAACCGACACATATTTCAGAAATATGCGATTTTTTTTTTTCTTGAATTATTGTATTAAAATTCTGTGTCCAGAATCCCTCACTCTTAACTGTACTTTCGTTTAAAACCATTTTCCACTTTTATCTGCTTCTCTATCGCTCTAGCTCGTTAGCTTGATACTTTTTGACGTAGATACCGCCTATTCGTCAGAATCCGATGCTCAAAATATGCGTCTGCGACACCGAAAAACCTTTTAAAATCAATTTGCAGTACTTTCAACGGGGATGAGTTGGCAAACTTTTGCTTCAGAGGACTAAAGAGTTGATTCTTGCATAAAAACCTGTAAAAATGACGATGAGTACATTAAAAAATCACGACATTCACTCTCAGAATCGGGCTTAATGGCGGAGAGGCGCAGGTATCGCATGGGAGATTCCTATCTAATTTGAGACATATATCTGTATTTCCGTATAGAGAAAGTGGCAAATAAGACAGGAATCTCCCATGATACCTGCGTTGAACCTTCATTACTATCTTGCTTTTTAAGTAGTTTTGTGAGTTTATTTACTGAATTTTAGACTTTTTTTTTACTGTGGTTTTCGCTGGTGTTTATATCAGATTAGACTATTCATTTGCTTTTAGCAAAAGTTTGCAAGAGCCCCATTGAATCAATTCTATATAGTCATTGGTTTAAAACTCGAAATCTCAACGAATGGAATACTATGCAGTGGTAGGAGTTATGGGCGGATGCAGGGAATTGTCTTTTTCTCTCTCCTCCCATTTGAAAACGTGCGTTAGAAAAGGACAGAAGAGGGGGCCTAAGTCACGTGATGGCCCACTCTGCTGTCCTTTACTAACACATAAGTTCAAATGGAGGGAGAGAGAGAAAGACAATTCTCTGTATCCGCCCATGGTAGGAGTGTTGAAGTTTAATTTCTTCGTCTGCAATTTTATTTCGGAGAAATATAACATTGAAAAGCGTTCCGGGTGTTACGCTAGTTGTAAGTAGAAGTGGGTTTCCTCACTCTCGCCAGACTATCATGAAACTCCGTAAAATTTTTAAAAGGATACAATTTTGAGCAAATTTTATTTTGAATGCAAGGGTTTCGGCATTGACTTTATGACATTCATTCGTTTAATAGATGCTGTAGTACATCTCTTAAGAGGGGCAAACATTTGCGTTAAGAAGAGACATTGGAACGGCTTGATTGATTTGTTAATCGTAGTCGATAAGTATAGAAAAACTTGCAATTGTTTTTACATTTTTTTTTCACTCTTATTATATGTACAGGGCAAAAGTAAAAATGAAAAGGACTTTTCCCTGAGGTTCACGTTAGAATGTATTGACCCTACAGAGAACAGCGCTCACGGCACACTCCAAGCTCAATCGTTCGAAGCAGCCTTCGAAAGGAAACTAGTGGTGTGCTATTCCAAAAATAATCCTAATGTAACCTTAATACCAGATTATTGGGAATGGGGCAGTTGCAAGGGTCTGAAATGTTGTGTTTTTTATAAAGAAAATGAAAGTACTTGATGAGCTGAGGACAAAGATGCCTTTGGTTTCTCCTTAAGTCTCATTGTTCCAAATATGAGATTTTGGCCCAAAATACATTGTTTTAAATGGGAATTCCGCGTAGTGACGTCGCTACACACACGATTTTTTACATCTTTACACGTATATGTATCTCCAAAATCAGGACACTCAGGAAAAAACCCAAGGCACCGTTGTTCCCAGCTCATCAAGTACTATCATTTTCTTTATAAAAAACACAACATTTCAGACCCTTGCAACTGCCCCATAGCACACGTCGTGTTTTATCGGTTTTTTTTTTTCTTTTTATAAAGAAAGTCCAGGTCCTTTAAAACACTAGGCATGCTCTTTCGAAGTATAACTCTAATCAAACCGCAACACTAGACCTAAGAAAAGAGCGCAACTTGTCTTCATGAGCCCTTCTGACGAGTTCGTTAGTAAGTTATCCATCCAGTCATCCTTTGTCACACCTGGCAACCGACATCCAGGGGCTCTGCCTCATTTCCGGCGCGGGTGCGCTCCGCGCACGCGTGCACGACGGTTCCAGCCAACAGCTGCCAGCTGCCCCCCTCTCACTCCTCCCGCGGGGGGGGGGCGGCCCCCTTTCCCTTGCCTTAGTCCCGTGGTCCGCACCGCTCAAGCTTCACCGAGGAGCTACCGTTTCCGCTCTTTTATTTTATATATTTTCTCTCTCTTTTCTTTCCTCTCCCCCCTCTCTCACTCTCACTCTCTTCCCCACTTCTCTCCCCCCCTCTCTCTCTCTCTCTCTCTCTCTCCTCTCTCTCTCTCTCTCTCTCTCTCTCTCTCTCTCTCTCTCTCTCTCTCTCTCTCTCTCTCTCTCGCTCTCCCCAGCCCACTTTAATTCAGTCCGTGAAACTTAGAAATATACAGAAATATACAGGAATACAGGAAATTATCCTCACTATGGAAACTGAGAGCCCCCTCCCTTTCTTGAATGCCCCTCTGGCGACTCTAAGTAGTGAGCCCCTTCTGATGAGTATCCTGGAATTTGATAGAACCGCAAGCTGTTCGTCAAGTCTCGGCACGTTCCCCGTGCTCTTTTGTTGCACTTCACCTTGGCTAATCCCCCCCCCCGTCCACCCCCACCCCCTCTCTCTAAGCGCTTTGTTAAGGGGGTGGAGGAAGGATTTCAGATCCTGTGTGGTGTGTGTGTTCCTTTCTGTATGATCGGCGGCCGTTTTTGTCAGAGCCTGATCCTGCCGTCAGTTTTGTGGCGCGAACTCTCTCGGGGAAAAAAAAGAACCCTGTAAAACATAAGGTTTGCTCGTTCGGACGTATCGTCATTAGGTTAGTATTAACAGATGTTATAGCAGTGGCGAAGCGTGCTATCTGGCAACATGACATTATATCCATTTGAACCTTTAGAAAAGATCGAATCCGATGGTTATCGGCGATTCCTAGATAGTTCGATATTTTTCAGGGGTTTTAATGTGCCAAAAGCAATGTCGCCGGATTGCGCGCTCCGCCACTGTGTTATAGTTAAGGGCGCACCTGCTGATTTAAATCAGCTGATTTAAATGTTTTAATGGCCGTTTCCGTGGAAACAGCTTCAGACGCTATCAGTGTTGCCAGATCGAGGGTGAAAAGCCGTATCGTCCCCATTTAAATCAATGTAAAACGTACGGCTTTTTCACCCCCAATCTGGCAACACTGGACGCTATGGGTGGACGAAAAATAGTCCACAAAGCATCGGCAGTTGTGCTTGTGAGTCTTTTGACTGTTCCGAATTTTGTTTTAAGGAATCAATCGGTACGCCCGCGCCGCAGTGCCACACAGTGTTCGGAGCGACCCGGATCTCTGGCAGAAACCTCAACTTTGAAATCGGCTCAGAAGTGGGTTTAAAGGCCTTATGTCCCTTCTAAAGGGTCTATAACGTGCATTTTAGCCATATTTGATGAATTTGGAAGTCCCTTTTGCCCCCACAGACATGTGAAAGTACGCAGGTTTTGACGCGAATTTTGAGTCAACTTGGGTGGGTTTACGTATAATTGTAAAAAAACCATACTCTTTTACTCATATTCCAATTCAGCCTTGTGTCCTTCATTTAGGACATATGAACTTACTTTTAAGCCATTTAAACATTTATTTCATGTTTATTGTGAGGGGGGTTGGACCCCTCAAAAATCGACTTTTCATGTGCACTTGCGCCCTTTTTGGAGGACGTTTAAAAAAATGCCTCGCATTGCTCCGCAAATCTAAGGCAAAGAACGTTCAGAGAAACATTTTTTCTGAGCGATCCAGCAATGAAACCCTGCCCGAACTTGCCCCCCTTTCATATTTGTGTGTTTAAAAGTGGCTCAGCGGCTTGTGTGGGACTTAGTCATTTTCACGATCGTGAGATGAGCCATGTTTGCGTGTCAATATCTTTAATTCCTCGCATTGCTCTGGGAAAATATGGCTAGGAGAGCTCAGAAAAACATTTTTTCTGAGCGATCCAGCAATTAAACCCTGCCCGAACTTGCCCCCCTTTCATATTTGTGTGTTTAAAAGTGGCTCAGCGGCTTGTGTGGGACTTAGTCATTTTCACGATCGTGAGATGAGCCATGTTTGCGTGTCAATATCTTTATTTCCTCGCATTGTTCCGGGGAAATATGGCTAGGAGAGCTCAGAAAAACATTTTTTCTGAGCGATCCAGCAATAAAACCCTGCCCGAACTTGCCCCCTTTTCATATTTGTGTGTTCAAAAGTGGCTCTGCGGCTTGTGTGGGACTTAGTCATTTTCACGAAAATAAAAATAAAAAATTAGTTAATGAAATCTAAAATTAAATCTGATATCAAAAATGAAATCTACGACATAAAAAACCTTCAAGTACCAAGTTTCAATGAATTTTGAGCATTCTAGAGGTTTCCGCCAGGGATCCGGGTCGCTCCGAACACTGTGTGCCAGTGCTAGGTTTTTTGCTGGTAACCAGTGGTGGCTCGTGCAATTTGGCAACCATGCTCCCCCATTTAAATTAATGTAAAAAAATCGATTCTCCAGGAAGCTGTCAGCCCCCCCCCCCCCCCCAGAATCGATTGTTTCACCTAGGTGTGTATGAAAAAAAAAAAAAATTGCATGGTTGCAAAGCGCACGAGCGGCCACCGCTGGCAACATAGTTTTGTTCATCGTATAGCCGTAGCCAAGATATTGTCTTTCTCTCTCTTAGTCTATTAAAACTCATATGTTAAGAAAAGGATGGATATAGGGGCTGTCACGTGACTACAGCCCCTGTTTCTGTCCTTTTCTAACACACGCGTTTAAGTAGGCAAAGAGAAAGAAAGCAGTAGCGAGGCGTGAAATTTGGCAACGATGTACTTTCTTCATTTAAACTTGATGAAAAAATCGAATGCTACGGTCATCGGCGATGACTAGACGTTTCGACCTTTCTAATGTGTTTAAAGGGGAAAGAAGAAACGTTGCCAAATTGCACGCTTCGCCATTGAAAGAGAGACAAATTCCTGGCCACGGCTATGCTGTTCATGCGCGTTGAGATTTCTAGTTAAAAACTCACCTGCTGTTTCAACTTTCAAGGACCCTTGCTCTGAAAAGTGTCTCAATTAAAACACTAGCTGAAAGAAAGGGCGGCCCTTAAAACGTCAAACGTGCTCGTTACTAAAAACCAGCATTGAAGTTGTATTAAGATGTTTATTTAAGAGTACACCTCATACTGTAAAAACTGCTTTCAAATAAAGCGGTAGCTGAAAGAAAACAAACAAAAAATCAAACCAAAAAACCGCTGAATGTATCAAGTACGCTCGTTACGTAACAACGTCATTAGGACAGTATCGAGATTTCTAGTTAAGAGCAGACCCTGTGTTTTACGGACCCTTATATCCTTATTCCATCCACCGCACCGCCTCAATTACTCTATTTGCAATACAGGATACGGGATAAACACGGCTCCGCTCTGGTCTGCCGTGTGATATGCGCGAGGGTTCTATTTTCAGCGCGTGCTTTGTTGAATTGTTGCCCCTTCGACTTTGTAGTTTGTTAAGTAACATATGGTGTCTGTCTGTTAGTCTGTTAACCGCGAGGTGCTATTGCCGATTGTCTGCAGTCTCCAATGGACAATAGGATGGTGATGGGTATATGCAAGAAGCGGCGCTTTTTAAGTGGAAATTACGGCTATTTACAGCGCACGTGTGTCAGACAACAATTAAGCAGGTTGCGTTCGTTACGAATTCAGTTTTAGGTCTTTAAATTGACGTATGGGCCGTTGCGCAATGCACCGCAGCCTCCTTACGTTGGAGTTATGGCATTTTAGCGCTCGTTGTTTCCGTGGAAGTTTTTTTCGGCATATGCACAGAAAATTTTAATTTTTTAAGGTGATTCCATGCCACGTGACCAAAGTGATCGATTTATGGTCATTTACTGGATTTTATGGATTTTTTTTTTTTTTTGTAAAAGGAAGATCGTCAGCACTTGGAGGTATAGATCTAACAAAGATATCTGTTAAGTTAGGATGCTCGAATCCGTGAAATGAGGACGTAACTATGGTAATTCGCACAATTGCTGTTCGATCTATCGTATCGCACTACGGTAGTCCAAATTCCAGTGGCGGCTCGTAAAATGCGATCTATCGATTTCCACTCCATTTAAAACTATAGAAAAGTATCGATTTCTCGGGGGTTCAATTGCACCCCCTAACGATCGATACTTTTCCATAGTTTTAAATGGAAGTAGACATCGATTTATCGCATTTCACGAGCCGCCACTGCCAAATTCCTATAGTTTCGTCCTTATTTTGCGGATTCGAGCATCCAAACTTAACAGATATCTTTGTTAGTTCTACCTCCAGGTGCTGACGATCCTCTTTTTAGAAGAAAAAAACTCCATAAATCCGGTAAATGACCATTAATCGATCGACTAATCGATCAATTTGGTCACGTGCTATGGAATCAACTTAATTCTAATAATATTACCCTCTAGCGCGACAAGAAATTCTTTGTCACTATCTTTCTCCATTGAAACACCCATGTTGGACAAAGATGGACAAGGGGTTGAAATGAAACCCCATTTTTCTATCCTTTTTCTACATTTTTACAAATTCAAAGGGGAAATGAAATGAATAAGATCCTATGGCTGCGCCGATTTTACATGAGGTTGATCACTCTAGTGCTGTAGCAAAAGTTTGCAACAGACCCATTGCATTGAGGCGTTTTATGTAAAAAGGGGGTTCTTTTCCATTGCAAACACATTGCTAAGAACCCCATTTTACAATAAAAATGCCTCTATTTCGCAAATTCAATGTAACCTCAAACATCACCGATACTGTAAAAGTGCAACGAGTGCAAGCGCGTTTGTATCATATTGCCCTGCATCTCATTGAATACCCCTCCTCTCGATGTCATAGTCACATTCACATCGAATCGTATCGAGTCCATTACATGTGGGTGCCGCTAGCCCACGTGCCATCTCCCGGCTTCCACCCCCTCTGTCACTACTATTCGCCCCTCCTCCCAATCTATGGCTCGTGAAAGGAGCTTTCCGTGCGTTTTGGCAGGGTTTCCCTCGTCCATATCCTCTCTGCATTCGATCAGAATTCCGATCCCTTTTTCCACCCCCACCCTCTTCGCCCTGGTTCCTTTCTCACCCCTCCAGTTACTTCCTTCTTCTAAACCACCCTCTTTTTATTCTCTTACAGGCTCAGGTTATGGTATTTTACTTCCTTTTTTTTCGTTCTCTCCCTCTCCCTCTCTCTTTCTTTCTCTCTTTCTCTTTTTCTCTCTCTCCCTATCTTCCTCTCTCTCTCTCCCTCTCTCCCCCCTCTCATTCTCTCTCTCCCTCTCTCTCTCTCTCACTCTCTCTTTTTCTCTCTCTCTCTCTCTCTCTCTCTCTCTCTCTCTCTCTCTCTCTCTCTCTCTCTTCCCTCTATCTTTCTTTTCCATTCCCCCTACTTGCACAATCCTTATCTTTGTCTTGCAGTAAGATCTGAAGATTTAGAGTGCAAACTGCGACAGCGTTGCCATTTTTCGGATAAATTTTCCAAAATTCTATGCTGTATGAATATGGAATCATCAAGAATAGAAAGTCAATGTGGCAACATAGCAGTGCACCCCAGCATTGTCCTCTCAAAGGGAGAGTAAAGTTCTCATCCACTGCGTATGGACCCTGAAGTTCATTTTTCTTAGGGCCTGCATACATGCAGCGAGTCCCCCCCCCCCCCCCCCCCCAAGTTGGGCCGGTACTGAGAAAAAAATACGGCACATACAGTGAGAGATTTTTTTTTTTAATCCAATAGGTGTATTTCGTTTGTGTTAAAGATACTGCACAGTGAAATATTGACGAAGGGAAAATTCCTGTAACCAAATAAGGAAAATGTCTGCTGGTACAAGTAAAAGATTTCTTGTTGTAACAGTGATTCTCCTCCATGCAATCAGAACTTTACCTCGCGCAAGGAAAACTGTCACATGTAAACGTGTTTCCTTGTTTTTAAAGAAGTGATTTCTCTCAGTTTGACAGTGTGCTTTTGAACGAATGTGCTTAAAGTGAAGCCTTACAACTTTTAGAAAACTATGGGAAAAAAGAGGCATGCAAGTTTAAGTCGATTTTGTTCGCATTGGACTTGAAAAAGTGCTGTATAAAGCTGTCGAAAAGTGGTATGTTTCACTTATTGTTATAGAGTCAGGAACCAAAAGAATGTTAGACGACGCCTTACGTTGTGGCTCAGGTAGGCTACCCGCAATACTTATCTTAATGAATTTAAGCATTGCGGGTGGCCTACCCAAGCTTATAAAAGGTAGGCTATCTGCAATACTTATCTTAATGAATTTTAGCATTGCGAGTTGCCTACCAAAGCCGAAAGGTAGGCTACCCGCAATACTTATCTTAATGAGTTTAAGCATTGCAGGTGGCCTACCTGAGTCAAAATCTTAGAAAAGGTTTGAAATTGTTTGTCTTCGACTTCACAGCACACATCATGCATTTATTGCTCATCATAAAATGTAATCATACAATACAGGCGAAAACGGAAAGAGAAAAGATTGCCTATCAAAACTTCTCCGTTTCCAATTTCCCTCCCTTGAATTGAATTTTATCTGTACGTTTCCGGTTTAATTCTCGCGTTTTTTAAAAACCGGAAACGTTGCAAAATCATCGACATTGGCAACGCTGGCTTCAAACCCTCGCTCTCACTCACTCACATTCACACCGTAATGACACCGCTTGGTTGGTATTAGTGCATACCTCCCCTATTATTAGTTGCATTACTTCCGGTTCCTGTTTTAGGGTTCCGCGTATATCCCATCCGCATGCAATCACACGACGTGGTAGAACTGGAAGCGGAACTAGAAGACGTAGAATTCTTCAATATCCCCGCAGTCCTATATCTCAGTGTTCCCAGTTCTCGGAGACAGTCTATTCATACGTACATGCAGTGGCGTTATCCTGTTTTTATACTCCTCCGCCTCCGGTAGACTGGAACACTGGAAGCTCGAATCTGGATGCGTTGGAATGCGGTATATAGGAAGGAGTATACATATAGAAGTAGGGGTTGATCTGCTCGTTCGTTTCGCTGCATCGTTGCCAGATATCAGAGGCTGATGGTGGCTTGTGCATGGACAGTCGATTAATCGTTTTGCTTCCAGTTGACTCCATGAAAAAGGATCGATTGTTCGAAGGTCTAATGGGGCTGTTGCCAACGAGCTATATGGAGATAGAGAGGATTTGTGGGGCGTGATATTGAAACTTCTCGGCAGTGGCGTCGCGTGCCATCTGGCAACAATGCAACTGCTCAATTTAAACTCTTTAAATATATCGAATTTTCCTTGTGCACTGTGCACCCCCTGAATTCGATATTTTACATGAGTTTAAATGGATAGAACACATTGTTGCCAAACTGCACGCGTCGCCATACTGCTTCTCGGAGGCAGCCATGATCGAGATCTCTTATGGACGTTTTTCACACTGGCTCGGTTTGTTTGCCTCACTTCTTTTAACCTTAAAAAAAAAAAAAAAAAAAAAAAATTGTGACAAATACATTTGAAATTGATTTTAAATTGTAATTTGTGGCCTGCAATGTATGAGTTTGCGTTTTCTTTAACGGACTTCGACGAATCGTTTTCCTCCCAGTTGAACCTAAGCAAAAGTATCGATTGATTGAAGGTTTAATTGAACATTTCGTAAGTTCGATTCTTTTGCATAGGTTTTTATGGGAGGCTACGCAAATTATTTGCAATGCATATACGTCAGACCTGCTTTGATGAAAGTACTTCGACCGCACACAAAGGATTACATCCACAACATAGTATGTTTCAGACCCGTCCACTTTATCTTTTTAACGAGAACTGCGGGTGGTCTAAAGCGCCCTGTTTACAGTGGAAGAGCGATCCGTTTTCTTTACGTCACATAATTGAAACCGATGGATCACTTTGTAAAAATATTCAATTGATGGTTATTTTCTATCAAAAACTTGGAGACACAATCGCTGTCCCATTGTTCGCTGATATAAGCGCAAGCTAAGCAAACGCTCCGCCTACTTTTGGCGATGGCCGATGGCGACGTTGCATGGACACTGTTGTGATGGAGGAATTTTTCCTTCTTTCTCTTTGGCCCATTAGATCGTGTGTGTTAGAAAAGGACAGATTATGGGTCACGTGACGTTCGCCCTTTCTTTCTATCCTTTTCTAACACACGCGTTTAAATATGGACACCGGAAAAGAGAGAGAGAGGTTTGATTTGATTTTGATTTTATTTAGCCTGGCTCTGATAGGACTTGCAGTAGTCCTTTCTACCCCAGAGCCAGGATAATTAAATGCATACAATGAAACAAATACAAATAATATACAAAAATAATCTTATAGATATAAAAAACGATCGAAAAGATAAAATTAAAACAAAACAAACAAACAAAAACAAATTAATAAACAAGTTAATAAGTAGATAAATAATTAAATCAGAACATGGAGAAAAAAATAAAGTAAATAAATAAAGTAAATAAATACATAAATAAATAAATAGGTTGAGAGATACATTCATAAATAAAAATATGATAATATTTAAATAACTGGTTAAATAGGTACGCAAATGAACAAATAAATAAGATGGATAAATAAATGAAAAATAATAAACAGAATTATATTGGAGGTAAAAATGACAAAAATACAGTAAGAGCTACAGAGAGAAAGAGAGGAAGAAAGAAAGTGAGAGAGAGGAGAGAGAGAGGAGAGAGAGAGGAGAGAGAGAGGAGAGAGAGAGGGAGAGAGAGAGGAGAGAGAGGAGAGAGAGGAGAGAGGAGAGAGAGAGGAGAGAGAGAGGAGAGAGAGAGGAGAGAGAGAGGAGAGAGAGAGAGAGGAGAGGAGAGGAGAGAGAGAGAGAGGAGAGAGAGAGGAGAGAGAGAAGAGAGAGGAGAGAGAGAGAGAGAGGAGAGAGAGAGAGAGAGGAGAGAGGAGAGAGAGAGAGAGAGAGAGAGAGGAGGAGAGAGAGAGAGAGAGAGGAGAGAGAGAGGAGAGAGAGAGAGAGAGGAGAGGAGAGAGAGAGAGAGAGAGAGAGAGAGAGAGAGAGAGAGGAGAGAGAGAGAGGAGAGAGAGAGAAGAGAGAGAGAGAGAGAGAAGGGAGAGAAGAGAGAGAGAGAGAGGAGAGAGAGAGAGAGAGAGAGGAGAGAGAGAGAGAGGAGAGAGAGAGGAGAGAGAGAGAGAGAGAGAGAGGAGAGAGAGAGAGAGGAGGAGAGAGAGAGAGAGAGAGAGAGAGGAGAGAAGGAGAGAGAGAAGGAGAGAGGAGAGAAGACAGAGAGAGATGGAGAAAGAGAGAGAGAGGAGAGAGAGCGAGAAGAGAGAGAAGTGAGGGAGAGAGGAGAGAGGAGAGAAAGGAAAGAGAGGATAATCCACTGGATCTGCGAGTGTGCATGGAGGAGCAGACGAGTGTGCGGTCACTCTGTCGAGTCTTGATTTATGAGCGAAGTAATTGGGACGGTTTCTATCTAGTAAGGGTCCAGAAATATGGGGTGTGCTCTTCCGGAGAGATTCCGATCCATCCGGAGCCCTGATTACTTTGATAAGAGCATACTCCCTGTTTTATTGGCTCCTCTTCGTTAGACCGCCTCGATTGTCTTCATTTTGAGATCTAAATTAGAGCTTGTGCACTTAAACGACTTAATCTGGCGGACTCGTAGCAGCGAACGAAGTAATTACCTATCATGAACTGGATGGACTGGCCGTCATAGTCGATGAATGCTGCGAAGGGGCCACCGGCCACGGCCGATGGCCACTCTTCGCATCCCCCCCCCTTTGTGGTCCCTCTTCCATCCCTCACCAGAATCCACCGATGCTGCCGATGTGATAGGTGACGTCACTTTAGCGTGCTCGTTTTATATTGTTTTCTCGTGCTTGGATCATGTGTGGATACAGGGAATTGTCTTTCTCTCTCTGTTCCCATTTGAAAACGTTCGTTAGAAAAAGACAGAAGAGGGAGCCAAAGTCACGTGATGGCCTCCTCTGCTGTCTTTTTCCAACACATAAGTTCAAATGGAGGGAGAGAGAGAAACACAATTCCCTGTATCCGCCCTTGGCTTGGATCGGGGTATCGCATGCTTAAGATCACATCGCGATGCGCATATTCTGGACATTTTCAGGGGGCCAATTTATTGTTTTGGTTCAAACTGTCCTTCCGAATAATGGATGTTGAGACTTCCGCTGTGTCATTCTGGGACCAAATAATGTTAGGTCCCGAGCATTGAATTGCGTGCATCTTGCGAGCGGTTTTGACCAATCAGAGTGCTTACGCTCGATCATGTGACCGTGCGTAAGTTACGCTCGGGACCTAACATTATTTGGTCCCTGTACTGTAGCCTACTCCTCAACATCCACAAGTCGTTTTTGTGTCAAACGAAATAGGGTCCGATCAAGTTGACGAAAAGTTGGACATGACTTGAACTAGGATAACCTCACTCTTTCTCCACCATAATATGGCATCAGTGACCCTCAAGTCAAGCTCTATATTCTGTTCGTTCTAAATTGAGACCCGGAGATTCAGGCAGATTTGTCTTCTGCGGCAACGTAGGAGTGCTAGCCCTCGTCAGTCGGCCGAGGTGACAGGGCTGCTGCCCGACTCTTGGGCAATGACAGCCTATTGAAGTGTTGCCATTCTCTATTTTCCGAAATGCATTTATCGCCCGCCCAGGTCTCAAATTTAGAACGAACAGACTACAGTGTGGCTCAAGCTTCACTTGAGATTGATTGTTGCTCATCGGTTGAATTAGGTCGAGTTCCAACTTGATCAGGCCCGTGAGCCATAGTTGTAACTCGCTCAAATTCAGTGGGTAGATAAATATTCGTACTCCGAAGTGTTAATTTTGCCTATCTCAGTAATTGAAGGCGCTAGATGAAACTCTATTTTGCAAGTGTTAACGGTCTGGCGTAGATTTTACTGTCAATGAGAGTTAGAGATACAAATTCAGTGGGTAGTTAAATATTCGTACTCCGTGGTGTTAATTTTGCCTATCTCAGTAATTGAAGGCGCTCGACGAATCATTATTTTGCAAGTGTAAACGATTTGGAGTAGATCATACTGTCACTGAGAGATAGAGATACAAATTCAGTGGGCAGTTAAATATTCGTACTCCGCGGTGTTAATTTTGCCTATCCCATCAATTGAAGGCATTTGATGAAACTTTATTCTACAAGTGTTCACGATTATATTATAGTTAGAATAGATTTTTCTGTCAATGATAGATATAGATAGGAAACCAAATACCTTGAGTGTGATATTGAAAGGAATGAAAGGGTTAGGTCCTCTATGTTCAATTCTTCTTCTTGATTCGGCTCCAAATCCTATAGCTCAAAAATACGCTGTGACGGTCAACTTATGTATAGATTGATGATAACATCAGATAATTTCAAGCTTCATTACCAGCGTATAATCAGTGTATACTCAGCGTATAAGCAGCGCTTTGTACCCATACAAGTCCACCCAATCCCAAACAATTCTTTGATATGAACAAACACAGTCAGCTATTGTCGTGTCTACACTCGCAAAGATCCACCGTGTAAACACGTCTCGAGGAGTGCCGCGCCACCGCGACCGCCGTCCGTCCGCGCGGTCTCGCAGCTCCTCCGTGCTTGCTTGTCGCGCGGTAAGCGGTCCCATAGAAAATAATCCTTGATCCATCGTTGCCAGATTGTCTGTACACCGTAGATTAGAAAGGTGTCTATTTTATATTGATTATTTAACGCGGGAAACTATCGTTTTCTGTTGTTAGTTTTTTTTTTTTTTTTTTTTTTTTTTTTTTTTTTTTTTTTTTTTTAGGAGGGGGAACTCGTGTTCTGTTAATGGGGCTCTCGCAAACTTTTGCTATAGGGGATTGAAGAGTTAATTCCTGCATAAAAACCTGTAAAAATGACGACGAGTACACTAAAAAATCACGAAATTCACTCTCAGAATCGGGCTAAATGGCAAAGAGACGCAGGTATCATGGGAGATTCCTATCTAAATTGAGACATATCTCTGTGTTTCCGTAGAGAAAGTGACATAATAGTCATGCAGAAATCTCTAATGATACCCGCGTCGAACCGCCATTAGCATCTTGCCGTTGTAGCAGTTATGTGAGGTTTATTACTGAATTTTAGACTTCCTTAGTGTGATTTTTGTTGGTCTTTACGTAAGATTGGACTGTTTATTTGCTTGTAGCAAAAGTTTGCAAGAGCCCCATTGTATCTGAATTCATTAATTATTATCTTTTTATTTATCTATTTATTTATTTGTTTATTTATTTATTTATTTATTTATTTATTTATTTATTTATTTATTTATCTATCCGTGTAGTTATTTATTTAGAAGTATAGTTGTAGAATACCTTAGTTATAGAATATGTAGAATTGGAATACAGATAAGACTCCTTCCATTGTAACTTGTGACTCTATACGACTGTCATCTATAATTGGACTTTAGTTCGAACGAATTTGTTTAGTTTGTGAGTCAATTTTGGAACTTTTTGACGATGATCTAAAATTCAAATAATGTGATGCTGTTTCAGACTCACCCTGATTACTCACTGCTGTTGTAAAAGTTTACATTAACGCACAGAGAAAAAAAATGTCAGCACTATTACCTCGAAACTTGCGTCCAATTGCACCCGGAAAATATCTCAAACTTTGGGGAAATTCAGACTGGAAGACACTTAAGACTCCAAAGTTTTTGAACGCTACCCCTTTTGGTATAACTTTTGAGAACGAGTTCTGACAAAGTGACAAACGTAGCGGTGACCGTGTCGAAATGCATCAAGACACATCAGTATTAGCTCTGCTGGTTGGCAACGAGTCTAATCTCTGTTAGTCCAGTCAATCTAGCTCAAAAACGGCCCTAACCTAGAATAAAATCGGAAGCAAATTCTAATGATTGGGCGTTAATATACTACCCATGGTGTATAAATCCTCAAAAGTCCCCATGAATTCGAGTGTCGGAAAGTCCCGGAAAATCGGGAAAACCCCGGAAAATCTGTCTTTCTTTGATAGTTCGTATCTCACTTGTTTATTGTCGTAGAGATGTGTTCTTTTTTTTAAGTTGTAGATAAATGCGTCTTCTTGTAAAAAGTACTCTACTGTTTTTTCCGTCAGAGCAAAATTTTCCCAGAAAATTTAGAAAAACTGAAAATTTGAAAATTTTCCAAATTTCAGAGTAAAATTTTCAGGTTTTACAGTTCGAAAAGTAAAAAATACTTCCAATAAAGGTTTTAGATAATTTAATCAGCTTTAAAATGAGACCTCAACGAAGTTTGTGCTGTATTTCGTTACCGAGATATGTGCTATACGAAACCGCTCACCAATGCGTTTTGGTGCATTTTGGATGCACTCCGCTACTTGTCACTCCGTCAAGAAAACTTTGAGGAAATATAGCATGTCCCAGAAAAGATTGGATGTGACACTTCTACGGCTTTCATGAAACATCAGCTTTCATTCTCAGATTAGGACAACCTGGTTGGTTTCACTGTTGTGAGAGAATTATTCTTTCAACCAAGGTGTATTTTGTTTGTGTTAAAGAAACTGCGTAGTGAAATGTTGTCTAAGGGGGAATGCCTTTAACCCAAGGAAAATGTCTGCTGCTACAAGTAAAAGACTCCTCGTTTGTGACAGCGATTCCCCTTCATGCAACAGAACTTTACTTCGCGCAAGGAAAACTGTCATAAGTAAACGTGTTTCCTTGTTTTCATAACGAAGTGATTTCTCTCAGTGTAAACAGTTGTCCAGTCCAATCATTCTTGAGACCAGGGCTGCCGTTTTGCGTATAATCAATGCTATTTTTCAATTCACCGATGATTCCACCGGTTGAGAAAAGATTACACAGTTCAGTTCAGTGTATGACTGTAATAAACTAAAATACTCGCATCTGTATTCTTTTCTCAAGCGGTGAAGTCGTCGATGACTTTAAAAAACTTGCGTATATTTTAATTAATCAACGGAGCTTCCACCGATTAAGGAAAGATTACAGATCAGAGTATTTTCGTGCATTACAGTCATACACTGAACTGAACTGTGTAATATTTTCTCAACCGATGGAATCATCGGTGAATAGAAAAATAGCATTGATTATACGCAAAACGGCAGCCCTGCTTGGGACAGCCTTTAATGCCGAATCTTTTTTTTCCGTGGGAGACTCATTCCGTAATTAATTTCGATCCACCAAATATTACCGAATCTTTTTATTTTCCGTGGGAGACTCATTCCATAATTAATTTCGATCCACCAAATATTACCGAATCTTTTTTTTTTTTTTTTTTTTTTTTTTTTTTTTTCCGGTGGGAGACTCATTCCACAATTAACTTCGATCCACTTATCAACCGGTGCGGCAACATTGTCTGAATCAGACACCGGCACGGCACTGACAATACTGACATGGCACCTTCTCCGCATCTCGGGAAGACTGAGTTTGAAAAACATTAAACATTAAACATTAAACATTAAACATTAAACACCAAACATCAAACATCCAACAACAAACATCAAAGGCAGTCCCAACGTCGCGCCTCCCTCTCCTTCCCCTCTCACCCCCTCGCCTCTGTCTCGGGGTATCGGGCTATCGGCGACCGCATCTCTGTGATCTAAATAAACAAGGATTGAATTAAATCGATATCAGATCGATTTGTTACGGGGCCGCCTCGAGACGCGGCACCGCGGTTCGGTCCCGGTCGATCGCGCGGTGTGGCGCGGTGTGACCAGGAACGCTCTGCCTGGCGCGGCGGTCGTGGCACTTTGGAACGTGGGTGGATCCGGAGTCCGGAATCCGCTTCGATTCTTAGAGTAAAGGGAACGGGGGGAAGAGGACCGCGCGGAGGAGCTGAATGCCACCATCTAAGCTACCATCGCACAAAGGAACGGGATCCTTGAAATATCAGGGGTGAAAAAAAAAAAAAAAAAACTTAATTTAAATGAACTATTTATAGAGAATACACCACGAACACTTTCTCACATCTTCCTTAATCTAGGGGGGGAGGGGGCAGCTAGACCCCCATATATTTTCTGAGGGAAACCCCCAGTCCCTCCTTTATTACTCTGGGGGAGATCCACAGACCCCCCTTTAACCCTTTCCACTCAAATGTCGAATATATTCGACAAAATAAGACTTGCATTCTGCTCTATAATGTCGGATATATTCGACAAACATCGGCACAAGGAAGAAAAAATTGGAAAATAATTATAACAAAATTGAAAAAAAAAAAAAAAAAAAAAAAAAAAAAAAAAAAAAAAATTAAATAGAAAAATTATAGAAATTAAAAAGAAAAAAGTCTCAATAGTGGAAAGGGTTAATATTCTGAGGGAGACCCCTAGACCCCCCCCTATAATATTCCGGGGGAGACCTCGGGCCTAAAGGGGTTAAACCTTTCCGTCATAGTGTCCATTATAATGGACGACCATTTTACATGGATCCTTATGGAAATTCGGAAAAATTGACACGCACATGAAATCATATGAGGAAAGTTCGTTCAATTTATAATGGTATGGGTTTCACTTTACGGCAGTGGCGTCGCGTGCCATCTGGCAACAATGAAAATGCTCCATTTAAACTCATTAAATATATCGAATTTTCCTTGTGCACTGTGCACCCCCTGAACTTGATCTTTTACGTGAGTTTAAATGGATAGAATACATTGTTGCCAAATTGCACGCGACGCCACTGCTTTACGGTGACACTTGTTTCATAATTCGTGACAGAAAGGTTTAATTTTACCGTAGGCTGGTTGCAGAATGTTTTTGCAAATTTCCATCAAAATTCAATCAGTTACATTTGAAATATTCTACTTTTTCCCCCATGTTTCCCCGTGTTACCCATTTTCCTATTGATTTTAATGGAAACCTTTTATTCTCCATAACTTGCTTATAATTTAAAATACCCGAAAAACCAATTAAAGCCCCTCTAGAGAATGTTGACAGCAACTTTTCTGCAAAATTTGGATGCATATGGTGCATTGGTTTAAAAGTTATGCTGGGATCAGTAGCGTACGCAGGAATTTTTCTTTCTCTATCTTGCCCCATTAGAGCACGTGTGTTAGAAAAGGACAAGAACAGGGGCTAAAACGTGACTTCAGCCCCTATTTCTTTCCTTTTCCAGCACATACATTCTAACGGGAGAAGAGAAAGAGAGACAAATCCCTGCGTACGCTACTGGCTGGGATACAGGATTACAGATAGCTGCGCGCCATCGTAATACTTTCTCAATGGGGCTATCGCACACTTTTGCTATAAGCAATTTATTAGTCGATTATGGCGTAAAAACCTCAAAAAATAACGACGGCGACACTCAAAACTTCCAAAATCCACTCCTAAACTCAATAAAAGCAGTTATTTGCGCGAGCGTAATGGTGGCCGAAGGCACTAACAATGGGAGATTCCTATCTTAATTTCATCACTCTTTCTATGTTGACAAGGATGATTCACAGAGTAATTAGTCATCAGAGTGATGATCCACATCCGATGAATGGTGCCGCAACACCTAGTGACACCGGTGTCAAATGAAAGTAGTCTCTTATTGGTCACTTCTTGATGGAGTTCAGAATTGTTAGATGGGAATCTCCCATTGTTAGTGCCTTCGGCCACCATTACGCTTGCGCAATTAAAAGCGTTTATTGAGTTTAGGAGTGGATTTTGGAAGTTTTTAGTGCTGTCATCGTTATTTTTTGAGGTTTTTACACCAGTATCGACTAATAAATCGCTTGTAGCAAAAGTGCGCAATAGCCCCATTTCTAACTTCGTTAAATGTGAGAAATTAAATAACTGAATTTTAGATATTTTTTTTAGTGTGATTTTCGTGATTTTCGCTGGTTTTTTACAGCAGATTGAACTTTTCATTTGCTCACAGCTATAAAGTTTGCAAGAGCCCCATTGTCAGGGAAAGAAGAACAGCCCGTTTAACTCACAATCAGAAACACACACACACAATAAAGCTTTGAACTAAGCATTTTTGAGGTCGAGCATATAAGTACACAACACATATACTCTCTGTTTTGTACATGGTTTATTCTAAAGAACTTATTTTTAGGTAACTTATTTGTATTCAATTTGATTCCAGCTTTCCCATCGTGCGCTAACGCGACCAGAGAACTTCCATTCCAGCGCGCGTTTCCAGTTTCGTGGTCTCATCTTTTTCCCCCTCTCTCTATCTTTCTCTCTCTCTCTCTCTCTCTCTCTCTCTCTCTCTCTCTCTCTCTCTCTCTCTCTCTCTCTCTCTCTCTCTCTCTCTCTCTCTCTCTCTCTCTCTCTCTCTCTCTCTCTCTCTCTCTCTCTCTCTCTCTCTCTCTCTCTCTCTCTTATTTTATTTTCTTTTCGCCCACTTTTCATCGAGTTCGCACGGGTGAACGCTGTGGATGCGTTTGACCTCCGCCCATCTCCTTTGCGGTGGTCATCTGCCCCGGACGGACGGATGGTCACCGGTTGCGGATGGATGGGGGGAAGATAAACCGATGCCTAATACAAACTCAGCGGCTAAAATATCGATAGCTCTCGGTGTTTCAGTCTATTCTCAGACAACGACACCAATTTGTCACTCGCGCGAACGCTCAAGCTAGCAGTATGGTGCCGATTGCGTGGGAATTTTCCCGTTTCCGGAAATCGATGCACGTCGGGAATTCTCACTATAATTATGTATATTTATACCACTGATGGGAATTAGGCAAAAATCGGTTTTCTTGTCAGGATTGTAGAGCTGTTTCAGTGTATCGAGCTCTATTTTGAGATCACTGGTCAGTGGCGAGGCGTGCGATTTGGTATAACGTTCCTTTTTCCCATTTAAACACATTAGAAAGGTCGAGATGCCTGGTCATCGCCGATGACTGAAGCGTTCGACCTTTTTGGTGAATTTAAATGGAGAAAGTTCATTGTTGCCAAATTTCACGCCTCGCCACTGCCACTGGTTGAAATCGGATGCTAATTAGCCCAATATGTGGCTTATAAATATACCTATCATCGTATTTCTCTCTTACTGGTGTGTCCTGGAGATTGTTCTTCTCTCTCCCTCTACCTTTATGGATGAAAAGGTGAATGTCACATAATCTGCGACTGCCTATAATCTGTCCTTTTCTAACGCACGGGTTCAAAGTGGGTTAAGAGAGAAGGACGAATTCCTAGATTCGGCAATGCTGCATGGGTATAGGTATGAAATTTTGCGAAAAATTATCGTTCTTTGGGGGTTAATCAATCGGACTTCCTAGAAATGGGTCTGTTGCAACATTCGCTGTTGCAACAATTAATGTGTTAAGTAAAATTACAAGATGGCGCACTGGCGCAGTCAAATGGCGAGCGAGTGATAATGGGGGAGTCCGATCTAATTGCAGCTTTCTCTCAGTGGCGTAGCCTGCAATTTGGCAACGTGGCGCTTTGTCCATTTAAACCCGTCTAAAAGGTCGAATGCGAAGGTGTTCACCGAACACCCGACAGTTCGATCTTTTCCATGGGTTTAAATGGACGAACTGCAATGTTGCCAAATTGCACGCTACGCCAATGCTTTCTCTGTGATGAATCATTCTTTTCATTGCCACCCACTCATTCGACAGCCATCTTTCAATTCCGCTAAACGTATTTATTGAGTATGGATAATTTAATTTTGAAACTTTCTGATGCTCTCAAGTTGAGAGTCTCAACGTTATATTTTCAAGTTATTTTACAAATGAATCAACCATCTATAACGTTGTAGCCAAAATTTGCAACAGACCCATTATGAAGAGATTGATTACCTATTATTATAACAAGAACATTTTTTCCGGCTCCTTTAATTTCAATGCTGTTTTGAACTTACACAAATAGAGGGTAAAACTCTGGTGACAACTTGTTCAGTTTCCGTTTAACGGCGGTGATTCCACCGATTGAGAAAATACGAGGGTGGATTTGAAAGTAAGTTTACTTATTTTTTTTTCTCAAAAACTATCAATGCTAGAAAAAAAACAAACCCAGCTTTAAAACGTACGTACTTTCAGCTTTCTAACGAGCTTTAGTTTTTCAAATTTGGCCAACGCGTTGCGGAGATATCGTGGATTTTCCCCACCCGCCTCTCCTTCAAACGTGCCCACCTTTTCACGCGCTATAGAAAACTGCGAGTTTCGGCAGGCGATGCGCTTATCTCCGGATCAGACATCTCAATTACACCTAAATGCATGTTTTTTACTAAATAGACCACTCTTCTATACTGATAAAATGATCCAATTTGTATCGATCTTCAAAATTTCGGTCAGTACTGAAAGTGCAATCATCGCATGAATTGAAACTGGATTAACGGCTTGCGTCAAAACCTGGTTGAGGAGTATGGGGAAAGAATTTTACGACGGCTGTATACCGACATTTTTGCACCGATATAAAAAATTCAAGAATCTAGCGGGTGACTATGTCAAAAAATGAGGTGAGATGCCTCACAACAATGTTATAACTTGTTTCAATAAAATAATAGCTCTATTTACTTTTTCAAAGTCTTAAACTCATGTTTTCTGTGAGGCTAAAAAGGTGGGCACGTTTGAAGGAAAGGCGGGTGTGGAAAATCCACGATATCTCTGTAACGCGTAATCCAAATTTAAAAAACTGTAGCTCGTTAAATAGCTGAGAGTACGTACGTTTCAACTCTGGGTTTGTTTTTTTTTTCTAACATTAATAGTTCCCGAGAAAAAAAATAGGTAAACTTACTTTAAAATCCACCCTCGTATTACAGATACGAGTTTTCTCGTACATTACAGTCGTGTACACTAAAATCCGTATACTCTGTAATTTTTCGCCCAATTAGTGGAATTGTTAGCGAATAAAAAAAAAAAAAAAATGTCATTAAATATACGCAAAGCCGCAGCTCTGATTCAAACACGCTTCTTAATCAAGCCTTTTACCCTAAACACAAAGAGAGTGAAATACCATAAAATTCTCCCTAAAGTAATCACTTTGCGGAGTAACGTATACTGTGGTTAATACTCGGATACGTTTCCAGTGCTCAAGCCTTCAAGGACGTGTGTATATAGTTATACATATATACAAAAGCGCACCGCGAGAAAAATCGATGGTCAACGTGAAACTCCACTCGGATCGCGCGACTGAAAACCCCGCTGTTTTTATGTATAATCGCATTGCAGGCTTCGTCGGGCGTTTTATTACAGCCTTCCGATTATAAAAAGAGTATGGGTATCAACTTTGTATACGGATAATGTATACATTTATTGACAAAAAGCGGCTTGGCCGCTACACGATCACAAAGAAAACATTATTCAACGAACAATTAAATTGCTCCTTGAATTTTCTGAATCAATAACTCTGGAGGTTTCCTTCTCAGTTTTCAAACCGGCCGGATTCAATTTCTCGAGTGGTTTTTGCAATATGAAATCGTATAGATTTGTCAACCGAAGGTTTTGGATGTTTTATTTACTTGCGGACAAACGGCTTCAGTTATCCAGATTCGAGTTCATTTGCCTTTTAAGGTGATTCCATGGCACGTGACCAAAGGCGATCGATTAGTCGATCGATTCATGGTCGTTTCCCGGACTCAGTGAAGTTTTTTGTAAAACCAGGATTGTCGGCGCCTGGAGGTAGATCTAACAAATATATCTGTTAAGTTTGGATGCTCGAATCCGGAAAATAAGGACGTAACAATGGGAATACGGAATCCGTTGTGCGATACGATAAATCGAACAGCGATTGTGCGAATTCCCATATGTTACGTCCTTATTTTCCGGATTCGAGCATCCAAACTTAACAGATACCTTTGTTAGATTTACCTCCAGGTGCTCAGATACCTACAAAAAAAAAACTCCACAGAGTCCGGGAAATTACCATTAATCGATCGACTAATCGATCGCCTTAGTCACGTGGCCATGGAATCACCTTAAAAGGCCTTCGTACTCGCTCAAATTAGAACCGTCAAATTGGCATCGATGAACCGAGTGTTTCGTTGGTGAAAACGTTGTCAAACAACTGTGCAATTTGACGGCCCTTTAAACTGCAGAATTATTTGACGATGTTTGGTGTATCATATCTGCGTCATATATTGTCATCAAAGCAAATAAACCCGTTTTGGAGGCGTTTTGGTCAAGGTCATTTTTGAATTTTAGAAATGTCAGGTTGGCAATTCAATTGTTTGCGGTGGATTTCAGCTCCACCGATGCCAATTTGACGATCCTACTTTGAGCGTGTACGAAGGCCTGTATATTTGTGTGAATGCCCTTTGAGGAAAAACTCAATTTGAAAGTGCGGAATTATGTAAGTCTTTGCAGTTTACCGTAATTCAAGACAATTAATGGCAATTTAATTAATGGTAATGATAATTAATGATAATTTTATGTTTTCGTGTGTTTCAGATGACGGATAAGCGACGGCGTAGCTTCAAATGTGCGCTTCACCATCGCGACGGTCAAGTGAGCAGCCAAAACGACTTTCACATTCTCTTCAAGGAACCACCAGTATTTTCCAGGTAAACCATCAATAATAACTTCCCTCTTGAGCCTTGGCCAGAGCTGCCGTTTTGCGTATAACTCAAAGGCATTTTACAATTCACCGATGATTCCACCGGTTGAAAAAAGATTACACAGTTCACAGTTAAAGTGTCTGAGTGTTATCCCCAAAAATACATCGATCTGTGATCAGTCCTCAACCGGTGGAGTCGTGGATGACTTTAAAAAACTTGCGGATATTTTAATAATTTTACGGCGATTACAACGATTTGTAAACCTAGGTAAGGGATGGTACTATTACCAGAATTATAGTGTCTTTCCCATATTTCTTGTAATTCTTATTGACCGTATCCTGATAGTAATACTAGAATTTTTTGGTAAAAGTATTAGACGCTCCAAGGTGTGATCTCGTTGTGCTTCTAGCATGGGCGGATACAGGGAATTGTCTTTCTCTCTCTCCTCCCATTTGAAAACGTGTGTTAGAAAAGGACAGAAGAGGGGGCCAAAGTCACGTGATGGCCCCCTCTGCTTTCCTTTTCTAACACATAAATTCAAATAGAAGGAGAGAGAGAAAGGCAATTCCCTGTATCCGCCAATGATATAGGAATTTTTTTCTTTCAGTGGTACAAATGACAGTGTGACAAAACAGGGAAATTTGATCTGAAAATATATGTAAAGGCCATTTAAGTAACTACCTCACAGTCATCGCGTTAATACGCAATTTCCATCGATAAATCATAATTTCAATCAATGCCCTGATATTCAAGTAAAATAGCACGAAACATCAGCATTTTTTAATGTCATAAATTCACGGTCAACGCCTCTTTATTTTGGGTTGTATATTAAAGTGAAAGGTTGGGCTGGTATATTTCTCCACAAGCTACTGTTGTGTATGAATGGCCGAAGAGAATCTACATTCTACGCTTCACACACGCCAGTGGCGAAGCGTGCAATCTGGCAACGTCGCAGTTCGTCCATTAAAAATCATTGAAAATATCGAACTATTAACACCTTCGCATTCGACCCTTTACATGGGTTTAAATTGGCACAATGCAACGTTATCACATCGTGACATTGCACGATACGTCACTGTCACACGCCATGGTACACTTACAAACGTAGCCGTCAACCGACTCATCACCGTACCTTGCCTTGCCGTTTCCGGTGAATCTATTAGTCCTATTACGCACAGACCTCTGGGTACTCAGGCCAATGCCTGCGACAAATGCGTCTGAAGTTCTGAGCAATACGATGTTTTTATTCGTATTTTGTTTCTACTCTAATTTCCCTCCCTCTCTCTCCCCCTCCCACTTACCCATTCCCTCTATAAAGCGACATTAATCCAGTGAATGGTTGAGTCGCTGACGAAACTGCAGTGTTGTCAGGTCTTCATTTTATTCGTGCTAATTTCATATTGATTAACCCTCTACTGCACCCATTTTCTAAAGGTCTTCCAAATTCGTCCAAAAAAACAAAAAAACAAAAAAACAAAAACCTATGTTACAGATCTTTGCATTCAAAAAGACAAGTATTTGGCCGTTTTTCAATTTGACCTTCCCAACCCTAAATTTCTACCCCTGCAGGGATTGTGACTGATCAGTCACAATCATATTTTGATGATAAAAACAAAACAAAAACTGGAAAAAGTGCGATTTTCTCTTTCCACCAATGATATTTACGCAGTAAAACATCAAACCAATCATAAAACATTTTCTTGAAGGCCAGAGAGCCATTTTACCAACCTCAAACTGATTGTGAGTCCGAATGTTAGTACCTCCCGCCCAAAGATTACTTAAGGTCATCTTACAATTAGCTCCCGCCTTGGATTTGCTACTTTTTGGAGTGGAAATAATTATGTTGGCAGCCTCTATACTGGTAAACTCCCGCCGCGCCGGCCGCCATGTATTTTTTTCAGGTCCGCCATATTTGTGACTAATAAGTTACAGTGACCTACAACAATATGGCACCAATTTTAAATTTAAAAACACAAAAAACTGGTTTGTGATTTATTATTGTTACACAATGCAGTAGAGGGTCAAGTCAGGAATTTTTTAATAAAATGAAGAAAAATGGCAACACTGGAAGAATGATAGCTTGAAAATTGGATGGTGATGAGTTGCGGCGCTGCCAGATTTGACGAAAAATACATAAATTTCCCGTATGATTTAATGCGTAGTGTGTATTTTTGTGTGCTAAATTTGGCAACACTAAAAGTGTGGTGACTCGAAACAAGACGCCTGCGCTTGTCTTGGGAAAACCTCCCAAATCGTCTTGGTCTCGGTTGACCGCCTCTTGGTGGGGTTCGTGTTCTTTTACCTCGACCAGAGGCCGAGGTTCATGGCCCTGACCAAAGATTATACTGTGACAAGAAGACTCCTGACTGAGCCTATAACTATTTTACTCGGTCCGGACGGACTATAAAGGGGTGTCTCCACCTGCGAATGTAAAAGCGCGAATTAACTGATTGAGCCAATGAGCTGCCTTGAAGTCGATAGTTCGAGTTCGATGTATCGACAACAAAGAAGCTCATTGGCTCAATCAGTTTATTCGCGCTTTTACATTCGCAGGTGGAGACACCCCTTAACGCAACTCGCAAGTAACGCGAAAGTTGCAAATCCTCCCTTCTGATTGGTCGGCAGTGTAGATCCGCCAGTTTCAAGTCGTATCGAAACGAAATTTGCCAGCGAATTTTAAAGCGTTTCTCAACGAAAAGCCAACGCTCCATGGGCACTTGCAGCGGCGGGCAAGGGGGGCGCCCCCCCCCCTCTGGAATTCAGAACAGGCAAAACTTCACGATAAAAAATTGAAGGAATGAAAGAAGATGAAATGTCAATGAAAAGAGTAATAGTTTACAAACTTTTTGTAGTTTTAACTATTTTTTTGCAAGGAATAGTAGAAAGTCTGCATTATTTTTTACGATCATTATTAAACTGTTTGTAGTTTTAACCAGGCCAGCAGAATCTTCCACAATCTCTGTATTCTTTTGCAATCCCACCTTTTTTTTGCCGCTCGAACTCTGTTTTGCCACACTTTTTGCAAAAAGGTTGCCACGAAACTTGATTTTTGCCACAGTTGGCCACAAAATTTTAAGTTTTTGCCACAATTTGCTACAAAATTTCCTTTTTTGCCGCACCGATCACGCGATCTGAGATTGCCGGATAGGGAATATTCTGCAGGCCTGGTTTTGACTACTTTTTGCTAGTAATAGTAGAAAGTATGAATTTTTTATGATTATTATCAAACTTTTTGTAGTTTTAACTAATTTTTTGCAAGGAATAGCAGAAAGTATGCATTTTTTTTTGCGGTCATTATCATCTGGGGTCCGAAAATTGTCAAGGGGGGGGGGGGGGCTCCAAAAAGAACAGTTTGGTATTTCTCCAAAAACGCAAAAAATTGCCTTTTTTTAAGCTTCCTTGTCTGCGACACTGGGAGTTCAGACGACTTCACTTTATGTAATTTAAAAGGAAGCAGAAACTCAAAAAGTCAGTCAGATTCAAGCAAAAAAAGGGCAAATTAAAACCATTAATTTTTATTAAGTGAATCGTGCAACGAGGTTGTCAATAAATTTCACAATCTAGATTGTTTATAGGTTAATAATTCGGATTTTGATACTAACAATGCATATGTATACTTTGGTATGCCCCTTGCATTTGCATATGTCATTTATATCACTGTAAGGTCCCCTTTCAAAAAATTATCCTCCAAGTTACCCAGATAACAATATCAGGCTTGCCGATCTGGCTTAAAATGGGCTTTTGTAAGACGTCTTTTCATTCCGTCTTATGGTCGCGGATCCAAAGACGTCTTTTAAGCTTGTCTTAAATCCGTCTTAAATGCGTCTTTAAGTCGATTTCAGAAGACACCTTGTATTCCGTCTTAAATCCGTCTTCCAAAGTGGTTTTTAAGACGTCTTTCAATCCAGTCTTACAAGGCGTCTTTAATCTGTCTTAAATCCGTCTTCAAAGACGTCTTCCAAGACGTCTTCCAAGACAACTTGAATACCGTCTTCCAAAGTGGTTTTTAAGACGTCTTTCAATCCAGACTTACAAAGCGTCTTTAATCCGTCTTAAATCCGTCTTCAGCCAAGATAGCTAGAAGATTGACTCCAACGTTTTAAAGTCCTTAAATATTGATAATTTGCAAAAATCACAACTTTTTTTTACAAATTTCGAAAATTACGAAAATGTCCACAGTTCGAAAATTTGAAAATTTTACCAATATTTTCATAAATTTTGAAAATTACGAAAATTTTCATTAAGTTTGAAAATGACCAAGATTTGCTCAAATTTTGAAAATTACGAAATTTTCACAAATTTTGAAAATGTTGACTATTTTCAAGCAAGCTTGGAAAGCTAGGCTTCCTCGAGACGTAACCTATAGAGCATTGTGACCGACGCCTTTCATATGTCTTTAAGACGGATTCGTAAGACGGTTTTCAAAGTTGTCTTATAAGACGTCTTTAAGACGGATTCGTAAGACGTTTTCAAAGTTGTCTTAAAACCGTCTTAAAGACGGATTCGTAAGACGTCTTCAAAGACGTGTTTGGGCGGAACTAGAGACGTCTTTAAGACGGATTAAAGACGGATTTAAGACAACTTTACTTGTCTTATAAGACGTCTTTAAGACGGATTGAAGACGGTTTTTGCTAACTGGGTAGTCATAATTTTTTAATGGATTTTGTTTGCTCCGTCCAACTTCTAAGTTCAAGGAGCCCAGTTGCTATCAGTTTTTAATTCTAATTTGACCTATTTTTGTCTCAGGATGGTTCACGTTATAGCCAATGAATTTCTGACTGATGAAAGGGATAGGAAGTATTATGCGGATCACTACACATGTTGGCCGCCTCCTTTTTTCATCATTACCATCACTCTAGTTGAGGTAAGTTCCTTAAATATTATATTCCATTTACAACATCTTTTTTTTTTTATTACAAGGAACACATGGAATATAAAATGCAGTGGCGTAGCGTGCAATTTGGCAACATTGCAGTTGGTCCATTTGAACTTATGAAAAAGATCAAACTATTCGGTGTTAGGTGAACACCTGCACATTTGACCTTTTACATGTGCTTAAATAGATACAATACAACGTTGCCAAATTGCACGCTACGCCACTGATAAACTGTGGAGATGGGGAATACCCCACAAACACTTTCTCTCATCAGAATTAATCTGAGGGATTCCGGACCCCCTTATATTTACTGGGGGAGACCCCCAGCCCAGACCCTCTTGCGTATTCTGAGGGAGACCCCCAGACCCCCTATAATATTGTGGGGGAAACCCCTCCACCCCCTTTTAAAATTTTTGGGGAGACCCCCAGACCCCCCCCCCCCTTAAGGAGTTAATTTTACTATAGGCTGGTTGCAGAATGTCTTTAAAAATTTTCACATCAAAATTCAATCATCTATTTTTGAAATAATAAAATTTTTCCCTTTGTTTACCCATTTTCCTAATGATTTTAATTGAAACCTCTTATCTTCCGTAACTTGCTTTACAGTTTAAAATTTTGAAAAAACATAAGAGTCCCCCAGGGAACGTTAAAAGTAACTTCTCTGCAATTTGGATGCATATGGGCCATTGGTTCTAAAGTTATGCCGAGATACAGACAGATAGACATCTGCACCATTGCAATACTTTCTCAATTTTTTCTAACTGTGTTAGAGTGAGAAAGTAAAAACTGGGCAGAGAAGAGGAGTGGTATTTATCTTGACTTTCACCAAGCTCCGTACTTTTATATTGTAATCCCTCCAATACTAATCGCTAATTTTTTGTTATTCTTTTTCTTTTCGTAGTTATGTTTCTTTACATATTACACTTTAATGACGGGTGAAATGAATCCCTCAAGACCAGTGCCTACCGATAGCATCTTCATTTACAGACCTGACAAACGACTTCAAGTTTGGAGGTTTGTTTTCTACATGGTCCTCCATGCAGGGTGAGTCTTACTACTTTACCGTTTTGCTGTATTACTGTTATCAAAGGAAATTTTATAATTGAGTTGTTGGCTTTTTGTGTCCATTTACAACAATGGAAAAGCTAATAATAGTAAATCAACTGCCCGGATGCGGAGTTGGACTTTCATGATACATTTCAGACTAGAGTGCTTCATCAGTTGTGCAAACGAAGAAAAATTATAAAACAGATTTCCTATATTCAATTCAATTCAATTTTTACTATCAAGAAAATTTACAAAATAAATGAAAAAAAAACATTGTGCACCACCCCAAAGCATAGCTTGAGTGGGTGGGACAAAATAAACAAACAAACTTACAAAAGAACGAAAATTAAAAACTAATAATAATTTAAGTTAAAAACAAAAAACAAAACAAAAAAAACAAAAAACAAAAAAAAAAAAACAAAATAGAAAACAATTATTTAAAAGTATAGTTATAAAAATCATAATAATTATTCGTTTCTATTTTTGCTCTTTGTATTTTTTTTTTAATTTACTATGAGAGTTTCGCCTTGTCAACTTGCGGATCAATGGAGCCCCCAAGAGGCAAATTGCAAATGGCGGATGACCATTTTCCTCTGCGCTGTTGCCACTGTTTCGCTATTTATAATAGGTCAGGTTCCGATTCTAGACAGCAATGGTTATTATTGAAAGAGATAATGTTCTCCAAAATGACATTCAAGTAGAGCGAAAATTAACAATAATTACTGCGGTCACTGTTACTGTAAATGTGTAATAAAAGCGAGTACTCGAAAAGTAGACAAACCTTCCGCCATTTGCATTTGCCTCTTGAGGCTTTCGTGACAGCCTAAATCTGAGAGCCAATCAGAAGCGAATTACAACGTGGCGCAACTCTCATAGTATATAGGGACTCTATTTTAAACTATTAAAGTTGAAATGAGAGATAAGCAAATGGGGCTGAAGCACTGAGGTTGGATTGCCGACTCTCAAAAGTAAATATTTGAGAATGCCCTAATTTCTGTTTGTTTGGATCTGTTTGCTGATAAGGTGCAATATCTATTTGAGTTTGACTGCCCAGAAATAAATAAAGAACTTTACTTTTTTTCATAGCCAGTCCAGTTGGGAAAATTAAACTAAAAAGTGATCCATGATTGATTGAAACAATTGAATTCAGGAAGCAAAAGTATGTCTTAGAGCTGAATAGTAGTAAAACAAAATATCGAAAAATATTCCTGCTTGTGAGGTGAAGAGAACAAACGTAAACGAAACTCACTTTTCTTTCTGGAGATTCGGCTTTTTCAGCCCCTCGAGAACCAAGTCACTCGCCTGTATATCGACTGCTAAATTATTTCTTTTTGTTGACTGTAGAATTACTGTAAAGTAACCTCATTAGTCTTGCCTTTAAAGTTCTTTATATTGCTGTGAAAATGAATTTTCTGAAAATTGTATCAGCGCAAAATCAGATTTTCCGCGAATTTTTTTTCTTCCAACTTACGCGAATGTTTACTGATGAGTATGTTTTTCATTTTTCAGATGGCTCCATTTGTTATTTAATTTACTCGTCCAAGTTTTAGTCGGACTCCCTTTAGAAATGGTCCATGGATCTTTTCGAATAGGAATAGTTTATATGGCTGGTGTTCTTGCAGGTTAGTATTTCCTATTTTAATTAACTTTCTCCTTTTATTTCATCTAAAACTGTGGCCCTTCTAAATAATTTATTTTATTTTATTAAATTTGGTACAAGGAGCCTCAAGAAGAGGCCAAAATACAAGTCGATTTTTGTACAAAAAGATGAGACTTAATACATGATACTACACAGAAAAATAATAAAATAACTGAGGACTTTTTGGAATTGAGGAAGAAGAGCCCATAAGCCAAACAGCCGTTTTGAGAAAAAAAGCAAAAAAAAAACTTTGAAGAATTGTAACTGCTGGAATTTTTATTTTACATAAGAACCGTTTGAACCTAAATAGGACATACTATTGCCAACATTCCACCACCAGAATTAAAAATTCAAACCAAATTCAGAGGTAGTTACCGGTAATTTTTAAAATTGATTTATTGGCCCTTCTTACGGAAAGATTTTTTGTGTGCTGAAATTAACAAGTAAACGATGACTAGAAGCACTTGTGTCTACGAAATTGCGTTTTAAAGTGACTCAGCTCTTCCTGCCCCATATCCGCTGCTGATTGTCGATCACTCAACAGTTATTCCAAGAATATAGCTGCTTTCTCGGATTTTGAGTAAAAACCTGATTATCAAAGGAACTTTGATAGCAGATCAAAGAATAATTAAGATATCAAGTACTTCAGTCTTCTTTCCGGAAGAAAGGCCCATGGAACCCACAGAAAAAACCCATTGACTATGAACCCTTCATCCAAAAATTTTTGTGAGCTGTTCGGAAATGGTCGTATCAATTTGATTTTTTATGGGCATGTACCTCAGGGATATACAATTATTTTAAGCCATTTCACGTAAAAAGGGCCCATCATAGTACTGTGAGCCCATCTTCTGGAAAAGTCCTCAATTAGAACAGAAATACTTCAATCAGTACTGTTAATAAAATTCATCCATTGAATTGGAAGTCCTTAAGATATATTTATTAATTGGGTCGAGAAAGGATCAACTTTCAGAGTCCTCAAAAACCTGTTTCAGCGGTATGGGAAGGGCATTAAAAAATTTCAAGTCACCATTTTAGTATGATCGGTCATGGCTACACTGAAAAAAATGAAATTACTAAAATAGCAATAAAGTTTTGTAAAATCAGTAAAATAAAGCACATGCTAATTTTACTTGTTATTTTCGGTAAATCCTACTAAACTTATGGCTAATTTTACGATTTGAATTGTAAATTTTGCTTAAGTTTTAGCAATTTTTCTAATTGGATTGCAAATTTTTCAACCTAAATAGTGCATTTTACAATTCAAATCATTGTGACTTTTGCATAATACATGGCTGTCTTAGCGTGACAGCTATACGACTTGCAAAAATTACAACTGATTTCACAAATCTATTTTTTTCAGTGTAGCCTGGTGCCAGATATTTTAACATTCATATGTCTCGCTGGATGTGAAATCAATTTACTCATTTTTGTATTTTTGTCTTTGTTTAGGATCACTAGGAACGTCTGTTTTTGACACAGAAGTTTATTTAGTCGGAGCTTCCGGCGGTGTTTACGCACTCCTGGCAGCGCACTTAGCGAATATTTTACTGGTAAGTTATTCTTCTACCAGTTTTTCTCAGATAGTTATTGCGTTCTTATACCTTGAAATTTCGGTGAACATAAACCAAAAATCAGTTGTCCATGATTTCAGAACTGATAGTTTGAACTGCTGTTTGATTCGTCAAAATTCAGACATCAGTGGCCATCTGTTTGGACCCCAGAAGATTCTGCTTTGCGTTCTCATTAATTTATTATTTTTGTGATTACGTTTGCGTTTTGTCTTTTGACTTTTACTGTATAGGTTTGGACTGAAAGTAATGATAATTCTTAATTTTTGCAGAATTTCAATAATATGGAGTTTGGAGTTGTTCGGCTCATTGGAATATTTGTAATAGGTAAGTCAAAACAACTTTCTATGAAATTAGGGACGGGTGTAAAATTAGAAATAACTCAATCAGCCTCAACTATCTCAGGCTGTGAGGGGCAATATCAAAATGTATATTAAGGGGTTGAGATATATCTACACAATAGGGTACGTCGAAAACAGGCGATTTTCGATATCGCCATCGGCTTGGCGCGGAAAATGTTCTACTCATTAATAGAAACAAAGTCCTCTTCACCGATTTCAAAAAAAGTTTTGGTTTTGGCCTCTTCTTTTGCCTTGAAAATCGTCAAAAATCGTCAAAAATCGTCAAAAATCGAAAAAATTGACGAAAAATGCCGAAAACTAAGCAACCCGCACCACATGTAAATTGGTTGAAATTTTTCACCAATATAGCCAAAAAGTTCATTTAAGGACTTCTATTTAACCACAGAACAATAATATTTAACTAGCTTTTACTCCCCAACACTCTACAGCTTTTTTGTGAAACACTAAAAAAGCGCAGTAAAACGAGCCTGAGGTCCGGATATTACACATATGCATAAGACGATCTGACGCTGCTACATTTAAGTTTTGGTTTCGGTTTTGAAGCAAAAACTAAACTAAGGGCTTCTAATGAAATAAATTACGTGGGTGGAAACGTTATTCATAATATTGTGCCTCGGTACGGTGGTGTGAGAAGCGAGGGGGAGAAAGGTACACACACAGTTACAAGTAAAGTTAAACATATGGACAGTCGCATCAGTGGCGTAGCGTGCAATTTGGTAACGTTGCAGTTTGTTCATTTAAACACATGAAAAGAATCGAAGAATTGGGTATTCGGTGAACACTTTTGCATTCGACCTTTTATATTGGTTTAAATGGACAACATACAACGTTGTCAAATTGCACGCTGCGCCATTGAGTCGTACAGGTCTAACCATTTAGAGTTCCGTTTTACTAAGAGCCCATGGTGGACATTTCTCATTCTCTAATAGAAACATCTGAGTGAAATATACAATACTTGCATAACGTGGCTGGTTAGTCGAGAAATTCTGATTTAGGAGATCCAGCGGAAAGTAAGTGAAAATATACCGCGCGCTCATTGAGTCGCATAACAGAGTGCTGAAGTAATAGCGAGTTACATATGTAGGAATGATTTAGTTCATTTTTATAATTTCAAACCAAGATTAGCTGTCACTTTAGGAAGCAAGAAAATTTTTCAGTTATCTAAAATGGATCAGAGATGACAGAGCTACAATCCTGAGAAGTGGATGAAACATTCAAGGAAGGATGTGTGTCTGAGTCTTCAGACAATACCGTGCGCAAGGTGCCAACAACAGACCTTGGAATCTGAATTGCCTCCAAGATCTGGATCCAACGAGGAGAAGATATCTCAGTTGCGAAGATCACCTTTCCAACATATCATTCCACGTCCAGCAGGGACGACCAACCTTCTGCACACCAAGGGTAAACTGGGCAGACAACTAGAGGAGATGGGTTTAGCAAGTGAAACAACCAAAAGAACAGGGAGCCGAATACAACCCAAGGCATGTAATTGAAGATCTATCAACCCGGAGAAATGGGTTAAGCATGCAGCAAACAGCGGCAAGCTTGTGACATGATCCATCATGAACACGGCGGCGGAAACGAAGGTGCCTCAAGCTTGCATAGGAACTGATAACAGCATCACCGCAGCTAAGAAAACGAAAAATAGCAATGGAAGCGAAACACTAAGCGTGACACTGGGAACAGCCAACGGACCAAAAGGGATGTCAAGAAATCACTCATTAAACGGAGAAAAAAAAAAAAAAAAAAAAAAAAAAAAAAAAAAAAATTAATTCACTGCAACCGTTGCCACTATCCATGCCGGTTGCAGGTAGTCCTTCCTTGCGCAGGGTATTTGGCATACGGCTAGGCCCAACGTGCTCTCTCCCATCCTTTTACCTTCCTCTCCCTGAAACACAGGTCTATCGTTCGCGGTGAAACACCCGCATAAGAGCTAAACCAGCAGCTAGGGCGGTAGACCTTCTATCTATCTATCTATCTATCTAAAACGCATAGTAATTCTATCAACACATTTGGTTTTAATTCACGATTAACAGAGGTCGAAAAATGTTTGGACGAAACGGTCACAATTTTTACTACCATTTGGTCCCAACATTTTTCGGCCGCTGATATATATGCTATTTTGCGGTAAACAGCTCAGTTTATGAACAAAAAGTTTGAAACGAGTGACATTTTACACAAAAGACGATAGGCAAGGATGTGAGTGTGTCATCTTTCAACAGTCAGTCGTGCGAAGTGTCTATAAGAAGATCACCACGCTGGTTCTATGTAAGATTGTAAATATTTTGGTATCGATACCTCAACCATATAAAGTATCGATACTTATTGTCAGTTGTTGCTGCACGTCAGTTGGCAAACGCGATATCACCTCGTATTTATATATAACTTATAAGTTACGCTAATACACTTACTTACCACTGTAAAACACCGTTTTCCATTTTAAAGCGCTGAATTTTTCGTTAATTTCACTTTTCAGTTTCCTAGATATCTGTTAATTTCACTTTAGTTACCTATTTATTGATTCCGGGCCGAAAGATCAATGACGATACCTACTGATACCAATATTGGCACCATAGTGTCAATACCAACGATGGTATCGATAACCCAAATGTGTTAATGGGCTCTTAGTAAAACGGAACTCTAAATGGTTAGACCTGTACGACTCAATGGCGCAGCGTGCAATTTGACAACGTTGTATGTTGTCCATTTAAACCAATGTAAAAGGTCGAATGCAAAAGTATTCACCGAATACCCAATTCTTCGATCCTTTTCATGTGTTTAAATGAACGAACTGCAACGTTACCAAATTGCACGCTACGCCACTGATGCGACTGTCCATATGTTTAACTTTACTTGTAACTGTGTGTGTACCTTTCTCCCCCTCGCTTCTCACACCACCGTACCGAGGCACAATATTATGAATAACGTTTCCACCCACGTAATTTATTTCATTAGAAGCCCTTAGTTTAGTTTTTGCTTCAAAACCGAAACCAAAACTTAAATGTAGCAGCGTCAGATCGTCTTATGCATACGCGTAATATCCGGACCTCAGGCTCGTTTTACTGCGCTTTTTTAGTGTTTCACAAAAGAGCTGTAGAGTGTTGGGGAGTAAAAGCTAGTTAAATATTATTGTTCTGTGGTTAAATAGAAGTCCTAAAATGAACTTTTTGGCTATATTGGTGAAAAATTTCAACCAATTTATATGTGGTGCGGGTTGCTTAGTTTTCGGCATTTTTCGTCAATTTTTTCGATTTTTGAAGATTTTTGACGATTTTCAAGGCAAAAGAAGAGGCCAAAACCAAAACTTTTTTTGAAATCGGTGAAGAGGACTTTGTTTCTATTGATGAGTAGAATATTTTCCGCACCAAGCCGATGGCGATATCGAAAATCGCCTGTTTTCGACGTACCCTACTACACAATCACTTTAGTAATGCTGGACTGTCTATTTTTTTTCCTGCTATTTTTAAGAGTCTCTGAAGCTAGAGCTATCTACAGCTTCTCAGTTCTACACCCTCAAATGACAGAAATTGGCACTAACCCCTGAAATATCGCCTTCATGCGTCTTTTGAAGTGGTTTTTTAAGACATCTTTTCATCCAGACCTATCAAGCGTTTTTAATTCGTTTAAAATCCATCTTAAACCCAGCTCTAAATGAGTCTTCCAACTACTCCCAAGATGCATTTAGAGATGGATTTATAAGACAGCCTTGTAAGACGTCATCAAAGACCGATTCGAGTGGAGCTAGAGGCGGTTTAAAGATGTTTTCAAGGCGGATTTAAGTCAAGTTAACTTGTCTTCAAAGATGTCTTTATGACAGATTGAAGATGCTTTTTGCTAACTGGGATCATTATATGTTGCGAATGGTTTGATTTTTCCCAACTTTATCATTTTGAAGTTTTAGTTTTGTTAATATAACGTTTAACTGCTAACTTTTATTCACCTCTTAGCTAATCTTATCCCACTTGAACTTTTTCAGTGAGTGCCGATGTAGGATTTGCAGTGTACGACAGACACGCGGCAGAAATGTTGGATTCGTCGTTGGGCTGCCATCCCGTCAGCTACGTTGCTCATCTCACCGGGGCCCTGGCAGGGTTAACCATCGGTCTTCTAGTCCTAAAAAATTTTGAACAAAAACTGCACGAACAACTAATCTGGTGGATAGCGCTTGGAGTCTACGCTGCGTGTACAATATTTGCTATCTTGTTCAATATTTGTAGTCCTTCGTATACGGATCAGTAAAACAGACGGTTTTTTAAATTGTGTTCTCTCAGGTTCTTCCGTTGGTTTATCTCGGTGGAGGATAAATTAACGGAGATTTATCTTTTAGAGATACTTACCCTTGTATTAAACCCCCAGAAACTACGCTAGTCAATTTTTTTTTTTAAGATAACTTTGTTTCTTTACTCGTTTAATCTTTGGAAAGCTAGGCTTGACCGACAAAACCCTCTTGCTCTCAATTGAGAACGCGGGTGCTTGAAAGGCCCTTATCCATTTCTGTGCTTCATTATCTCACATCCTCTTCAGTTCTTTTAAAAAAATGCAAAGACGTAGTTTTCCTTGGAAATTTCACCAATAACATCCAGAAATCACGAATAGTTCTCAGTAAAATTATATTCATGATCCATGTATTTGCTTTCTTCAAAAAGATAAAATATACTGAGGAGATAAGGAAACACTGTAATGAACAATTGCCTTTTCCGCACTCAATTCATCAATTTATAGAATTCTTTAAGTAACTTGCTATAAAGTTAGCTTAATACTCATGTCTTAAGACTTTTGAGGATTCTCCAAAACATTAATGACCCTAGTTTTTAATTAGATTTAAGTGTGATTCTGTTTGGATAAAGAAAGGCCAATTTTTTTTAAGGGGAACATGATGTAATAAGGTGGACAGTCAACAAATTTAATTATGTTGGTTGACTTCTTAGATTTTGATTTTGGTAGGCAATCTGCAGTACGTATATCATAATGAATTGAAGCGTTGCTGGTGGCCTACCTGAGCCAACATTTAAGGAGTCCACTGAGATTATTTAATTCGCTGACTGTAACAAAATTTAACGCAATGAAATGCTACTTTTTTTACTGCGGTTAGCTAGCAGAGCTCAAGTGTTTCTTTGGAACGGAACAGGACAAAAAAAAAGCCAACCCCTCCGAATTGTCAGTCCACCGATCGCGGGTACTTAACACTGACTGAGAGTTACCTGTTCCAACCTGTTACATCTTTTTTCACTGATAAAAAAAGCAGCCCCAAGAGCAGTGGCGCAGCATGTGATTTGGCAACGTTGTGTTTTTTCCATTTAAACCCATTTAAAAGGTTGAATTAGAGGTTGTTCACCGAACACGAAATAGTTTGATATTTTCAATGGGTTTAAATGGAGAAAGTACAGTGTTGCCACATTGCACTCTGTGCCACTGCTCAAGAGAGGCAAGACAATAAAAATATTTCAATGCAAATGTGTGAATACTCAAAATATAACCAAATTTAGAAATAAGGCTAAAACTTAAAGATGAAAGTGGAACATAATTGGTTTTATTTTGTGTATTTAAGTATTCTTTTTCGAGACTGATTTTGCAGCTGTATAACAAAATTTATTCTTTGCCTCAAATTGTTTATCTTCTCAATTATCCTTCAAAATCAGGCATGACAATAAGTATAAGCAGTCACTTTAAATTCAAGACTCAATGTATGCAACTGCCCGAGTGCGGTGCAGAATTCTCATCCGATGTCATTGCGTTCATGCGCCGCAGTCACATTTCTGAGCTTCAAGAGTAAATTGACAGCTAGTACATTTTTTTTTTTTTTTTTTTAAATAACTACAGTTTTATGTATTTCTCTAGATTTAGTGTTTAATACGCAACTGAAGCCTTTGGAGAGTACTTTCTGAAATGACTGAAATTTAATTCTCATTTGCAATGCTTCAAAGTGTCAAAAGCGTTTTTCAATAGGGAGATTCGTTAAATCATTATATTCTCCTTTTGTAGTTTTGTACAAAAGGCCACTCATGGTTTTTACCTTTGAAACACTGAAAATGGTTTTTTATATGTATTGCTCTAGATTTAGCGTTTAATACGCAACTAAAGCCTTTGGGGAGTACTAACTTAAATGACTGAAATTTAATTCTCATTTGCAATGCTTCGAAGTTTCAAAAGCGAGATTCGTTAAATCATTTTATACTCCTTTTGTACAAAAGAATGCGTGCGGTTTTTACCTTTGAAGCACCAAAATTGGATCTAATTAACTGAACTGAAAAATAAATGTGAAAAGTGACCAATGTTGCAAACGCTACTGTTTTGATGGTAATCATTTAGGGTTTTGTCTGGACTCATTCATTAACTTATTGATAGAAAACTGTTGACTACCCTGTTTAGTCCTGTTGTGTGGGACCAAAATGTTCTTCATAAAAATTTAGAGAAAACAATAAAAAGACAAAATTTATGATAAATTTCTAAAAAAGACAAATTTACACTTCTCATTGAAACGCATGACATTATCTTTAAGACAGGCAGACATACTTTTTTGGCAAGGTTTAAAGCATTTTACTGTGTCTAAGGTCACAGTGTATTTTTAGTGTTAAGTAATTCAGATCAATTACTTTTTGTCAAAATCCTTTTCATGTGTTTCTAATGTCTCTTGGTGCACTTTCATATAAAATGCCTTTAAATATTGTTAGTTGATTTTTTTTTTCATAACTCTGCAATAATATGTATTGCGTACTTTCCCTTTCTTTTTAAAGTGAATGTCAACTGCTGATTTTGAATGTTCTGTCAGCCCCCAAAGAAATAGTCTCAAAGTCAAACTTTTGGTTTTTTGTTTTATTTGTAACAAATCTGAGCCCCAACCGTAATGTAGAAGCAAAACTGCCTTTTGCTTTCACAGCGCTGGAAGAAAGAGCTGCCACGTATTGCATACGTTTGTTTATTTTTTTCTTCGGAAAGAGTAAAAGAAATTGTAGATTTGAATGGATTCTTATCAGGCACTAGAGTCCAGAGTCCCTTGTTTGTTGGGAGTCAAGACATTAGGGTATAGGTTGTCCCAAGAATGATTGGACTTGACAACTGTAGCTTTAAATGAAAACATCAGCTTCCATCCTCAGATAGAGCAACCTGATTGGTTAGGAGCCGTAAGAAGCTGATGTTTTCATGAAAACCATAGAAGTGTCAAATCCAATCTTTTCTGGGACAAGCTATAGTCAACCTTTGATTGGTCATGACTTTTAGGCTCTACGGGTACAGCAATTGGATACGTTTTTGCACATTTGTTTACATACACTTGTTTACAACCGAAGGAGCCCAACGGTATTTTATGGATGAAAGAGTTAATTTTTGATGAACCTGTTAACCTGTTAATTACGGTTACCCCCATAATCATGATGCACCTCAAAAATGTCTATAATTCCCGAAACAATCTTTAAAAGCATAAATAGATGTGGATCAACAAAAGCTGTGAAAGATTACACCGTTAGAAACTCCACGGCACTGTAATCTTTGCATTGGACCAAAACACAGCTACGATCCTCAGAATGCAAACAAATATGCAAAAATGCATTCTATGGTACTGCCCATGGTTTCATTTGTCTTAACTCTCTACACACAAGTGACAGGGACTCTATCATGCAGCATCTGTTGGAACTTTCATCAATTTTGTTCTTTGTAAATCCGAAGCAAATTGTCCGGTCTCAGGAACCATTGTTTTAATCCCTATATTCTCACGGTAGCACACAGTACCGTGATCCATTGTTTTCACGTGACACACCCCTAAAATACTATACTAAAGCAAATTTTAACATCAGATATTAAATACCTAAGTCTCGAATGGCAGATTTTCTTTCTTTTGTAAAGTTGCCCTCAACTTTTTGTAGTTCTGTAATTTTCCCGATGGCAAGCAAAAAACGATGAAGTATCCTAAATTTTTTAGGTTAACTAGATTTAAACATTGTGTTTAACCCCTTGTTACATAGGTATTTTTCATATTTTGGTAAAAACGATGTTGTTAACGGGTCTTAATTTATTTTTAATTCATAAGTGTCTCTATTGTTACGATTTCATCGTTATTTTTTTTTAAAGTATCATTTTTTCTGTTTCAATGTTTTTGTGTATCTGTGGCTGGCTGCAGCGTTTTATTATTTTCGCCATTGCTGTTCTCAAATTTTGTATCAAAATTTGGTATGTAATCAACTGGTAACTTTTTTAAAAGCTCTTTTTGGAGTATAAAAGTATATTCAAGAATTTTCATCTACGTGTTTCATTGTTTTTATGTCATTCTTCCGCGGCGCTAATACACTACATTATTGTCACAAGAGTTCTAAACTTGCCCTTGTCACAGTGGCGTCGCATACCATCTGGCAACAATGCAACTGCTCCATTTAAACTCATTAAATATATCAAATTTTCCTTGTGCACTGTGCACCCCCTGAATTCAATATTTTACATGAGTTTAAATGGATAGAATACATTGTTGCCAAATTGCACGCGACGCCACTGCCTTTTTAGTTGATGTATTCATGACCATTTTAAATACTCGCAGTTTCGTACTTGTTCGTTTTTTCTAACATTATCAGGAATATTGATAGGTTAGGAAAAAACGAAAGACCTGAAAGCCTGCAAGTATCACTGAACCAGAAATTACATGGAAAGCTTTAAAAGAGGAACCTGGAGGGGGGGGGGGGGAGGATGTTACTGTTGGAAAGTTTTTTTCAAATTCTTTTAAATGAGACATTAAAAACATTCAAAATGCCTCTAAAATAAGTTATGGCATCCATGGAGTAGGTCAGACTTTACATGAAGAGATACCTAATCAAAGCCATGAAATAATTCATGTTGTAAAATATTGTTAAATAAATAAACAAACAATAATTTGAATAATTTAAAATAATTTGAACCAATTTGAATCTAGCAAATTACAGCGTTATACGATGACAGATTAACCCTTTGTACCATCAGGAAACATTGGTTCAAATTATTTTTCTAATCTTCAGTAATCAGAGATGATACTATTCAAATCATTTAGTGCCTTCAAACATCTTCATTTGTAGAGTTATTAAACCGCTTATTTTTTTCACGCGCTCGTCTCCTATTCCTGGGTAACTTATGGACATTCTCATTTCATAGATGTAATTTTGAGCTGACAGCAGACAAAAATAATTATATGTTTTAAAATCCAAGTTATTATTCTAAATTAGTATTTGGTCCTACAGAATAAAATTTTTTAAAAATGTTGGAAAAAAAAAAAAAAAAAATACGTAGAGATAAGGTTTTCAAATAATTGAAAAATCTCTGATCGGATTTTTTTTTTTTTTAAGACCTGTCTTGAATCCGGCTGTAAGTAAATTTTTCTAACCTCACACTGGACTGTTCATTTGTGCCTCATGTGGTGTCTTTTCATTCACCGGACCATCACATTGGTCCAAAAAAGATTACATTGCTTTATAGTAATTCTATCAACTATCAATAATCTTTTCTGCACTGATTTAGCTCTCCAATGAATACAAAACCGCCCCAAATGACTTACTTGTTGGCAAATAATTTGCTATTCACTAAGCAGCAGAATTCTGATGGCTGGAATTGGGACAAAATACCAGAGAAAGCAAGCATATGAAAGTACAAAAAATCCTGTGCTGCTGCAGCCTCCTCGATTCACAAAGCTGCCGGTTGAGAAAAGATTACACAATTCAGTTCAGTTTATAAATGTAATGCTCGAAAATACTCTGATCTGTAATATTTTCTCAATTGGTGAAATCTCTGTTCAATTATTAAAATATCCGCAAGTTTTTTGAAGTCAGTGAAGACTTCACTGGTTGAGAAAAGATTACGTTTGCGAGTATTTTCATACATCAAAGTCATACACTGAACTGAACTATGTAATCTTTTCTCAACCGGTGGTTCCATTGGTGCATCGAAAAATGCCATAGGAGCTTTACTTATTGTTAATTGATTTTATCTTTTTTGCGAAAGATTATAAGTTTGAAGCATTTATTTAGATATCGAGTGATGACTCTTATAACTCGTTTATTTTTTGACATAAATATTAAATTGTGTTTATTTTTTAAATTGTTAGTGATCTTTTGATACTAGTCTGTATTTGCATTACTACTGTTTCTTTTATATTCTCATCAATGATATTTATTTATTTATTTATTTTTTTTTGTTTGTAATTTGCTGTATTTTTTTATAGTCATGATACAAGTGTCCTGTAAATAAATTGTGTATATAAATAGTTGTTTTTCAATTGAACTTTGCAATTACATTTTTTCCCCCTTCTTTTTTTTTGTATTCTAGTGCAAGTTATTCTATGTATTCGTCCTTTCTTCTCTTTAAACTCATGTTTTCATTTATTTATTGTAAATTATTAATAAATATACTCCAAAATTGCAAAAGTATACTATGTTTTGATTTCTCCTTTTACTGTCCTTTTTCAAGCTTTTATTTTATTTTTAATTGGAATGTATGTAAGCTGTTTTTTTTTCTCGGTTTTTTTTTGTTTTCTTGTTTTTATGTCCACAATCGCTACTATGGACAGCTGTGGTTCTTGGTAGTCACTTCATTATTCTGTGAACGAACATGGATGGTCGGAGTTTTTTGTGTGAGAACCACTGGCGCAACCAGGATCTCTTCCATCTCTCTCATTTCCCATTTGAATGTATAAGTAGGAAAAGGACAAAAAGAGGGGGTTTTATCCCGTTGTCCATCCTTGTCTAACATACGTTTTTCATCGGAGAAAAGAGAGAGATGAAGAAACTCTCGGTGCGCTACTGGTGAGAACCAACGAGCTACAGCAATGGAGAGAATTTGTGGGGCGTGATATTGAAACTTCACGAAAGTAGATATGATGGAAATCCCTCATGGACCTTTTTCACATGCGCAGGCTGGATTTTACCAGTGTTGCCGGAGCGTCTTTTTTTAACCTTTCAATTTTTAAAAAAAAATTGTGACAAATACATTTGAAATTGGTTACAAACGAAAGTGCAATTGTTTTAGAGTGGCCATCTGGACATTGATTTCGCCGCTGTAACTGTTTCCTCTGGAAAGATTTGCACGATAAAGGAACTGACACAAAACAGAAACAAGCCAAATTTTCTCACCTAGATAGTTGAATTAAAATTCTGTGTCCAGATAGCCGCTCTAAAACACTTGCTCTTTCGTTTGAAATCAATTTCCACTAGATTAATTACAATTTTTGATTTAAGGTTAAAAAAAAGTGAGGCAAACAAACCGAAGTCAGATTGCCTATGCTGTCACACTTTGAGATAGGACTTATAAGATGTATGGCCCCCTGTATCGTTATAGCTCGTTAATGACGACCCGGGACCAGTGTTGCCAGATGGAGGGTAAAAAGTCGTATCGTCCCCATTTAAATCAATGTAAAACGAACGGCTTTTTCACCCTAATCTGGCAACACTGCCCGGGACCCCTCAAGATTTACTGTTTCTCAGGCTGGTATTACTTTTTTGATCGATTGTGAACAACAAGAACTTAGGATTTTCTGGCGCTGGCAAACAGAAGATGGGTTTGTTGCACACCTCTGCTACAAAGACAGAAATAATAGATTTTACAGTAAAATGCCATGAGAAAACTGGTTGAAACAACGAAAACTCCTGCAACTTCCTCTCTATTAGAGATAAAGTAACAATAAGTTGAGAGTCACTGCGAAACAAATTTGAAAATGACACTAATGGCATGAGACTGCTGATTGCGTAATAGTCAAGCCCCTAAGTTGTGCTTGGGCTGAAGGAGTAAGGACTTATCTTGAAGCTAAGATTATTTTGAAATCCTGTAAGACAAGATGGCAACCAGCAATGGATTAGGCAAAAAAAAGAACGATTAGTCAGTAACGTAGGATGAACAAACAATCACTTAAGTCCTGACTGTTCGACGTAACCAGCATCACACGAACCTGATCCTTTCTCCATCTTGAGAAGATAAAAGCAATGAAAGGGGAGAGAATGTGGTTTTTTCGTATAATGTGGGTTGCATCGAGTATTCGAGGGCTTTGCACGACTGCTTGTACTTGTATTTTATTTTGGATAAAAAATCGGAAGCCTTAAAGAAAATAAAGAAATTATTTTAACTATAAATAGAGAGGTAGATCATTTATTTATTAAAACAAATATTTTAACAAATGGAAATCAAAAACTACCCTGCCAAAACATAGCTTGTTTAACAGCGGTAGGGGTCTAATTTAAAACTTAAGTTAAAATCATTTAAAATATGAAGAATTAAAACATATAAATAAAATTGAATTAAAAATTAACAAATAAAATTAAAAAAAAAAAAAATAATAAATTTACAAATTGATTTAATAAAGATTAATATAATATAGATTAGTAATGGATACATATAAAAGAGAAATAATACTAAACTACCCATAAGGAAACTAGGCAACTACCTTTTTCATTTTTCACTTCACTATTTTAAACTTCTTTAAACTTGTTGTGTTTTCTATGAGTATATGAAATCTAATAGTTTTGTCAGCCAAAAATTTGAGATTTGTGACCAATCCTTGAATCCACGCAGTATTCATTTAATCAAGCAAACTTGTGAACTCCATAAAAGCATTCGTGACTGTCAAAACTTCTGGCAAAACGCACGGTCACATGACCGTGCGTAAGCTCTCTGATTGGTCGAAACCGCACGCAAGATGCGACCTAACATTATATGGTCCCAGATCAAGTACTTACATCCCTTCAAATTCTAATAAGGTTGTATTTTTTGTCACCCTCACGGAGCCGTTCATAGTCACAGCACAGCTCAAAACTACATCATTCACTCCTTTTTAAAAATGATTTTTCCTCGGCCTGCCCTCACCCTCAATGTAATTCTCTAATCAGCGTTCCTCCCTTCATCCTGAGTTCATCCTCACGGAAAGGTGCGCATCTTCGAAAAACGCGCGCTTTAGAGCTCCGCGAATAAGCGATCAATCTCACGATATATCGACGTCGGTCGTCGTATCGATTGAGGAGTTGAGAGAAAGTTTGCCGAAAAACCAAAGCAACGAGCCGATAACAATAATTTAGGAAACCAGAAAAATTTATTCGGAAAAATATTCATAGATGCTCAAGATTCTCCATTCAGACTTCGTATTGAAATCTGTTATGTTTTTTACCGTAGTAAGAAACTTTGACCTTGGAGAGACTGCCGAAAGTGGTTTTGTTCATCCACCAATCAGCTGCCGAGGCGCCAAATCAGAGGAAAATCACACATGGCGGGAACATCGAAGATTCTGATGTTTGCGGTGTTTTGTTTGTGGTTGTGATTGTATAATAACATGTTTTGTTTGTGAAGGAAAGGAAGTGGTCGATCTGGCGCCAGATCTATTTTCACCGGTTTTCACGAAAATTTCACCATTTTGAAGACTTAAACGTGTTGTTAATTAGGTAAGCATTACCACCAAATCGCTATTTAGTTCTAGCTTTGCATATCACATCTTATCTGACTGAAGCTGATATTGAAATCATCGTCTGTGCCGAATGTCGGCCTGTGTCTCCCGGTGTCTCGTTTCTTAATAGGTTGTTTGATTTATGTACTGGTTCTGTTAATTCCATGCATGATCCTCAATTCGTCAGTTGCAGAGTGTCAGATTTTCCATTACCTGCAACAAACTTATTGTCTCTGTATCCTGTTTAGATGAATCGAAGTAAGCCCTTTTAACCTCTTTGCTCTGGTCAGCTTCCCATTCTCCGAAGCTGGAGGATTTTTCACTGTGTAGTCTTTTCCAGGAAACAGTCATTGGAGCCAAATTCGTGAGCGTTTTTTGCTTCTCAAGTGTTTCATTTTGTTATTGTCAATATCTCACTTTTCATTCGGAGGCTAGGCAAGGTCTGTCTTAACGCAGTAGGTCAGAGTCAGTCTGGCAGCACAGTATTCTTGAAGCTCCATTTCAATCACAGAATCACACGAGATGGCTAAAGCTTCCTAATTCAGTAAGAAGATTTCAGCCCTTACTTGACGTCAAGTAAGGGCTGAAATCTTCTTACTGAATTAGGAAGCTTTAGCCATCTCGTGTGATTCTGTGATTGAAATGGAGCTTCAAGAATACTGTGCTGCCAGACTGACTCGGTGCCGTGTGGTTGCTCCTAACGTCTTGTCATTCATTCTGAGGTGAGGGCAAGGTCCATACTCACCAGCAGGCTGATTCTGCTCGTTTGGACGAGACAGAGTTGCCAATAGTGGCTAGATTCAACCACACGTGGACTATTTTGATGAGAATTTAGCCACGCTTCCGCTCTAGTGGTGCCTTTTGATCCTCCATCTGTAGCCACAGCGTGGCTAGTAACCAACTCGAAAACTGTCCACGTGTGGCTATTCTACCCCGTCCAAACCTGGCAACACTGGGACGAGACGAGATAGCGAGAATCGACCAATCAAATGCTTTAAAATAGCGTCACGTGACAGATTTGAAGTCATTTGAGGAGTGGACCGATCGGACCAGAGTCATGGATTTGAAAAGAATGACTAAGACCCGGTCGGTCCACTCCTCGAATGACTTCAAATCTGTCACGTGACTCTATTTTAAAGCATTTGATTGGTCGATTCTCGCTATCTCGTCTCGTCTCGTCTCATCCAAACGAGCAGAATCAGCCTGCAGGTCAGTCTAGTAGCGCTGTAATCTTCTTTCCAAATTTTGAAACTTCGGGCCGCCTCTTGCAATCGCGTAAATCTGTGTTAATGAGATGGAGCACATCAATTTCTGTGCTACCAGACTTACGGAAATCTGTGAACCTTACGGAAAGCAGTGCCTGCTTTGCTGGTAAACTGACGGAAATCTGTGGATCTTACTGAAAGCAGTACCTAAGCAGTGCCGGCTTTGCTTGCTGGGACCGCGCATGTGTGCCCATAGTGGGGTATCCAGAAATTTGTCTTTCTCTATCATCACCCATTTGATCACATGTGTCAGAAAAAGACAGAGAGAGGGAGGCTGAAGTAACTTGATAACCCCTCCCACCATTCTTTTCTAATACATATGTTGGAATGGGCTAAAAGAGAGGTAATCAAATTCCTGACCTTGGCTTTGCATACAGGAATTCGTCTTTCTCTCTCTCTCCTTCTATTTGAGTACACCTGTCAGAAAAGGATAGGAGAGGGGGCTGTTACGTGACTTTAAAGCTCATTTTCTCCCTCCTTTTTTAACACACGCATTCAAATGGAAGGAGATAGCTTGGAAGACAAATTCCTTTATCCGCCCTTGCGGCTTTGTGCGTACCCACCGATTAAATCTTCTGGTTAAGCTGATTGAGTTGAGGACTCATTTTTTTTTTTAATTTATAATGCTTTATTTTTAAAGTTTGTTGTTACAAAAATATTTACAAAAAACTGGTCAGCCCGAAAAGCAAGCCTTTCGCCTTTTAGTTACAGTATGTTGCCAAAACTTGCGTGTTTCATAAGTTTTTACTATGATGATTCCCTCTGATATCCGAGGAGAGTGTGGCCTGTGGTCATTGTGGGTCTTGATCAAACATTTATCATTTGGAAGTGTTTGGCCCTACCCTCTCAAGTCCACGGCTTTATTAAACACCCGCATTAGTAAGAGAAATGTTAGCCCCACAGCAAGATCAAAAAATAATACTCGTAAGCCCAGGGCCGCTGTGAGGCAAGAATTTGGCAACTGCTGTCACAGGGTCTGAGGGAGTGAGGGGGAGTCAAAAGAACTTTCATCTTCCGAATTCTGAATGACTCATTTTTTATTTATAACAGAAAAGAAAAGTCAATAAAATTGGTTTTAGGGGGGGGGGGAGGTGTGATAGGTGGGTGAAGACTTGCAGAGGCGGGAAAGGGAGACTGGAAAACGGACTCGTGGCAATGGTGGAAACTTGATCTTTTTGAGGGGTGGCAAAATGGACTCTGCGCTGATGCGCTATTAGGGACCTGAAGGACATCTCTCAGTAAAAGGGACAGTCCACCGCCTACGAGCTATAGCGATAGAGAAGATTTGTGGGACGTGATATTGAAACTTCACGGAGGCGGCCATGATCAAGATCTCCTACGGATGTTTTTAACACAGGCTTCGTTTGTTTGTCTCACTTTTTTTTACCTTTAAATTTAAAAAAAAAAAATTGTGACAAATACATTTGAAATTGGTTTTAAACGAAAGTGTAAGTGTTTTCGAGTGGCTATCTGGACACAGAAATTGATATAATGGGTTTCTTCTGGAAGGAATTGCGCGATAAAGAAACTGACACATTACAGAAATATGCAAAATTTTCTCACCTGGAAAGTTTTATTAGAATGCTGTGTCCAGATAGCCGCTCTTAAACACTTGCACTTTTGTTTAAAACCAATTTTCAAGTGGAAATCTAGTGCTAGATTAATTAAATTTTTTAATTTAAGGTTAAAAAAAGTGAGGCATAAAAATTCCTGTCCTCGACTTTACTTCACTTTCAGAAGAATTTGAAGAACTGACCATTTTCGACAAGTCCTTTTATTGCTCCAAAAGCGATAGAACTTTTGAGTGCTTTTGGGTACTTGAGTACAATGTTTCAGTAGGACAGATCTGTATTTAAGCTGGAGCCATCAAATCTGAATTTACGTTTCTTATACCTCATCTCTTCCCCTACCAATTGCCAAGGCCTGTCTGGCAAAATTTGCATAAAGTAGCTTTCCTCTTAAATTTAGATGAAAAACAAATTTAGATGAAAAACTTTCACAATGAACCAATCAGACGGGGATAATGTATCTTTTAAGTGAGGTGAGAGGGGGTGGGTAAGGGAGAGGAAGAGAGAATAAAGAACGGAAGAAGAAGAAGGTAGGAAAATGCTCTTAATGCATAAAAAACGAAACTAAGTGGGTTTTGTTGGGTTATGCAAAATAGCGCGAACTCTGCCTTGAAGGCCTCTATAGAAGCTCAAACTGACAGACAAGGCAACCAGAGCTGCCTCTGTACATGTATTTAATGGTGTTTTTCAATTCACTGATGATTTCACCAGCTAAGTAAAGATTACAAAGCTTAGTTCAGTTTATGACTGTAATGCTCAAAAATACTCTGATGAGTAATCTTTTCTCTATTGATGGAATTGCGGTTATCACCGTTGAAGTATTAAAATATCCGCAAGTTTTTCAAAGTCAGTGATGACTCCTCTCGTTGAAGAAAGATTACAGATCAGATTATTTTCGTGCTTTTATAGTCATAAACTAAACTGAGTTGTCCAATCTTTTTTCAACTGGCAGAATCATTGGTGAATTGAAAAATATGCAGTTAAATATAGGGCAAACCGGCAAGTGACACTTCTGAAGGCAACAGGACACTTTCAGAATCCCACTAACACGACGGTAGTCATTATGTTTGGATTATACTGATGTTTGATGAGGTTATTTGAAAGATTTTTTGATGGCTCGTCAAATTCCAGCTTTTGCAGACAAACACCGGTGGACATTTTCTGGCTTCAACAAGCAACAGTTGTTCACACAATTCATTGACTGTTTTCTATGACTTAATGTTTTTTTTTTTATTTTATTTTTTCAGAAATGGCAAACGTTGTGACAGAAAACCGTCCGTTAGGAAATGAATCTTTGAATCTGTCTGGAATTTCTACTTTGACATCATCCGTCACTGATACAGACACAATGTGCGATGAATCTTCAAATACCTCCGGTGTCTCTGCTTTAACAGCTACATCTGCTGCAGAAAGTGATTCTGTAAATGTCACCGAAGTTTCTTCAATCTCGTCTGCGATCGATAATCGTACGCTAGTTGATGAACCCTCAAACGCTTCAAAAGTATCTGACAATACCAACTGCCCCGATGAAACTTTGAATGGAACAGCGATTTCTGAAGCAGCTTCCAGCTCTGGTGATCAAGATGCAAATTCAGATGACGCGTTTGAAGATTCACGAGATAGAATAAGACCTGAAGATGAGCTGATTACTGAATCTATGATCGCTGAAGAGCGGAAACTTGAAAAACAGCGTTTAAAAAAAGAAATGAAGCTGCAGCAGGAGTTAGAATTGCAAATCGCCGAGAAGGAACGAGCAGCGCGATACAAGAAACTCATGGCTCTTCTCAACAAGTCAAAGTTCTACGGAAAATTTATTGCCGACAGGCTATTGTCAAATGAGGTTGCAACTCCAGGAAAAGGCTCAAAAGCGGCTCCGAAGAAGGGTCGTACAAAATTCAAAACCCAGAAAGTCATAGATAACGAAAGTGTTGACGCTGAAAATGTGAAACCTGTTAAAAAGGAACTTGATGCAAACATTTCGTTGTCGCAGTCCGCGAGTAAAAAAAATCAAAAATCTAGTCAAGAAGAAGGTGTAAATGCTCCGGTGTCAGCTTCTCGGAAGAGGAAATTAGATTCCAGTCAAGAAAACGATGAAGATCTCACTCCCTTGAAGAAAAAGAAAGAGGAAAAGACAGGAAATGATGGTAAAGATGAAAAAGAAGAAGAAGAAACCTACGTCACAGAACAAGGGTTCACAGCCTCCGTGAGGCAACCAGCTCTCTTTTCAGGTGGTTCTTTAAGAGATTATCAACTCAATGGGTTAGACTGGCTGAAAGCCTTATTCGAGAACGGTGTGAATGGTATCTTAGCGGACGAAATGGGTCTAGGAAAAACAGCCCAGGTCATTGCGTTCATCTGCCATTTAATTGAAATGGATACTATTGGTCCTTTCCTAATTATAGGTCCTCTATCGACCCTCCCAAATTGGATGATGGAGTTTCAAAGGTTTGCACCGAAGATTCCGGTTTTATTGTTTCACGGCGATGGTTTAAAAAGACAAGGTTTAAAAGCCCAATTCCGTAAAAAACATGATGTCAACGGTAAGAAAGTCTTTCCTGTTATCCTCACTTCGTATGAAATCCCATTAATGGAAAAGAGTCACATGCGACAGTACATCTGGAAATTTATCATCGTTGATGAGGGACATAGACTTAAAAATCACAAAACGCAACTGGCTCAGGAACTGAGGGTGTATAACTCTGTCAACCGACTTTTGTTAACTGGTACACCTCTTCAAAATGAGCTTTCAGAACTTTGGTCGCTATTAAATTTCTTGTTACCAGAATTATTCAATGATTTAAACGCTTTCGAATCGTGGCTTGATCTTTCGATTCTCAATAACGACGGCGAAGCACTCATCGAACAAGAAAAGAGTAGTCAAATCATTGCGACGCTTCATCAGATTCTCGCTCCGTTCATGTTGCGTAGAAGAAAAGTAGATGTTGAAATCAATATACCTCCCAAGAAAGAATTGCTGGTTTATGCTCCGATGAGCACTTTGCAGTTAGACCTTTACAAAGCAACTGTTGATCGCTCCATCGCTCTGTTGTTGGGACAAGAAGAAGCAAGAAATGGTAATTATTTAATTATTTAATCAACTTCTTCAACTGACCCTTATGAATTTAATTTGTTTTAATTTGAAGATTAACTACTGGGAGAGAAAACTGAGTTTGATTCAGCTATTCTGTTGAAGAGTTAACAGGGGTGCAAAATGTGCCCGATCTAGCGATCCGCAGAAAGTGAGGAAATGTGTGTAATTTTTTTTTTTTTTTTTTAAATAATGGCAATAAAGATTTCCCAGGCAAATAGTGTAAAAAATGGAAAAATATGGTCTTTTCGCAAACATACAGTGTTGAAATGTTAAAATAACCAAAAAAAAGTCATCACTTTCAAATTTTTGAGAGAAAATTTTTTAAAATCCTGTGAGGAAATAAGTCATGGATCGCGTGAAACTTCCGAAGGTTTGGAACATTTTGCACCCCTGGAAGAGCAAGGGGGAGAAACAATAAATGCCAGAAAAGTTAGAATCAAAGTTTTCTTGATCATTGATTGAATAGTAACATGAATGGAATAGAGACCTAACGTGGCACAAGACAGTGTTTTTTCTTTGTTTTGAGAATACTTTAACTGTCTTTCCTCCCTCATTTTTTTCATTTTTTTAACTTGTTCAGTTGTTTGCAGTAAAATATCAGCGTAACAAACCACCGTGGTTGGGCGGCTGGACTTTATTACTACCACTACTACTACTACTACTACTACTACCTCTCAAATGCAGAGCTGCCGTTTTGTGTATAATTAATGGTATTTTTCTATTTACTGATGATTCCACTGGTTGAGAAAAGATTGCACAGTTCAGTTCAGTGTATGACTGTACTGCACAAAAATACTCTGTTCTGTAATCTTTTCTCAATCGTTGCAATCGCTGTTCAGTTAATGTAATATCCGCAAGTTTTTTGAAGTCATCGACAACTGCACCGGTTGAGAAAATATTACAGATGCGAGTATTTTTTGTGCATTACAGTCATACACTGAACTGAACTTTGTAATCTTTTCTGAACCAATAAAATCATCGGTGAATTGAAAACGGTTTTCAACTATATGTAAAACGCCAGCTCTGCTCAAATGTAGGTATTGTGTTAATTAAAGTATAGTTAAATTTAATCTGATCAACAAAGCACCTAATTGTTTTTGCCTCTTACCTTTTTTCAGCCATAATTCCAGATAATCCTGATGGAACAAGGGCTAGACGATCCATTGCAAGGGTTGAAGATTACAGTTTCCCATCTTTAAAGTGGTACGTAGAGCAAGATTCAGCGGTTGAAGAATCACCTCTGGAGAAGTACGTGGAAATTGTTGACAAAGACAATAAAGATTTCAAGTACACCATCAAAATGCAGAATACAGGCATGCAGTTGCGCAAAATCGTCAACCACCCGTATCTGATTCAAATGCCGCTCATACCGGGGACCAAAGAAATATTGGTCAGCGAAGATCTTGTTACAAAAAGTGGAAAGCTTCAAGTGTTGGATGCAATGCTGACCAAATTGAAAGAAAGAGGCCACAAGGTAAATATACCCACTGCATCTCTCTCGCATTTCTACTAGTTTGCTTCACGGTCTTAATTTTGTTTGTTTGTTTTTTTTTGTTTTTGTTTTTGTTTTTGTTTTTAGGACCTCTATCAGGGGGCTGATTCTGCTCTTTTGAACGAGACAAGACGTGATAGGGAGAATCGATTATTCCCATTAATTCATTAGTTTAAATGGTGTCACATGACAATTTTGAAGTAGTTCGAGCTGTTCATTTCAGACCGAATGACTCGTATTCTGTCACGTGATGCTGTTTAAACCAATGGGATTGGTCGGTTTTCGCTATTTCGTCTCGTCCCGTCCCATCCAACACAGCAGAATCAGCTCTCAGGGATCTTCACTCTTCAGACCATGGATAAGAATTGCTCATCCCGTGGTAAAAAAAAATGAAGAACTAATTAGGGAGGCTGAGTTCTTTCTGATGACTGTCCTATGTACCCAGCATATTTCATATTTCATTTATCGTATGGATCATTGCAACGAAAATACCGGAACTTGAATTTACATGGAAAAATTTAAATATTTCAGTTTAGGTCCCTAGATAAGATGTTTCTACAGCGTTCGGGAATTAAGTTTCAAAATACCCCTTTATAGAAACACATTCAGAGTTCAATAATGGAATTTTGCATCAAGGCAGTTTGGAAAGAAAGTAACCTCTGAAGAGTAGCTCAAGTGTTCAGAGTTTCAATGCAGAAGAAGATGAAATCGGGCAAGCCTTGTGACCTTAGATATATTATTTTAAGAAGAGCTCGTTGTAAGATTTGCAGCTAATTTGTTCTAGACAAAGGAAGAAGTCAGTGAGAAACATCTCAGTAGATCAACCAGTGATTTAAGAGAAGTTAAATGCTGGATTACTAAAAATGATCAACTGTATTTATAGAGTAGTGTTTGAGACTCAGCAGTGAGATACAAAAATAACACTTCCATAAGTTCCCAATCATAACTTGCGGCCAGAAGTCCTTCCTATTCGGTAACCCCATAGGCCCTTACCCATGGTCCGTGGCGCCTTGAAAAGTCTTTGAATATCCTTGATTTTGTTTTGTTTTTTGTTTTTTTTTTCTTATGCGTGAATATCCTTGAATTTTGATGAATTCGTCAAATGTACTTGAAAATCCTTTAAGGTGATTCTATGGCAAACTCCCGAAAATTTTAATCCGATAGATGGCGTTACTTGTCGCTGGCTCCGAAAATAGCCGTTTTTTGACGGTTTTCGGCTGTTTTCTCTGAACACACCAATAAGAGACGAAAAATGTGAATGTCAGCACCTGCTTAATTTTTTGCTTGATTTTTTGAGCCATAAACGGGCCAAATTGGTTCTAAAATAAAGGCGAAAGTATGCAAAGAAAAAATCACGTGTAATTTGGAGTTGTATCAGTAAAGATTACAGGTTTCTGTTTCACCTGTAATTTGGAGTTGTATCAGTAAAGATTACAGGTTTCTGTTTCACCTGTAATCTTTACTGATACAACTCCAAATTACACAGGCTTTTTTCTTTGCATACTTTCACCTTTATTTTAGAACCAATTTGGCCCATTTATGGCTCAAAAAATCAAGCAAAAAATTAAGCAGGTGCTGACATTCCGATTTTTCGTCTCTTCTTCGTGTGTTCAGAGAAAACAGCCGAAAACCGTCAAAAAACGGCTCTTTTCGGAGCCAGCGACAAGTGACGCCATCTATCGGATTAAAATTTTCGGGAGTTTGCCGTAGAATCACCTTAAAATGACTGGCTCGTTAGCTTGCCATTTTGCTGATACTTTTGTTTCAATGCCGGAGGAATGTCGAGTCCTCTTGGTCGCTAAGTTGTGAGGAAGAATGCAGGAGTTAGCAGAAACTTGTCTCTTTCCTTTATTTTATTTTATTGCATACTGTTCTGCTCTGGTTAGTGTATCTTTATGTGAGAATCACCTTGTGTTTTTTCTGCTTCTGGAAAATTGATGTAAAAAAGACTATGTTTGTGCTTGTCGGAAGTCATTAAAATCTTGTGTAAAGTCCTTGAAAAGTCTTTGAAAATCTTTGATTTTTCTTTAAGGGGAGACAGCCGTCAAATTCGAATTTTTTGATTTTTTTTTTTTAGTCTTTTCTTATTCTACACCTTCTTGCGAGCATTTTGGTATATTATATTACATCATTTACTTACTTTAATGGTTAGAAATTTGAGATAATGTGTGAAGAAACGAAAAATTTCCACTTTTTTTTTTTTTTTTTTTTTTTAAGATAATGTGTGAATAAACGAAAAATTTCCACATTTTTTTTTTTTTTTTTTTTCAAAATTGTGTTTTTTTAACTTCCGGTACACTTTTCTCAGGATCTATTATACTTAGAAGGCGCATTTTTTTTTAAAAATGAAGACCTTAAAAAGATCTACAATGTTAACTAACTTTTAATGCAATAGTTTAAACTCTATTATTTATAAAATCAAAATATCACCTAAAAAATGACCAAAATTATTACCAAATTAGAAAAATTCACAAAGTTTTCAAAAAATTAAGGAAAAAAAAAAGAGTTAGTTAACTTTGTTAAGAAGGTACTAAGACACAATCATGCAAAATCTCAGCTTTCTAGGTGCAATAGGAGAGGAGAAAAGTGTACCCAAGTGTGATACCTTTTACATGGGTTAGCATATCCTGGCTGTCTCCCCTTAAGAAATCTGCCATGAACCATGTATAGAAATGACTTTACTGTAAGTTCCCTATCCTAACTTGCGGTAAGAAGTCCTTCCTATACAGAGTGTCTCGCTTGAAGCAGTATCCTGGGGTGTGCTCCTCATCCCCTTACCTTCTCACATGTTCAGGCCTGCAGTTCACTCTGAAAAATGAGCACAAAAGTTTTCCGATAGCTGGGGCTGCCGGTCTTTCTAATTCTAAAACAGCGGTTCCCAACCTTTTTTGGTCGCGGACCACCAATCAGACAATCGGTGGAAAAAACTAACCTACCCTGCTGTTTTAAATACCGCCACCGGTTAGGAACCGCTGAGACAATTATCGAACAAAAACAATATTTGAAAACTTTCAATTTTGAATTTGAAAAACCGAAAAACAAAAACCTCGAAGGAGGGATTTTATAAAGGTATAAAAATTTAGGTTATGACTCGTTCAAATGATAACTTTATTTTTTTTTTTTTGCCACATAAAAAAATATTGGTCACAAATTCAACGTTTCCACTTTCAGGCAAAAAAAACAGTACAAATTCGGAAAGGTCTTCGCGGACCACCGAAACTTGGTCCACGGACCACCGGTTGGGAACTGCTGTACTTAAAATTTAAATATTACAGGTAGTCGAGGGTTATTTTTGATGACTCTGGATTTCTGAAGTTTTAACAAGTCTGTCCTCTGTTGACCAAACTTTACCCCCTTTTACTTTTCCAGGTTCTAATCTTCTCAACTTTCTGTATGGTCTTGGATTTGCTGGAAGAATACATGATAATGCGTGGTTATAAATATCAGCGTCTTGATGGCGCCTGTAGCATTGATAATCGTATGGAGTCGATCAAAGCGTTCAACACTGATCCAGAAAACCTCTGCTTCCTCATTTCTACTAGAGCTGGAGGTCTGGGAATTAATCTAACTGCTGCGGATACTGTTGTAATTTTTGACAGTGATTGGGTAAGCATCAAAAGTTGTATGAAAGTTTTGAAAAAAAAAAAAAAAAAAAAAAAAAAAAAAAAAAAAATTGAGACAAGAGAGAGAGAAAAGGTTGTAGAGAGACGCACACATTGCCCTTAAAAAAAAAAAAAAACAAAAACTATGAACAAAAAAAAAAAAAAAAACAAAAAAAACCAAAATTCCAAGAGCATACCTGTCCTTGTGTGCTCTTGAGATATCTCCTTTCCTCAGGGTGTCACGCTTGGTGCGGTATCCCTCTTGTCCTCTTTCCTCACAGTGAGGTACCTTGGTAGGTATCTCCCTTCCTTCCTATTCCCTTTTTGTATTCTCAGTCCAGTCGTTCGCTTTGAAATACAAGCATAACGAACGCAGGTTTGGGGGGCTGGACTTTACTACTACTACCTTGCTTTTCCTTTTAATTTGTTTGAAATTGACTTATCTGTGTGTCGAATGGAGCTCTTGCAAATTTTCACTTTCTCACAACTATGAAAGTTAGAAATCTAGAAAGTATTGTGATAGCGCAGCTGTCTATCTGTCTGTATCTCAGCATTACTCTTGAACCAGTTCTCCACATGCATCCATATTTTGCAGAGAAGTTGCTTTCAAAATTTTGTTTTTTTGAACTTTTAAATTGTAGGCAAGTTATGGATGATAAAGGGCTTCCATTAAAATCAATGGGAAAATGCATGAAATGGGTGAACGTAGGGAAAAATTGGAATATTTCAAAAATAGCTGTTTGAATTTTGCTGAAAATTGGCACAAAATTCTGCAACCAGCCTATCCGCAAGAATTCAGCGTGTCTCTGCTGCAGCCAGTTAGTGCTCCGTCTCTATTTGTCTCTGGTTCTCCATAACCTCTCCTATGCAGCAGTACCAATATCTCGATTTTCTTTCAGGTCAAAATAAGGTAGGTGGTGTCAGAACGCATCACAATTCTATTACCATCTATTTATTTTTCACCTCAACTTTTCAGTCAAGTGTTAATAAAGTTTGTAATTTTAATAGAATCCTCAAGCTGATCTGCAAGCTCAAGATAGATGTCACAGAATCGGTCAAACCAGGCCTGTCGTCGTTTATCGTTTTGTAACTGATGGGACTGTCGATGAAGCAATCGTCATAAGAGCTGCTGCGAAACGAAAGTTGGAGAAGCTAGTCATTCAAGATGGTAAGCCATTGTAAGCAATAAACGGTTTTAGTGCGAAATCAACGGTTACCCATCAATTACAACAAAGCTCTCATTGGTCGCTATCGGTTGTGACAAAACTCTCGTAGCATTCCAAACTATCTCTTTCACTCTCCCGTGATCATCATGTAAACCCATCTCTTTCTAGTTTCAAAATTTGTATGCAGGGCCTTATTTTACACCATATAATGATCTAAATCGCCTTTAAATTCTGCCAAAAAATTTCACAAAAGATGTCTCTATGTACGATTTTTGAAATTAGAGTGAGATAGCAGTACGTGGGGGTTAAGTGACAGCAAGAGAGACGGTTTGTCTTTGTTTGGAATGCTCATCACCGGATGATGTCATAACTAGAACCGTCTATAACTGAAGGGCTGCTAGGAGGGAAGGGCGTTCCACCAAGGGTGCCACCATCTTGTGGTGACACCCGTTGAGTTGAAGAAGAGACAAACGGGATGAAAGAAAAAAAATTAGAGACTAATGGGTCTGTTGCATACTTTTGCTACAGCGTTAAGGAGGGTTGATTCTGGTGTAAAATTGCGTGAAATTTACGTTGAGAGCATCGTAAAGTCTCCAAATCCTCTCAAAAACCCATGTAAGTTGCTAGGAAAGCCTTAGATGGCGGTTGTTGAATGGGCGAATCAACCTTGCATGCATGCACCACGAGCACCAAAAGATGGCCAATGACAGCAATTTATATTGTTAGTTAGAATATAAACAAATGACTAACTTCCTTCTAGTACAAATTTTCATTTTGAGTCACTCTGTCTGTGTTTTTCCAGTAAATTGTTATTGTTTATTATTACAATAAATCTCGGGTTATCCGAACTCTTTCGTCGATACAGCTGCTCCAAAACTGGTGGGAGGCTGAGCGCTGAAGATAGTTACGGATTATTTTAAATTGGAAAATGTTGATCAAATTTTTTTGTATTCAGTCGTAAAATGTAAATATCAAGCAAAAAGTTTTAAGTATAAAATTAAAGTAGTTTGCAATATTTTAATTGACTTTTCATGTCTTTTCAGTCGTTTCACGAAAAGTAGTAAATGTCAGTAACGAACTCCGGATTCTCCGAACTTTCTGTTATCTGAACTGGCCGACTGCCACATTAGTTCGGATAACTTGAGGCTTACTGTACTATGGTTAATATTTCATTTTTTGTGTCAATTTGCCCGAATTCTGAGAAGGAAACGCCGGGCAAGTGCTGACTTTGGTTGACTGTCGTTGTCCGCTATCTTTGCTGCTCGTGGTGCATGCATGCATGCAGGGTTGATTTGCCCATTCGACCGCCATCTTAGGCTCTCCTCATAATGTCTTCTGTGGATTTTGAGATTTTTTGATGCTCTCAATGTGATTTTCACACGATTTTACACCAGAATCAACCATTGACAACACTGTAGCAAAAGAATGCAACAGACTCGTGGGGAAGAAAATAAGCAAACTGGAGGGGAACCAGATAACCAAAAGTGATGAGCTACCTGATATTTTTGGATATTATATATGCAGGATATTTGGATATTTGTATATGCAGTAGCGTATCGATAGAATTTCTCCATTTCCCTCCTTTCTCTCACGGAACCCGTTAGTTAGACAAGGATCGACAAGAGATAAAACCCCCTCTTCTTCTCCTTTTTTCAACTAATACATTAAAATGGGAAATGAGAGAGAAAATAAAACAGATGGTAGACAAAATGTAACTAGACACTTCTCAAAACTCTTTTTTCTATTCTACGTACAAAGACTCTCTTTATCATTCATCATTATGAGGAGCTAACTTTGTGGGGGTAGTTTTTAGAGCTGTTTTGTACGATATTAATTTGAAAGTTTTAAAGTTGGTCATGCTTGTGATTCCACTAAACACTTATTTTTGCCAGTGGCGTAGACATGGGGGGGAGGCTGTCCAGCAGCTGCACCCCCCCCCCTCCAACTTCAAAATAGCCTTATGAAAAGGTATATTTTTGTGCTTGGAGAGAAATTTTACCAATTTGTTATCTTTGGACCCCGTACACTCCCCCCCCCCTCAAAAAATTCTTGGTTACGCCACTGATTTTTGCAGAATTTTGCTGAAAAGCTCCAATTTTGCATTATTTTGCGGCCGCAAATTTTCCAAGCTCTAGGTATTATGAACACGTTGATTGCTATGCTGATTGTATGTGACCGGCGAAAATGTTACCCACCCCGCTACGCAGTGCTGGTCTTATGTGGCCGACCGCCTGGCTGGAGATACTGAGAATGGGGCTCTTGCAAACTTTTGCCGTAGGGAATTGAAGAGTTGATTCTTGCATAAAAACCTGTAAAAATGATGATGAGTACTCGAAAAAATCACAAAGTTCACTCTCAGAATTGGGCTTAATGGCGGAGAGACGCAGGTATCATGGGGGATTCCTGTCTAAATTGGAACGTATCTCTGTGTTTCCGTAGAGAAAGTGACATATTAGTCAGGAATCTCCCTTGATACCTGCGTTGAATTGCCATTACGAACTTGCTGTTATAGCAGTTATGTGAGTTTATTTGTGAGTTCTGTGAGTTTTCTGAATTTTAGACTTTCTAAATGTGATTTTTGTGAGTTTTGCTGGTTTATACATCAGAATGCTATTCATTTGCTCACAGCAAAAGCTTGCAAGAGCCCCATTACGGCGTTATTGCAGCGCCACCGGCCACCAGATCCAAGCATCTGCATACACCTTTGTGTGGCGAGTAAAATGCACGCAGTAACTTTTTCATTTGACCCGTTTTTCGCCCAAATTTGTTCGTTTGAATTTTTTTTTTTTTTTTTTTGCACGTTCCAAAAAACCGGTTTGGCAAGGAGCCAAGTTGGCACTTGTCTGGCAGTCAACGTGTTGATACTAAGAATTGATTCAAAAAAATTCTTCTAGTAGGTAATAATAGACACTTGCCACTAGCTGTTTCTTGACTGCACTACTGAACAGTGCTAAATCTTCCATATTTTTTGTTTGCTGAGGCACTTTGTTAAAGAACCGCCCATTCCTAATATGTTATCTTGGTGACAGCAACATGCAATTGTGTAAGTATTTTTTAATCTAATCTAGTTTTATTTCTGCAGATCATTTCAAAGATGTCACTTCAATTAATAGACCAAATCTTCTCACTCTTCAAAAGTTACGAGACCTTCTAAATACCCGTGATTATGAAAAAGCTGTCCATTCCAACGGTTTCATTTTTACCGACGAGGAGCTGGAAGCCCTGCTGGATCGTAGCGATATGTTGGAAGAAAAGCCGGTTTTGAAACCGTCAAATTCAATTTTCAAAGTCATTCACGCAGAGGCTGCCGTTAAGTAGTACTTGTCAGTTCACGCACTTCTGACATTACTTCACTGTCCATGAAACACAAAAAAATAAGTTTTCCGCTACTTTTCGAAAAGTTTTCTAGTATGAGTAGTTAGTAATTGAAAATTACATCACTTTTTCACCTTTAATTCTCTTTTACCTGTTATGAACTTGTTCCTGTTATTTATTACCATAGTTTTAAGTATTGCTGACTTAATTTTTAATTAATATATTCATTATTTATGGCAATTGCCACATACTACTTGTATTCGCAACTATTTTTTTTTTTTCTTGTTCTAAGTTCGAAGTCTTTTGATTCTGCTCTTGTCTAATCTCATTCACAGACCTCTCATGTTAAATTCTTTCTATTTGTCTCTTTTGTTAATTTGTTCTTGCATCTTGACTTATTTTTAACGTTTAATTCATCTAAATTTAGAACTGTTAATTTATTTCAATAATACTGATGCTTGATATTCGTAGCGCAGCTACTATCCCTAAATTTGTGGGCCATTTTTTACCTGATGGAGGTTTAAAGTCACGCTTATTGTTACCCTATTAAAATGATTATTTAGTTTTTCCTAGTTGAGATTGTTTCCAAGAGATCCTTGTATGATCTAGAATTTCCTAAAGGTCAACACTAAGGTCACTCTCCCCCTGTGACCATAATCCTGTTCATTGGAATAATCAGTTTTTATAAAAAGAGTATCTAGATAAACAACTCCACTCAAATTGAAGTTATAAACTCAGAACAGTAATAAAAAAATACCGACACTCAAAAGTGTCTGGTCTCAAAGCCGAATTGCTGAAGTTTCTCACTAACTTACTTTTTTAATTGGATTCTTTTTGTTGCATTCAGAATGGAACTAAACAAAATGCAAGCATGATTATTTCTACCACATCTAGATTTTTGAAAGTTGACAATCTTTGTCTGTCTTGACCTGTTATTGCACCCTAGCCGTTAAATATTTTTTTCTGTTTTATTTTGTTCTGTTGTGTTGTGTTTACTGTAAATTAATTTATTCTAGCGTAAAATTTGTAGATTTAATGTATTAATTTTCTGATTCCCGTTATCCAAGTATATTAATTTGTGGATGGAAAGTATCCTATAAGAGTGTGAGGCTGTATTCTTATTGCCTTTTAAGAAAAAAAAAAAAAAGGTCTCTTCTTTATCCTTCTTCCGAAATCTTTCTTTTTTTACGATTAATTTTAAGATTTTGTCCGAGTCATAATAACAATTTTAGAATTACTTTTTTTTTTTTTTTTTTTTTTTTCCTGTCTTGATCTTTAACTCCCAATTGTAAGGGTTTTTGGAAGAAGAGATTTTGTAACATAAAGTGTGCTTTCGGAGGACTCCTGTTCCAAAATTATTGCTGGCTTCTCAAATTGCGTATTCCTTGCGATGTTGTAATAATCAATAAAATAAATAAATAATAAAAAAAAAATAAAAAAAATTAATAAATATAGGCAGCTGCCAGAAAGTATGTATGAATGAGCAAATCAAAATGTTATTTTGTTGACCTCCCTTGTTTCTTTTTGTTCTTACGTTTCTTTATTTTTTAAGTGTTTCGAAAAATTATCTCTCTTTAATACACATCGTTGAACACTTTCTCTTGTATTTCTCCATTGGAGATTAACTTCTGTTTCCTATTTACATTATGCTTGGAATGATGATAATAATTCAAACTCAAATGAAGTTTTCAGGTGTTTGCCATTTTTTTCTTTTTTTTTTTCTTAATATTATTACTTGTTATAACCTTATAAAGTTTTGCACTTTGCAACCGTCCGTTCCCACTACATTCAACTCTTATATTTTTGTAGTAGTATAAATCTGTTTCTAAATCTTTGTACCTCTTTGTTTATTTTGTGCTAGATTAAGTTTTATACTGTTGAATAAATTTCCAAAATGATTTTGTAAAAATATCGTTTTCTTTTCTATTTTGTTGTGTTTTTATCAAAAAGTTGTGTTGATGCACCTTTAGTGTTTGTATCTAAGGTGATTCCTGGCAAAACTTTTCCGGATTTCAATCCAATGGATAGAGCTTTTTTGGGAATGCTGCGTTTTTGGCATTTTAAACTGAAACCTAAGGAAACACAGAAAATCCAAGAATCTCAGCAGCTTTAAATTTTTTTTTTTTTTTTTCGGATTCTTTGAGCCCTAAATGAACAAAATTGGTCGAGAATGAACGTCGCAAATTATGAAATTCATTTTGCCACAAGCTTAGTGAGTGCGAGTGATACCATGTCTATCTACCTCACTCGCACTCATTGAAGCTCATGGGAATTTCCGGCTTTATGTTTGAGTATTTCAGCTTGAAATTTTCATGATATCTTTCTGAGGTATGTTTGCAGACGCTGACAATCCACTTTGTACTTTTTGCGTGAATTCATTAATTTCAGCCAAGAACTTTAAGACTTTTTGAGCAGTGCTAGTGGCGCTTTCCTTCGGCCTTCGGATTGAAATCTAGAAAAGCTCCGGTAGCAATCACCTTATTTGAGGTAGTTTTAGAATTCTTCGGAGAGCTTCACCAGTAACCCGCTAGACAAAACCAAAGGAAAGCTTCAAATCATTCTTTCATTCTTTGATTTCGTTTCTGATTTACCGATGTAAATCAGAGCGTTCTTGATTCCAGATGAAATCCATCAGAATTATTTACTGGAGTACGCCGGCTTTTTCATAGTAAAACCTCCAATAAAGCCGATGAAAACTAATCTCAGGGAAACAACCTATTTCTGTGAGTACTATGACTTTCAAAAGAAAGTACCATGACTTTAAAAAAAAAGTACTATGACTTTCAAAAAAAAGTACTATGACTTCCAAAAGAAAGTACTATGAATTCCAAAAGAAAGTACTATGACTTCCATAAGAAAGTACCATGACTTTCAAAAGAAAGTACTATGACTTTCAAAAGAAAGTACGTAGTCCACATTTTTACTCCTTCAAATATCGGTAAGCATTGATCAATTTTGTGACTTTCAAATGTTCAAGGACTAGGTAAGCAGAATAACCATTTCAGAGTAAGTCTTGAATCTCAACTAGGATACTTTCTTTTGTAAGTCATAGTACAAACGGGTCCATTCATTGTTCTTGGAAGCTCGAAAGGAAAAAATCAATGGCCAGATGAGTTTTGAACTCAAATTTATTGAAACAGAAACACACATGTTCAACAAGGGAAAATATAAATATCAGAACACCACAATCTAAGATTTATGAACCATAAAATTTACAAAACAATTTTTATCTTAATACTAAAAGCAATTAAAGTCTTATAAAATAAACTAATTATTTTTTGTCTAAATTCAAATTGGGAACTCTTCCAACCATTAGAATTTTAATTTACAAGAAAATGTTCACTATTTACAAAGCTTCAAGATAGAAACAGGTAAGACAGGAAGGGTGAAACTGAAGTAGAATTGGACTTCGAAGAAAGGATTTGATGAGGATTTTTTTTTTTCAGATCATCGTCTGAATTTTTTGGTCATCCTCAGGAAATGGGTGGAATAAAATTTAAGATACTTGAGGATCCGATTTGAATCTTTTGGCTCGATGACCAAGCTTTTCATCACATTTATTCTGCGAACAAGTTCATTAATTCATGTGATTAATAATTACAAGACCATTCAGGGACACCCAAGGTGTGCAGCCACAAAACACAGATCTCCAGACCTGAATCAAATCTTTCAATTATCTTCATTCCTTCAAACTTGTGTTTTTTTAGGATCAGCCTTTCAACAGATGTCATTTATGGAAAAAGGGCCCTCAAAATAACAGGTGTGCTCTTTTTGAGAAATCCGTATTGTGATTCGATAGAAACTTTAGCCTGAGGAGCACACCTTTTGATCTATGGGCCCTTTTTCCAGGAATGGCCTCAACTCATACTTTAATGGCAAAAATAGAAAAAAGCAAACAAATAAAAAAATCTTTATAATCTCTTGTTCCTTTTTTTTTGGAACAGCAATTTTTAAAAAAACAAAATATAAAAATAGCCAGAACATAAAATGAAAAATGGTTGGGAAAAATTCAGTAGGGTGGACTCACAATCACTTTAATACTTAATAATAATAATAAAAAAAATAATATCTACCTCAGGCTCACCAGAGACAACAGAGACCACGCACAACCTATTTCGCCCATAGTGGCAACTTGTTTGGGGTTGCAATAAAGCAACGTCCAAAGGCTCTGATGTGGACTGTTGAGTGAAGATATTTATGTCGGTAGCCAATCAAAACGAAGCGACATTGTTTGTCTTTAGTCAACAATCCACACAGGAGCCGTTGTATGTTGTTCCCATGTTATTTTGTTGAGTCCCCGAAAATAAAATCTCCATGATGCGATGCTCCTCTAATTATTGCTCTATCAACTTGTTTTGGATCAAAAAATGCACAGTGATTTTTTTTATGTTTGTTCATAGCAGATTTTTTATTTACCCACCTGATTTTTCAATTTGAGGTTTTAAGTTTTAAGTTCCAATTTCATTTTCATTCAAGGTCATTTTCTCATAGTTCCCATTTTTTCCAGGGAAGGTGATAATTTCAAAGTAAATCGTTAGCTACCTTGAGCTAAACTGAATATTTCTAAAAAAATGCTGATTTACAGTGAGTGTATCGGAATTCCAATTTGTCTCTCTCGACTCCACTTTAGAATTTATCAAACCAAGCCAAGTCAAGGAGATCTTAAGTAAAGTCTCTGAATCGCACCCTTAGTTTCCATCCAAGAAATAACTAGTCTCATCACTACTAGGCTCGGCTTATTCTTCCATCACACCCTTTACTTACTGACAACACTGACCACATTTAAGGGAATTCTATTGCAAACTCCTGGAGATTTTAATCCGATAGATGGTGTTACTTGTAGCTGGCTCCAAAAATGGCCGGTTTTTTACGGTTTTCGGCTGTTTTCTTTAAACAGACGAATAATAGACAAAATATTGGATTGTCAGCACCTGCATAATTTTTTACTTGATTTTTTGAGCCATAAACGGGCTAAATTGGTTCAGAAATAAAGACGTAATAATGGGAGGGAAAAATCATAAGTAATTTGGAGTTGTATCGATAAATATTACAGGTTTCGGTTTCACTTGTAATCTGTAATGATACAACTCCAAATTACATTTGATTTTTTCCTCCCATAAATACGTCTTTATTTCTGAACCAATTTAGTCCGTTTATGGCTCAAAAAATCAAGCGAAAAACTACGCAGGTGCTGACAAACCGATTTTTTGTCGAAAATTCTTCTATTCAGAGAAAACAGCCGAAAATTGTCAAAAAACGGCTATTTTCGGAGCCAGCGATACGTACCGCCATCTTACGGATTGAAATCTCCGGGAGTTTGCCATAGAATAACCTTGAGCTCTTTAGTTTCAAACTGGATCTTAACCCCATGGCGACGTTTCAGAAAAAAAATTGCAAATACAATGGAGAAACGGATACAATTTTATGAAAATTTTGAGTGTAATTTCCAAAGATCTAAAAAAATAACACTTGAATGTTTAATAAAATTTTACGCATGGGTGCTTGGTTAAAAGTTAATATGCGAAAAGAAACTTTGAAACATCACAAATATCACGATGGAGTTAGGCCCCTGTTTGAACATGGAGGGCTCACTTAAGAACTAAAAGATACACATACGAAGAACTTAACATACCTGCTGTAATTTTGAGGGTGAGACAAACTGTTCATTCCTGCTTTCAATACCTTCGACGTCAACATCCATGACCTGTAAAACAATCCACAAAAATAAAGAATTATATTATTTAAACACCTTCAATGCGGTTGGGATATTTTTAAGTTGATTCCATGGTCGATTAATTCCAACCGAAGGCATTAAATCACAATGCTTAAAAAGTCAACAGTTTATGGTTAAAATTGATGAATAAACGCCAAAAGCACACATTTGAGGAATGTTAGCATTGGCAAGTGTACTTCAAGGAGATATCCTGAAAATTTCAAGCTGGAATACTCAAAATTAAAGCCGGGATTTATGAAATACGTAAATGCCCATAAGCTTTAATGACTACGAGTGAGGCAGGTAGACGTAATATCCCTCGAATTCAATCAGCTTACGGCGGAATGAATTTCCTAACTCACAGCTTGGAGTCAACCAATGTTGCCCGTTGTGGGCTCAAAAATCCAGAAAAAATTATGTAGGTGCCGACATTGTTCGATTTTGCATTTTTTCTTTGTTTTCAATTTAAAATGCTATACACACGACTTTTCCCAAAAGCGACTAGTGGCACTATCCATCGGATTGCAAACTAGAAACATTTCGCCTGGAATCACCTTAAACAGGTAACATTTTTCAATCAATCTCGTGAGTTGTTCAATTTATTCTTATCCGTTAAAACTATGGTGTCAATGAGGAAACGCCGAAACAATATTCTCTGAACACCTTCAGTGCGGTTGAAGATTTTTTTAATATTTCTTTGGATAGTTGTAGGAGCAATTTTAGGATGGCTATTTCAGAGTTTTCTGGTATCTTTTCATCGCCATCTCACCGTTTGCCTTTGTATTAATTATTTCTATTATTTGTTGTTTTATTTCTTAAATTGATTTTATTTTTTTTAATCATTATTTTTTTCTACTGTTAGGTACTTTCTGCTCTAGGTGGGCCGTCCCTTCTCTTGATACTCTATAAAATGTAAAAAAATGGTAGAGTGAGAAGCCTCAAACGAATCGCTAACAGCATGAAGAGTTTATTGGCCTTTTATACAGAGCTCTATAACCAGCTTTCTGAGGCAAGTAAGTAGATATATTTCCACTAATCAAACTGAATATCAAATCCCTAAACTCAGAATCCTCTTGTTTGTACCACAAAGGAACAGCTTTTTATCGTTTTTATCCGAAGAGCCAAAATTGAAAATACATCACTTGTACTTACATCAGAAGATCCGTTTAAGGTGGTTGAGGAAACATCTAAGCTTGGAGATAATCCTAGTCTTTCCGTAGGACCAGTATTGCGAGTTTCCACCAATGGATTCTCAAATCGCTGAGTCCTCATACTGAATGACTGAAATGATGAGAAATAGAGACAGTGAGAGAACTTGAAACCTGCAAGCTGATCCTTGAAATTCCCGACTTTTGGATAGACAGGATACGAGCGGAAAAAGGTGGTTCGTGGAGACGAGTCATGTGGTTGTCAAGTTTAATCAAAATATGGAGCAGCGGATTAGATCGATTATCAGATACTCAAGACTGTACAGTAACCAAATAGATAAATTCTGTGTTTTGACTAAGCAGACTTGGCAACCAAGTGACTCGTCTCCACTAATCACCATTTTCCATTTTCTAATCCAGTCTATCCAAAAAGACGGTAATTTCCCTCAGACAAGAGATGGCAGGAATCGAATAATCCCATTGGTTTAAACTGCATGACGTGACTATGTCATGCTTACTCAGTCATATGACTCCGTTTAAAACACTGGGAATGATCATTGATCAATCCTCGCTACTTTGTGTCATGTTGTCCAAATGTTCGTAATCAGTCTGCTGTTTTGTTTGCTATCATTGAAAAGACGTCTAAAGCCAATAAAAATTATGACTTCACTCTTCAAACAGTTATGATGCTTGATGGGGGAAAAAAAAAAAATCCATACAATAATCACGGAGATGTTAACAATCTGCTTCTTAGTGCCGATACTTTTTCTTTTTTAAATTAGGTAGCTATGGAAGCCGTTTCTGATAGCTTCAGTTCTGACAGTTCTTCGTTTACAAGCATGGAAGGTTTTGTATTTACGATGGTTAACCACTTTAGGGGTTATTTGTATTTAGGGATTACATAAACTTCAGGGGGTGATAGTTATTATAGCAGCAACTGACTTGTACATAAACTGAAATCAGGGGCTATCTATTTGACCCACACGATTGGAAGGGTGGAAAGGACTGAAATTATAGCGAATATTAACAGGTTTTGTATTTACGATGATTAAGCAAGTTTATTTCCTAGTACAAAGCTCAAGAGATATACAAAAAGAGTTTGGTCGATGCTTCCACGCGGAACGTAACACTGGTGAACACCTATGTGAGCAAAGAACTTTCAGAACGGAAGCTAGGCATCAAACAGTCTCTACCTATACACCTGATTAAGATGAAATTTAGGATTGTAATACCTAGTGGTACTGTCCATCAGATTGAAATTTTAAAGAATTTTACCTGAAATCACGCTAACCATTTGATGACCCAAAGAGTGCTTTTTAGTCTCTTGGAGTAATGGAATCAATAGAAGTTTATCTCATGACGCTTCATTACGCTGAACTACAAGTAAATTAAGGGCTCAGAATGAAACATATTCTGAGGGATCAACCTCATTCATAGACACTTCCATCAAGATTATTGAATAGTTCATGCAAGGAAGTACAAATAGGTAGCTCCGAGTCTGAACCGCACCATACCAAAATTATCAAAGGCCAGTGGAGTATAAATGAGCTTGGGAGTAAATGTCCCTGAAGCAAAACTTTCAACTAAAGCTTCATTCTAGAGAATTCAATAACTCAAATTCATTGTCAATTCGCGAGATAAACTCTTTTGGCTTGATAAAGGCAGCAGGTTCAAAAGGGTTAAAAGGGGTCAAATTAAAATGATTATGGACTTCAGGGGGTGATAGTAGTTAGCAGCAATTGATTCGTACATAAAATGAAACCAGAGGCCATTAGACCCACACGATTTGAAGGATTAATTCGAAAAGGACTGAAAAATCTGTAAAATTCTTACCTGTTGGTGTCTGCGGCGGATTTCCAAAAGTAAATAAGTGATAACACAAACCTGAGTGTTCAGTGTTTACATGAAAGAGAGAGAGTGAGAGTGAGCACTGAGCAAGAGCAGGAGAGAGTGTGAGTGTGAGTGAGTACTTTTTACAACTCTTCTACTGATATGAGATTTTAGATGTTGCCAAATTGAATCAGAAAATCGCAAAATAGTCTTGAAAAAAATAATGCGTTGATAATAGGAAAAAGTTGAGATGCTCAGAAGGATCTGCTGATTTGATGAAAGGATATAAAAATATCCTTAATCGGCGAACAACAAGGAAATGGAGAAAAACTTGAAAATCCGCGTTCACCATCTACTTGGCAGCACAGGAATTTGAGAAGTTCATCTTCGTTGAGTTCATCTGCCAAGAGTGCCAACGAATACGATAAAAATTACTGCTGTGAATTTTTCGAATCAATGGAGAATAAAGGCTTGTTATTCTGCTCTCGTCAAACTTTCTTTGCGCGCACAAAAAAAAAAAAAAAAAAAATTGCGGAATGCCGCTGAAGAGACTAAAAGAATGAAACTCTTCTGATAAACCAGGCGTTCGCGATGAATAATAATTGAATTAGTCGTTTTCGTTTCATTGCGATCTTAGGGATTTCATTACATAGTTGGTACTCTGATACGACGTTTTTCTGATAAAAAGTAAACAAACCCCTGCCCCTTTATCTTGTCACTGCCTTTATCACCCGGCTTCATTATCAAATTATCTGTTCGTGTTGTGATTCGTGATAACATTAAAACTTCAATTCAAGATGCCGCTTACCCCAGAATTATGGAAACACTTGACTAAACTTGGTATCTTGGGAAAAACTGTGACTGGCCATGCAGAATTCAACTCTGCGATTGACAAATTAGAAGAGAAAGACCATCCAGTTTTTATCTTGTTCCGAGGCAACAGTGGCAAAGATGGAAAAAGTTGGTGTCCAGATTGTGTCAGAGGTAAGTGAGTACCAACCTTGTACTTTCTCAAAACTCAAATGTTTCAAGTTTTTCTAGACTGCCCAGATTTTGGACCTCTCCTTGACAACCAAGCTACCATTCTTCAGTTTAATTAGGTAAATTCTAAAATAAAGATTACTTTGTTGGAGAAGCGTCACAGTTGCGGATGTGTGTTGGAGGTGAGAGCAGGGCCGGATTTACCCCTCTCAGCGCTCTAGGCCAAAAGTTTTTCGGCGCCCCTTCGGCCTTCCCGGGTTCCCGCTTGGCCGGACTTTCTACCCCCCCCAACTACTGCATTTTTTTGTTTTGTCACGACCCTTATAGCCCATCGCATCGGGTCGCCGCTCTACACAACTACACAGGAGAACCAAAGATGGAACGAAGTAAATTTTGAAAGACATGGTTACATGTACTCACATTAATTTACAGCATTTTCTTTCTAGATTTTTTATGCTTCTTATCTAATTTTTGTCTGGCTTCGCTTGACCGTGTCGCTGTGCAGCGCGGCGCTCCTCGGACTGCGGCGCCTCTAGGCCCGGGCCTAGTTCGTCTAATGAGAAATCCGGCCCTGGGTGAGAGCATTTCTGTATTGGCATTTCCACAGTTCTTACCAAAATAATGAAGATTCGGTAAATTGCGTTCACGCTAAGCGAAAATGAAGGAACATTTCTGGTAACCCGGTTTACACCAGTTCTATCAGAGCTCTACTCTGATGCAGCCGGTACTACACATCAGGTAACCGGAGATGTACTTTCAATTTTGTCTACAAAGCATACATTTTAATTTTTTTTTTATTACTTTGGTGAAAAATTGTGTAGGAATAGTTGATCCATCTGTTGAAAATGAGGATACAAAAAAGAAAAAAAAATACCGTCCGGTAAAATGAAGATTTGTGTGAAAGAGCTCACCTTTTATGTTACGGGCGGTTTTTTGTTTTAGGTAAAGTCCGAAATTTGTAGATGCTAATCCTGCATCGAAGCATGCCATGCTTCTGCTTCTGGCTTTAGCTGTACTCGTGCACTTTTCTCCTTTCCCTCTAATTAAAAACCGAACTTATTTTTTTTTTGTTTCAGCGGAAGAAGTCATAAATAAAGTTCTTCTTGACCTTGACTCAAAGAAATTTGGAGCTTTCATTCAAGTCAATGCTGGTGTCAGAGAGGAGTAAGTGTTCAAGGTTTTAATTAAATATTATAATACTCTGAATTATTACAGTTGATTGGAGATATTGGCTGTCGGAAGCTCTCACCGGAGTTAGTTTCTTCATTGAAGATTTATCACCAATCTACTCAGGCAAAATGTTTGTCTAACCCTTTCATACCTGAAATTCTTTTTCTTCAGAAACGGATTTTTGACCAACAAAGTTGATCTTGGTGCTGTCTCCTCACATAAATTGATGCGCATATTGTATTTTTGTTTTCCATAAGATTCAATGTTATTCAGATGTACATTGAAACATACACCAGGTCTGAAAGGGTTAAGAAAGGTATTTGTGGGTTTTAATCCGTGGGACATTCTGTTCTTTCCGCTAATTACAGTTGCTAATTCTGCTGAAAAGGCATCAGATCTCCACATACACTTGTAACGTCAGTCCTTCTAAATTTTTCTAGATTTTTTGTACTTCAAGGAACTACGGTTTCTTCCTCAAATGCCTTTAAACAGAAGTTTTGAGATGAGATCAGTGCTTTGTCTACTTCCTGTTAATTTTCCGTTCTTAATTTTTTCTGTCGTATTTTCGAGTATAAGCCTTGAGGTGATTCTAGGGTTGATTAGTTTGAACCATCAGTGTTGCCAGATTGAGGGTAAAAAGCCGTATCGTCCCCATTTAAATCAATGTAAAACACACACAGCTTTTTCACCCTAATCTGGCAACACTGTGAACCATAGACACCATGTCGCGCTGCTCAAAAAGTCAACTGTTTTTAGTTAAAATTAGATGAATTTACGCAAAAAGTACACTTTTGAAGAACGGCAGCACCTGCAAGCATACTTCAGGAATATACCCTGAAAGTTTCAAGCTGAAACACTCAAAAATAACGCCAGGATATTGGAAGTACCAAAATTGTCATAAGTCTCAATGATATCAAGTGAAGCAGATAGACATACTATCACTCGCACTCACTCACACTCACTAAGCTTATGGCGAAACGAATTTCATAAATTACAGCTTTAATTCCTAACCAATTTTACTTGTTTTGGGCTGGAAATATCTATAAAAAGATCTCGCAGATGCTTACGTTATTGGAATTTGCATTTTATCTTTGGTTTCAATTGCAAATGCCAAAAACACGACTTTTTCCAAAAGAGACTAGTAGTGCTAACCATCGGATTGAGTTCTGGAAAAGTTTCACCAGGAATCACCTTAAACTGACAATCCTGGCCATAAATTGAGGTTTTAAATGTCCGGAAACTTACTTTCACAAAATTCTAATCATTTGCACTCACTAAGTTTATGGCGAAATGAATTTCCAATACTAATACTAAAGCTCCATTTCTCAAATAATTTTGCTTGTTTTTGGCTCAAAAATCCTTAAAAAACTACGCACGTGCTGACATTCTAGAATTTTGAGTTATTTTTTCTTTGTTTTTAATTTAAGTGTTTACTTAAGTGTTTACTTACACCTTCAATAAATTAAAAGTGCCAAAAACACAGCTCTTCCCAAAAAAGATCTAATGGCGCCATCTATCGGATTGAAATCTAGAAAAGTTTTGTCCGGATTCACCTTAAACCCTATGAGGCCATGAAGTCTTATGAGTGATTTAAGAACAGAGAGCAAAGTCTAATTTCCAGGCCACTATGTATTTTCTCACCCTACATTTCTTACATTTTTCTTTCTAAATTACACTTGTTTCAGATGGAAAGACCCACAATCTCCCTTCCGTACGGACCCACGACTCAAACTTACATGCATTCCAACAATTATTAAGTGGAACAAGAAACGAATTGAAGATGACAAATGTAGTAAACCGAACGTTCTATTACAGTTTTTTGGAATCACCTCATGAATTTTAACTTATTGCATAAGTTCACTCCGTGATATCAAAAGAAAATTCAAGGCAATGTGAGCCATATTTTACGCTGTTGCTGAAAGTGAAAAAAGTTTACAGTATTCAATCTGTGCACCCTCAAAAATTTCATTAAGATGTGTTATGATCCTAAAGTATCGATTTTTATCATTATTACTGGTGTTTTCGTTGACACCAAGTGCAAACGATGAAGCAAGGAATAGCAAATCGATTTTAAGAACAAAAAATAATTTTTCCTTTTTCATGGCAATATTTGTGTGTTATACTTTTTATTGATGTTTCAAGATGCTTTAAATATAAAATTAATATATTTTGCTTCATCGATCCTTTTAACTATGAAGTCCCCGATCAGTTCGCAGTTATATTTTTAAAAGGGGAAACAGGAAAATTGTGTTGTTGCAACACAAATTTTTATTTCTTAATTTTACGTGAGTGTATATCCAAATGTGCGAGGTCCAGAAAAATAACAAATATCCTTGTTCTAGTCTCATAGAGTACTTAAATTTTTAGGATTTTTATAAAAAAAAAATAAAAAAATTCTAGACCCATACAATCACCCTGCCAAAATTGCAGCCAGGGATTCGTCTTTCTTTCTCACTGCCAATTCAAATGCATGAGTTAGAAAAGAGCCGTCTTTTTTTACATTCACAATCGCTCGCTATGGACCGCTGCGGTCCACAGTCGCCATTTTTTTATTTTGTGGACGACCGCAAATGGGCGGAGCTTCTCGAGTAAGAGCACTGTGGGATTTATTTTTTCCCAGGCTGATAGTAATGTGTTGGAGCACGCAAACCATCCTGGACGGAGAGGATGTCATACGCAGTGCACTCCGATTTCTCAAATGATTTTCACCGGTCGCCTGCAACCACGTTACTTCGTGGGCTGAGTCCACTATACATTCGCAGTTCGCATTCGCAAAATTGTTGTGGACATAAAAAAAGACGACTAAGGATGGAGGGAGTGGCTATCAAGCAGAGTTGGGCAAATTGGAGGTGTAATCGATTACATGATTTCCGAGTAATCGCAATCACTGTTTGTAAAGCGGTTGATTTTACGGTAATCAGGGCTGATTTTTGACACATTGCTCACCACAATAGAGGCAGAAGAATGAGATCGAATCAGCGTGACCCTCAAGTTTACTTCGAGTCGGTGAAGATTTTAAATCACCACCCATAGGTTTAACGATTACCGATTACGTGTAATCGACTAGTTGATTATACCCCCATTTGCCGAACTCTGCTATTAAGTGACTTCAGCCCCCATCTCTGTCCTTTTATAGCACAAGTGATCAAATGAGCAAAGAGAGAGAAAGGCAAATTTCTTGCTACATATACATATTTACAAGGAAAAATAAAGACTGGTAGAATTTATCATCTGCAGAGTTGATTTTGGAGTCTGCTATCAAGCAGGGGTGCAAAATGTGCCCGATCTAGCGATCCGCGGATCGTGTGAAAGTGAGGAAATTTCTAGAAAAGTGAGGAAATTTGTCCAAATATTTTTGTTTGTTTTTGTTTTTTTTTGTTTTTAATAATGGCAAGAAGGATTTCCCAGGAAAATAGTGTAAAAAATGAGAAAATATAGGTCATTTTGAGTATATAGGGTGTTGAAATGTTAAAATAACCAAAAAAAAAGTCATCATTTTCAAATTTTTGTGAGGAAATTTTTTAAAATCCTGTGAGGAAATAAGTCATGGATCGCGTGAAACTTCCGAAGTTTTGGAAAATTTTGCACCCCTGCTATCAAGTATGGTAAATTTTACCATCATATGTTAAACGCAACATATCTTGTGGTAAATTAAGATAACCTGTTAGTACATTTCACCACAAGGTACCTTGCATTTGATGTATGATGGTAAAATTTACCATACTTGATAGCAGACTCCAAAGTCAGCTAGGTATGTAGATGGTGAATTCTACCAGTCTTTTTTTTTTCCGTGGACCTGAACAAATCTAGGAACAACAGATTGTGAAGAAATGAAGTCAAACAAAAAATCATTGATGTGTATCCAAAAAAAAAACTAAGTTTATTAAAAATATGATGCAAATGAAAATAACAAAACACTATAAAAGTAAGTAAATATATTCATTTTGAAAATAAAACGAATAAAGAGTGCTGCTGAATAGCAACAACCAAAGAAGTTACAATTAAATTTAGAGAGAAGAAAAAAAATAAATAAAAATAAATAAAAAACAAGAACAAATAAATACTGAAGTCAAAGAGGAAAGGAATCGATCATTGGAAAATCCGCCACTGAGTGACAAGATAAAAACCTCAAGTCAGTAGAACGTAAGTTATCATTAAAACTTGTACTTAGAGGAATTGTGAGAATTTGTGCTTCAAGAATGGAAAAGGTTCTTCTTAAATCTTAATCTTTCCTTCATTTATGAAATATGGAGCTGAAATTAAGTTCCGTGAACAGAACTTAAATGGGAGAAAAAATATTAATTGTTTCCTCAGAGGAAAGATAAGGTTCAGACTAGGGTGAGTGGAAATGAGGACATGAAAAGTATTTGTGTGGGCAATTTGAAGGAAACTCACCGCTGTTGGAAAAACAACAACAAGGAAGAATATAAACACCGATGCAGTTTAGACAATCTCCACATCCGATTTGAATCTCTTTGCTCGCTGCAGGCGTTTCTCTTCTAGTTCACTCTGGAAAAAAAAAAAGCGGTAACATTTTGATGAATTTCCAAGGACAGGATAAATTAACGCATCATAAAGTGAAAAATCAAGCTCTGTTTCCTGGTGCAGACAGGGGATTTGTTTCATTAAACTTATCCTCTTGGACCGTCAAAAATTCACAAAACTTTAAGCGATGAACCTATTTTGGAATCTTTTTTATTCTAACGAGCTATAGCGATAGAGAAGATTTGCGGGGCGTGATATTTAAAAACTCCACAAAGGTATAGCCATGATGGAAATCTCTTATGGACATTGTCCACACAGGCTCGGTTTGTTTGCCTCACTTTTTTTGACCTTTTAAACTTTAAAAAAAAATGGCGACAAATACGTTTGAAATTGGTTATAAACAAAAGCGTAAGTGTTTTAGAGTGGCTATTTGGACACAGAAATTGGTATGACTGTTTCTTCTGGAAGGATTTACACGATAAAGAAACTGACACATAATGGAAACAAGCTAAATTATCTCACCTGGATAGTTGTATTAAAGTTCTGTGTCCTGATAGCCACTCTTAAACACTTGCACTTTCGTTTAAAACCAATTTTCACTGGATTAATTACAAATTTTGATCTAACCCTTTACTGCATGATTTTTTTGTTTTCAATAAAATATTTTTTTTTCAGTACAATTTTGATCCTTGAGACAGGAAAAAATAGTGAAAAAATTCTTTCCATTATATTTCAATGATAAAGCGCCTGAATATTAATTGTTCCAAATATGGCTTTACCCGCATTTAGCTATCCATGCAACTGAAAATAAAGTTTTCAGGCTAAAAATAAAAAATTAAAGTAGTAAAAAATAAGTTAGTAAGTTTCAATAGTTGTTTTTTTTGTACATGGTACCCCTGCGTTACTCCAAAACATAACAATGAAAATGGCTGCTCTCTATCAGATTTTTAGTGAGCTATTTTCAACCACTCTGCACGTTCTCTATCCTGTGCTGTGCTCTCTAGGACAAAATCGACAATTCTTACTCGTTTAGTATATGTTCCACATGTGACCCACCATGCAGCAACAGTACAACTCAAGTCCCCTACTTTTAGATAAGGCTTCAAAGTAGTAATTGTTCCAGATCTGGGCTCATCTGCAGTTAAGGGTTAAGGTTAAAAACTAGTGAGGCGAACAAACCAGATTCAGATTGCCCATGCTGTCACACTCTGAGATAGGACTTATATTATATATATACATATATATAATATATATAATACATACATATAATTACATATATATAATATTATATATATACACTTATATATATACACGTATGGCCCCCTGTATCGTTACAGCTTGTTGATTTCTACACACGCCTGACCCACGTGATCACTTGTTTTTCAAAATTCGCAATATTTTCTAATTCATACAAAAAATTGAGATATACAGTTCAAAAATTAAAAACTTCGTTTTCACAATCCCTAGTTCATGGAAACAATGTTAAAATTCTTTTTCGATGGCATTTTGACTATATTTTACTCCAATAATAAAAAACTACTACCGAATTGCACACACCGCTACTGCTTGTAATAGGCTATGATAATAATTTACCTGCACTAATTTTGTGGCCGTTGTGCATCCAAAACGCTCTGCCCGCTTTTTTAGGACATCGATACTGGATACCTGCAAAAACAGAAAACAACACACATTTGAGAGAAAGGAACACACACAAACAGTGCTGCCAGAAGGTGGTGATAAATCACCACATCCTGCATTTAAATCAATGTAAGGCCTAATGAATTTTCATCCAAATCTGGCAACCATGCACATAAACCCAACCAGTGTTGCCAAATAGTGGCAATAAATTGCTAAATCCTGCATTTAAATCAATGTAAGTCTAATGAATTTTCATCCAAATCTGTCAACCATGCTAACCAACCAACCCAACAGCTTTGCCCGCAGGGATGCAATGAGTAACAGCCAAGAAATGCTTGAACTCATTTTCAATCAGAGCTGCTGTTTCATAAATACATATCTTCTACAATTTTTCAATTTATCGATAATTCCACCGGTTTACCGACAGATTACATAATTCAGTTCAATGCACTACTATAATCCACGAAAACACGACTAACACTCTTTACTCAATCAGTCGAATCTCCGACACTAACTTGAAAAAATTGCGGATATTTTGATAACAGTGAAAATCAACTGATTGAGAAAAGATAAGAGATGAGAGAATTTTCAGGTATGCATGTACTATTGACGAATTAAAGATTGTTGCGAGATTTTAATGAGATTAGTTTCACCTTCAAGGTTCCGGTTCGGCCACCCTTCATACTCCTTTGGCCGGGAGAGCCGTTGCAAATCAGTTCCACAGTCACACGCATAACTGCGGCAGAAGTCACTTAGAGTCCCTTGATGGAAATACTGTACAGGGTGTACCAGACCACCCGGATAGGACATTTTTCTCAAAAACTACTGAACCAAATGATTTGAAATGACAAGAAAGTCAGATTGGTGATTTGCCCCTGACAGTCCCTTGGGAGGGTTTTTTGGGGGTTCAAACAAATGTTTCAAGTTTTGCGCTGAAACACAGCTCATCGAAATCTCACGACAATCTTTAATTCATCAATAGTACAGCATGTGCGCATAGAATTCAAAGTAGCAATAATATTCAAAATAGCAATTTGGAGCACGTAAATACGTAGCTTTGCAAGTTTTTGCAACCAAACGATCCAATTTTCCCTGCCAGTAGACATTTTTTGAGATCAAAATACGTTCATAAATGAGAATACTTTCCGAATTAGATTGCGTTATTCGGCACGTAAAAAAGTTGAGACACTTACAACTGATGGTCCGATGGAGGCTGCACCTTTGCCAGTCGACGTCACACCAAATCTTTCCGCTCGTGCTGCTCTTTTGGCCTCTTCTGAAAGTGGAGTTCCAAACTTTTGGGCCCGCATTTCTAAGCGCTAAAACAGTAAAGAAAAGGCCATCAGATTTTCAAAAAAAAAAAAAAAAAGGGGGAAAAAAAAATTCATAACTATTGACCATAGATCTAGTACAAGTCCAACTCTAAAAAAAGTAGAATTGATCGTACAGAAAATAAAAATAAGAACCTAGCCACCAGTATTGCAATTTTTTCCCCTGATAATTATCCGATTTTACCCATTTGACTTGACGAAAAACTTTTTTATTTGAGTCAAACTTTCGAGTATCTGAAAACTCAAAACTCGGGTATTTTCAGAGACAAATAGAGACCCAGCACACTGTGTGCTTCCCATATTAGAAAAGTGAGGCAAATTTAGTGCGCACAGTTTTGTTTGGGAGTCACCGGCTGCAACGATAGACAAAGCCTACTGTTGAGTGGTGGAGCTCAACAAAAGGCTGTGAATGGTCTGCGGTCCCGGAAATGGAAACAGGTTTTGGCTCATCAGTCAACAATAGGCTAATGTTGGCTGTTGTTTCAATGAGTTCCAATCAAAGTTGAGCCAGGAAAGCGGACACGCGTCGCAAGCTTTGTGCTGGGTCTCTATTTGTCTCTGGGTATTTTTTAGGTTCTCAAACACCTCTAACTAAGAATAATGCTACTGATTGGATCATCAGAGCCTCTGTAATTTTTTAACACGTTGACTGCCACGTTGGGCTCATAGGCCCAACAGTAGGGAGGTCTCGCGGCGCCACGTCGGGCTTAAGAGGCCGACAAAACGAGGGAGAAAATAGCAAAACAAAATCAGAAAAAACAGAAATTAAAAAACAAAAAAAAAACAAAATATCCTTGGCAAAAAGGGACATTGTAACAAAAAACCTGATGGTAGTCAACGTATTACGACTATTTTCAGTCATAAATGAATAGAAATTGAAGTTTGAGTTGATGTAAAAGTCAATAGACGTTTAACACTTTCCACTTTACTCCATTTCAATGTGGACCTTCCTGTACTCCACTTAAAAATGGGGAAAAATCCTGGTTTAAAGAGTTTTTGAATGATACCATCTTTTAAGGGTAAATAAAATGCATTTTTTTTCCAAATTATGTGTGTGTCGAGCTTTGGTCGACAATGAAGCGGAACCCCATAAATCAATTTTGTCGACCACAGCTTGCTCGTGGAGCCAGAGTTGCTAGATGTACAGCTTTAGACGGTTCATTTTCCATAAGAATCAATATAATATATACAGCTTTTAACATCAAATCTGGCAACACAGTGTGGAGGGGCAAGGGTTAAGCAAGGAGATGATCACATTAAAGTACATTACCTCTTTCAAGCTGACACTTGAGATTTTGATGACTTGTCTCTCTGGACTGGGTTTTGTTTGTACATTATTCGTTTTGTCCTCGGAGGTATCCTTAATAATTTCTACATTGTCGTCACTCCCTTTATTTTCTTTCTCTATTTCCGACAAAGACTTCCTCACCAGAGTGATTTTTTTTGAGCTTGCCTGCAACACAACAAATAAAAATTGAAATCAAATAATAACCTAGAATAAGGTAAATGTTTACTGATTTTTGCGCCTGAAGAACATACTGTGTCCGGCCGTCAAGATTGTCAAGAACGCAAAACTAGGTTTTCTCAGTAAAATAAACCTCTTTCTCTCCTCTCTGCATCCATTTCAGTGTACTACAGGCCGCAGATTTCAAATTCGGCTTTAGTTCTTACTCAAAACTCGTACTTTTTTCATTATTTTGAATTCTTAGCGAAGAAGAAAAAAATTGGAATCTATGTAAAATCTAAGCTGCATTAGTGAAAACTGACAGCATTTTTGAAAATCAGCATCTCCAATTACACTGCCGTGCGCTGATGAAGTGAAATTATGGGCGGAGAATCATGCTAAAACACAAAAAATTAGTATAATTAGACACTGATGATCGGTGAGTGTCTGGGACACATTATGTCATTTAGGATGCTTACTTTACTTAATGTTGTTGGTAAGCCCATGCGCAAGTTCCATCACAATTATTGAGGTGGTTCCTGCATTAACAGCCTCTACGCGCATGTGCTGTTTTTGCGCCCGACAGCACAATTGAAAATTGCTTCAAGTTTTGTTTTCTGCAATCCTCTATTATCTTCCATTTTATAATTGGCACTCATAAACTTAGAGCATGAATTCCTCGTGCCATAAAATGGCAAACGACAGCCCACTTTAATGAGAGAAGAAAAAATTGATAATTTCTTTCAAGAGGACTTTATTTCATTGAGTAAATTCCCAAAACTAATTACTATTTTTGATTAACTGTCAAAATTGATCAAAGAAAAACTCACCTGACTCGTAGGTGTTGTCCCGGTGACAGGGGCTGCAGTCTCCTTCAAGTCTTTTGAATCTCTCTCGGGTGGCGTATCAATGATAGAATCATTATTAGTCTCTGAGGCACTGTCATCTATATCAGCCTGGTTAAAGAACGGGAAAAAATGGATAAAATGTCCAGAGCATAAAAAAATTTTCATCATAGACTTGTTTAGTGATGACGTCACAATCAAAATCGGATCCAAACAAATGCTCTATCTTGCTCACTCTTGTGGATTTTCTCATAAGAAATCAGATCAAAATTTTTGAATGCAAATTCATGCTAGCCCTTCACTGCATGATTTTTTTTTTTCTCAAGCAAATGTGGATTTTTCAATGTATTAGGTGGTCAAATACATGGGAAAAATAGTGAAAAAAATAATTTGACGGTTTTTCGGTCAAAATTCTCTTTTTTCTATTTTTCACTCGTTTTTTAAAAGTGATATAACACCATAAGAAATGGCGGAAATTTTTTTTATTTATTTTTTTTTTAAATTTTCAAAAAAAAATATATTTTTTACTTTAATTGGATTTTTCAAAAAGCCAATGCCGGAAACTTTATAAAAATAATCAAAATGTGGTCAGTTTGGATACGGGGGCAAATTTTCCCCCTGACATGATTTCGATCACGAACCCTTCACTGCATGATGTTTTCTTTCAGCCAATTTTTTTTTTTTTGTGTGAGCTCAAAATATACCTTCTCCCGCGTTGACACACCATGCGCCGAAGGCATATCTAAAAACCTGTATTTTATATGAGCGTTTGAAGAATTTGTTCCACCGGTGGAACCCCATGCAGTGAAGGGCTAGTTAACAATCAGTTTCCTCAAATTGTATCGCAATATTAGATTCCACATACCTTAAAGTATATTTTCACTCCGACATAATTCCTGAGGGATCACAAGTGAATTTACAATCACAGTTATACCAAAAGATGTCCTATGTTTTTTCCTTTTCTTACTCAGTCTCTTATGGTCGTATCACTGCCAAGACACGCAATCATCCTGACCTCTCTTCGTATCGAAACTTGTTTGAGGTATAACATGGTGTGATGGTGCCGATGAGCCTATATCCTAGAATTCTGTGCCCATAAGAAACTAAGAGTATGGGACACAAACAAAAAATAGGACTTTCTTCGATATAATTGCTATTGTGAACTAATGCGGGATGTTTCGAAAATGTTGTCGTAACGTGACAATATTTTGAGGTATGTACATGGAATCCAATGGAGTAATAAAACCAGAGAGAACTTGTTGTTTATTAGTACAAATTTGTATTTGAAAATTCGGAGCCTGTTTCTTATGGGAAAACCCACGAGAGCGAGTGAAATGGAGTATTTGTTTGGACCCAATTTTTTTTGTGAGTTACACTAAACAGGTCTATTAGAGGAAGGTTAGGTCAGGTTAGGTTTTTGTTTCACACTTGAAGCATGTAAGAGCAAAAGAGGCAAAAGCCACAATTTCAAACTTTCACACTACGTGAAAAACTGTATTTTCATCCTGGAAAGATGAAATTTCTTTAACCAGGCACAGATTAAAGTCACTGACGTAAGTAATGGACTATTTGCATACAGCATTATACTGTATCCATTCCTCAGATATAATGTAATTTCCGCACGAGCAAAATTTTGAACCGAACTTTTAACTAATACACCAAGAAATCAATGCAACCTTTCTGCGCTAGAAATCAATGCAACCTTTCTGCGCTTAGGAATTCTGCATCCTTGAAAATGCTTAGTTATGCCATGGTCCATGATTGAAACTGCCGAAATCAACAAGATATAACAGATTGAAAAATGCATTTGAACACTAAATGCTGAAATTCACCATAAAATAAGAATTAATTGAAACAAAGCAAGAAAGAAATTATCTACCGTGAGCTCAATTGAGAAGCAAGGAGTACAGTTACTTACACCAAGCACTTCATCCTCGTCAATATCTTCAGGCTGTTCAAGATCTCTGGCATCTAAACCTGTTGAAAAGAAAAATTTAGATAGAAATCTACTAACATAAGAGACAAATAGAGACGGTGCTTGACGCTAAAAGACGAAGGGGAGAATTGAGGCACGCTGAATTTTTGCGGATTCAACAAAACAGCCAGTTAACACCCTTCTGATGTCACAGGGTGTTGAATAGTGACATTCAGTAAACACAGGGGGAATGAGATGGGAAGTGAAGAGAAGGGTGCTCACCATTTAACACCCTGAGACACCAGAAGGGTGTTGTTTTGTTGACTCCGCAAGAATTCAGCAAGTGACCGCTGCGGCCAGTTAGTGCTCCATCTCTATTAGTCTCCGATTAACATGACTATAGGTAAGGCACAAATATCTCTACTTAAAAATTGATGAGTTTTTGATTCAAATAATGGATTCCGAGCTTATAAAAAAATACTCTTGATTTGTTTCCTGTAACAAGTGGGCTGCATAGAAAAATGTATCATAGTTTTAGGAATGATAAAACTGAATAGGAGACATTTGAAATTTAGCAGTAGTAGGTAGTAGTGATAGCAGAGTCTGCCGAAACCATTTGTTCATTATGCTGGTTTTTCCCATTATTTTTAATCAAGCCTCCCCCCCCCCCCCCAAACAAAAGATAAAGTCAAAAGCTTTGCTACCCTATAAATTTTGAGTAAAACCTAATATGGATCCAAGAGAGAACTTTTAATAAAAATGCAAAATAAATTAAATGAATTTTTGACAAGTTTATTGCAATCTTTTAATTTTAGAATCATTACACATTTGGTTTGCCGGTTTATAAAATAAGAAAAATAAAGTTAGATAAGTTATTTGCATGAAAATCATAAGAAAAATAGGAAGGCTGAAACGGCTTAAAGTTCAGAATGGAGCTGTTGCAAACTTTTGCTACAGGCTTATTAATAGTTGCATATGGGATAAAACCCTGTAAAAATAACGATTAGCACACTAAAAAATCATGAAATCCACTCCTAAACACACAAAATGCTTTTAAATGCGAGACCGTAATGGCGGCCGAGGCCGCGGTTTTCTTATGGCAATTGTATGCTTCTTCTTCTTCTTGTGTGGTGTTGCGAGAACACCTCGTGTAGATGGCGCTGATTGAAGATAGGGAGCCCCGATGAAAACCGCGGCCCCGGCCGCCATTACGGTCTCGTGTTTAAAAGCATTTTGTGAGTTTAGGAGTGGATTTCGTGATTTGTTAGTGCGCTAATCGTTATTTTTACTGGGTATTACCCCATAATCAACTATTAATAAGCCTGTAGCAAAAGTTTGCAACAGCTCCATTAAGTCATCATAAAAAGGGAACAAGAAAAGTCTTAACATCGGGAGATAGGGTGTCTCTAGAGACACCCTGGAGACACCCTAGTTCTCCGAAAAAAACAATTTTCTCTTCGGCTGAGGAATTTCATGGAAAAAACATCATAGAAACATTATACTATGGTAAGATATAATGCAACACAATGAAAAAACTTGATGTTCCCGTCAAAGAAATTGGTCTATGCACAATCTTTCACACATCAGTTGATTTCAAAATGATTTTGATCAAGTTCTTTCACATTTTCTTTATCACGTTGATTGACTCAATAATTGTTGCATTATAACAATTCACAAATACTTAGATGGTCAAAGGATTGTATTGGAAAAATGAGGGAAGAACAGAGAGAAAAGAACGAGAATAAATGGACATCTCTACCATCATGGCGCTCACTTGGCATTTTTGGTAGTGATGATTCTCATAATTGAAATATTAAAATAAGTACTCAACCAGGAATTCAAGATCTTCTAGAGTAGGACCATTTTGAGTTTCGGGTTGCGACAAGTAGCAGTGCCTGCTTCCGAACTGCATCAACATGCATCGGTGAGTGATTCGTTAGCGCAGAGTTTTGACTGGTTGCTAATCAACCGCACACCGATGCGCTTTGATGCAGTTCGGCGGCAGGCACCGCAACTTGTCAAAACCCGATACTCAAAATGCTCTCACTCTATATGTTAACTATTAACTATAGGGTTAGTGAAAGGATCAAATAAAGTATGAATCGATATTAATCGATAATAATCAATAATCATAATCGATGATAATCAATAAACTGTAACAATAAGAGAGCAAACTGCCATAACTTCTTCTTCTCATCACTATAGATACCTTAATAAGGCTTTAACAGGTAGTTTCGAAATGCCTCGTTCTCTACAGGGTTTTGAGCTAGTTAATTATCATGAGAGCTATAGAATTTTGTTGGTAATTAAGTTTAGTACGTAGTCTACCACCGATATACAATGGTTTGGGATCAAGAGAAAGTGGCAAAAAAGCAGTAAAAAATTTTAATTAAAAATCATCGTTTTAAACCTTTTACACTTAATTTAAAACGTATCAGCGACATTTTCAGGGTTAAATTACTCGTCACGATATGTTCATTGTGATTAAAATTGGTATTGAAAGTTCATAAAGGATAAATCGATGAGAAATTTACTTCCTAAATTTTGGTCACTTTTTAACGTCCTCAGACCAAAGTGCAATTGGCACCAATTCTATACTATTGTATGCTATCTATCAATAAACTTGGGATGGTAATATTACTCACCTGCATCACTTTCTACTTTCCCTTGAAGTCTTTCGATCAATTCGGATTTGTTACCAACCGTTGACAGTCCCATTTCCTTCAGAGATTTTTTCAGATCATTCACCTAAAATTGACAAGAAATTAGGTAGTTTAGAGGGATACTTGAGTGAATGTGTTTATCTAGCTAAAATTTAGTAGAAATCAGGCATTTTAGAGAGATACTTTTGTGGCTTTGTTTTCCTCTGTCTTCTTATTTATACTTCATTGTAGAAGGGGTAATGAAGGTTAATAAACCTAAGTAGTCAACACACACTTTGACGCAGCTGTAATCCGCCATGTGGGGCTTCACTTGAATTTATGGATCTCAGAATTAAAACCACACTCTTATTCCGCTCTCATTCTTCCAGCTGAGAACATCCAAAGATTTGTAGTTTAAAACAGGTGCAGAGAGCTAGAGCATGACCATTTTGAGTATCGGCTTCTGAAAAGTCGCAATGCGTGCTTCTGAACTGCATCAAAACACATCAGTGAGCGGTTGGTTATCGCAGAGTTTCAACTTGTTCCTAATCGACCGCTCACCGATGCTCTTTGATGCAGTTCGGAAGCAGGTACCGCTACTTGTCAGACCTCGATACTCAAAATGGTCCTGCTCTAGAGCAGAAACTTTGAGTATCGGGTCCTAACAAGAAGCAGCGCCTACGTCCTAAATGCTTCGATAAGTAGTAAGCTAGCTAAAAGTCTAAACTCTTTGCTAACTGACCGCTCACCAATGAGTGGAATTACATTTCTGAAAGCTCCACGCCAGTTGTTACGGCAAAATACTTTAAATGCGTTGACTTTAAGTTGTCCCCGAAATGAAGGGGTTGGTGCACTTAAAGTGATTTCAGGCGAAACTTTTCAAGATTTCCATCAGATGGAAAGCACCACTATTTGCTTCTAGGAAAAGTCATGTGTAAGGCATTTAAAATTGAAACCAAAGAAAAAATGCAGAATCCAATAACATCAGCACCTGCAAAAGTTCATCAAGGAAATTTCGAGCCCAAGACGAGCAAATTCAGTACAGAAATTAAGCCGTAAATTGTGAAATTTGTCTCGCTATAAGCTTAGTGCGTGCCAGTGATAGTAGGTATGTTTATCTGCTTACTGGCACTCATTGAGACTTGTGAAAATTTTTATACGTCATAATTTCCGGCTTTAATTTTGGGTATTTAGCTTGAAACATAGAGGATATCTCTCTGAGTTATGCTTGCGGGTGCTGATGTTCCTCAAATTTGTACTTTTGGAGTAAAGTTTTCAATTTCAGCCAAAAACTGTTGACTTTGTGAACAGCACTAGTGGCGCAAACCATCACATTGAAATCTGACAAGCTTCGCCTGAAATCACCTTAACAAGCGTTGTCGGATAGTCATATTCCCTTCTACACAAATAAAACAGCTTCGCAGGAAATTTCGATAACTTCTGATGATCTCATGTTTACAATTTTGAGGGTCGTGAATGAGTTCAAACTTAAAAGTTACAAATTTCGAAGTGCAACGGTAAGGAGCGGGATGAGTTGAAGCAATGCGCCGGCTGGAAACTGCTGAAATTGGATAAAATTGTCAGTTGAAATTGAAGTGAAATACCTTCCATTTGGAGTAGTCAACTCCCAAAGCCTCGTCTGCCATGATGTCAGAATCGTTCATACAACAGAAAACACTGGGAAACTTTGAAAATAACTTTCGAGCAGAGAGAAAACGTTCAGATAAGAAAAAATTACTGAAATTTATATCTAGTAGCGAGTGTCAGTAAGCGAAGCATGGGAAAATGCAATGGCTGAAAACTAAATCAAAACAAATCACAGTGGTGCAGTCTGGGTGCGATTCTTACAACAAAATTTGAAATCTCTTCAGCAGCGCAAGCGCTGCGATAGATGTGCGGACAAGACTTGAACTACAATTTTAGCGCTATCCTTTTTCCCGCGGTTATTTGAATTGACGGAAGCCAGTATTTCTCAGCGATTTTTGGCTGGAACTGTAGACGTGTGTTTTCGACAAAATCCGTCCTCACTCAGGGTAAAGGAAAGGCTGTGGTTGTCTTAAATCTGTCTTAAAGACGTCTAGAGTAGGATTGGGCAAATGGGCACTTTTAAAAAGTAATCGATTAAGCATGTAATCGAAAAAGACGATTTGGCCAAGGAATATACGGATTGAAAACGTCTTCGTGCGCAGTCTCTCAAAAACCCGTCGAGGAAGACTTTTTTTTCAGTCGGGTACAGTATGAGATAAATTGAGTAAATTCCGTCAGAAATTGACCTCTTTATGACAAGCCACTTTCTCTTTCACATGCACACCTTTAAGATAGTTTTTGTTATTTTAGACACCTTAATAAAAATGTTGTAACCGCATTACTAGAAAGGCAAATCTTCAAAGGAAAAAAAAATGGGACCAAGTAAATTGCCGCACGCCCTATTGCGCTGACATTTTTAGTCACGAAAGCAAAAAAAAGGTTTAAGTTTGATACTTTCCAATCATACGACTCTCTAAAATTGGGAGGCGGAAGTTTCCGCACACTTTTAAAAAAATATTTTATTTAACAAATCACTATTTGGCAACACTGCTTAACATGGCATGCTTTCTCGAAAATTCTATTTTATACAGTTTAAATCTTTAGTTCCATACAGTTTATCAAGAGGTACCTGCACTGCATGTACTCGCAAAATTTCAACTCTGTAGCTCAGAGGGGTTTCCTCTGAATTGCATGTGTTTAAATGGCACGCGACTTTACCCCCTTAGATTTCTCTGGAACCCGCAGCAAAAACTATATTTTGTCTAATTTTTCGTTCACAAATTTCTCAAAATTACATCCATTAGCGTTTAAAATGTCAACATTTTCTGCAGGTATGGCCCTCAAACCCTCCCCCCCCCCCCCATGAGACTGATATTCTCCCACATCGTCTGTCACCTATAAACCAAATATTGATGAGGGGGCCAATATAGTGTAGTTGTATAGTCCAGACAAATAACAGTAGCTGTACTCTTATGTTGTAAAAAATGAAACATATTTATAATTAGTTATTAAGGTCACAAAATTAGAAAAAATAAAAATAAAAAAATGAATTGATATAAGAAATCTAATGCTTAGAGTCGTGATCGAGAAATGGCTTCGTTAATTCAACAACACAAAATACTGAATCATCAGAATATTATTGTTAGGTGCGATTCTTTGGCTAAGATTGTCCAGATTTCAACTGGTCTGTAGCATTCTTCTGCTACAGCGTTTTGGATGGTTGATTCTATTGTAAAATTGCGTGAAAATCACATTGAGAGCATCATATAAAGTCTCAAAATCCATGCACTGACTCATGACTCATAAACCCACGAAAGGCATTTTAAGAAAAGCTTAAGGTGATTCCTCACCCGAAAGTTGGGAGATTTTCGCCCGATAGATAGCGTTACTAGTCGCTTTTTGGAAATTTGACTTTAAAGACTTATAGCTTTTTTCTGAGAACATTAATCAAAAGGGGCGTCCCCACAGGAACTGCGTTATTTTTCGCTGAATTTTTTGAGCCAAATTTCAAGAATATTGGACTTAGATTGGCAGAGAAATCAAGCACCAAAATTTTGGTACAATTTAGGCTGTGGTAGGGGCGTTTTATCATGAGATACCAGATCTCACTTGGGAAGGACCATGAATTTTATTTAGATAAATAATTGAAAATATCGTCCCCACAGGAACTCCGTAATTTTTTGCTCGATTTTTTGAGCCAAATTGCAACCGAATTGGTCGCAGATTGAGTGAGAATTCCCGCACCAAAAATTTGATGTGGATGCTTTTTTACGAAAAGTTCGAAAAGTTAGTCCCGCGCCCAGACATAACCTAACATAACAAACATTCATTCTTCTCGGTTTTCTCATTTTCTGCGTCCTTTCACGCGCAAGATAGACAATTTTGGTCTCGATTTTAATTTCATGTTACCGTGGAGTGTAATTCCTGTGAATTGCAAAGCTTGTGCCGCCAGTAAATAGTTTTTTCTCGGAGGGAAGTCGAATAAGTCATTCGTGTAGTGTGTGTCGGCGTTTTCAACGATAAAATGTTGACCCTGCAGCTGTGCTTACCGTTTCCATAAAATGTCAGTCATTCACGTACCTATGTCGTCAGTTCCAGAAGTTTGGCATATTCCGAGAAAACTATCATTAGGTAGTTAATGAGGTAAGTGTCAGTTTCATCAATTCTCCATAAATCAAGAGCGTAGTTGCGTATAGTGCCTCTTTTAATCTGTAGCTTTCGCTATGATTGCTCTGCAGCTACCTACTTTGTTCTGATCTTCCCCCTCTGTCTGTCGCAGCATTGTTCGCTCTCATTAGGTTAACCTAATAGCCCAGTGATTCAAGAGAAATTTGCGTCAACTTTTAGTCTGTGTCTAGAATGAAAGTGTGTTCCAATGTCCATGTGAACTAGCAGTGCAATAGCGCTGAAATCTTTTGCTCTGCTCTGACAGAATGGGATCTCCCCCAATTAGGAAACCTGTCCCATTTGGATAGTTTGATTTTATGAAGTTATCACTAAAACTCTACTGCTATTCACTGACCCATATTTTTGTACCTTGGGGCTTCCATGATTAGAGCAGAACCATTTTGAGTATCCGGTTCCGACAAGTTGCGGTGCCTGCTTCTGAACTGCATCTTAGTGCATTGGTGAGTGGTTGATTGGCAACAAATAGAAACTCTGTGCTCACCGATGCAGTTTGGAACCCGACTGGTCAGAACCCAGTACCCAAAATTGTTCTGCTCTTACAGCTTTTTTCCAAGAACAGCCCTAATGAGCAGTTCATTCTGTGAAGTAACAAGTTTCAAAATTCAGAAATACAAAAAAAATAATGAAAAAGATTATTAAAACGCAAAGAAAGTAATTAGTCTTGAAAATGCATGATGTACTAGAAATTAGGTGGAGCTAATAATGCGCTATGAGCATTCGGTTCTAATAAGTAGCAGTGCAAAATCCATCGAAACGCATTAGTGAGAGGTTGTTTCGCACAGAGTTCTGACTCGTTTCTAACAAACCGTCCATCGATGGGTTCTGTTGCATTTCGGAAACAGGCACGGCTAATTGTCGATACCCCTTACCTAAAATGTAAGCGCTCTAGGTACCTTTAAAAAACCTCCCTCAATCCAAACTCTATGCATGTGCCAAACTGCTTCAGGTGAGTGGTTGGTTTGCCACAAGTTGATGCCCTCTGCTCAAAAGAAAGCACTCACCATTGTGTTATGATTTATTTTCAGTAGCTCATCAAAGCTAGGGATTTATTTTATCATACAAAATTCTTCTGCTGCACGAAAGTATGAGCGAATACCCAAGTAACAATTGTACAAACTAAGGCAGCCTTTCAACAAAATGTGTGCTCATTGGAGGAAAAAAAGAAGAATCTTAAAGTATATCAGATCACCTTTGTCATCATTGAGTAAAAAACTCCAGTGTGCCACGCTAGAGGAGTGCAACCTTTTTTTTTCTTCTTGGAAAAGTTCGCTAATCTTTCTCTCTCTCTCTCCCTCTTCTCTCTCTCTTGCAGATGTGAGATTGGCATTTTGAGAAAAGCGCTCGAAGTCGTTTGGTGCCCTCAACTCTGACAGAAGAAAGAAAGAGAACCAGCCAGTAAAGAGCAAAGAAGTTTTCCCCTTTATTCCTGTGGGTGGTCCTTTTTTTTTTTATATCCATCCTAGATTCAATTAGTCATTGATTGACAGAGTCTGGCAATGAATACTGTTGATCGCTATTTTGTCAAGAAGAGCTAAGCATCTGGAAAGAAGTGTACAACAGCCTATACATATATTCTTAAACGCGACAGAAATGTTCTACGAATCCATACTCATTTCAGGCACAAGTTGGCACAGCAGAGACAAAGGGAAACCCAGCACAAAGCTTGTGACAGGTGCCCATTTTTCCAGCTCAATTTTGGTCGGGACTCATCGAAACAACAGCTAACAGTCGCCTTCTGTTGATTGTTAAGCGTGAGGTTTGCATTTGTCAAGCAAAATCTGTTTCCGGGACCGCGGACCAATCATAGCCTTTCGTTGAGCTCACCACTCTACAGAAGGCGTACGTTTATCGTTGCAGCCGGTGACTCCCAAACAAAACTGTGCGCCCTAAACTTACCTCACTTTTCCATCTTGGGAAGCATACAATGTGCTGGGTCTCTATTTGTCTCTGAGGCGCAGGCTCCAACTGTATCAGAACTTGTCATACTTAATTTTGCAGGAAAAGGTGAAAAAAATATATGTATTTACGACACTCTTTCTTCAAGTGCAGACTATAAGAAAAATTAAATGTGATGATACTCTTCTTAAAACCATGAGTTGGTGCATTTGTCTCTTTAAAGCATTGTTTGCAGCCATCCCGTGGGTTTGACGGCAATTGCAGCTTTTTCTCTAGTCTCAGAGAGGGCAGCTGAGGCCTCACAGCGAAAGAGGGGGGGGGGGGCTTGAGCTTCCACTTGTAAGTTTTTGTAATGAACAGCTCTCTTGAAAGTGCAATTCCACACTCTTTTTAGCAAAAAAAATTTAAAACCTTGTAATTACACTGTATCTATAAAAAAGGGGCACCCTCTAATCATGTAAGCAATTTGATTCCTCAATTCTCTCAGAAGAGTAGCTTGGAAATATTTTTAAATTTTTTGAACCTTGAATGCATTTTAGGAACTTTGATTCAATGTATTACATTGAGAGAAAAGTTACCAATATTGACCCAACATTTCAGGGTGGGCTGATTTTGAACTGAAGAAAGCCAATTAAGGGTGTTTTTGCAATATAAGGCTTTAATATTATTCTTTCTACTATTTTTAAACGATTTTGAAAGATTGGGTATGTATACTGGCAGATCGACTTCGCCCGTGAATTGCTGACTCACTCGTATCGTGTTAATTTCTTTACCAAGTGGTGTTTTTGTTTTGTTTTCGCAGTTAGTAAATGTCGTCACTATATGTACACAAAATTATAACTCTAAATATAGAAGAAATCACAGTTGATAGCTGCTAGTATAGCGGTCTGCAGTGTCGCTGCTATACAAACGACATAGCTAACAGCCATCAACTGTGATTTTTTCTTATATTTTGAGTTAAAATTTTTGTGTACATCAAAGTAAAGACGTCTAATAACTGTGTAAACAAACAAAAACACCCCTTGGTAAAGAAATTAATAAAATACGAGTGAGTCAGCGGATCAGGGGCGAAGCCAATCTGTCAATGTTCGTACCAATCTTTAAAAATTGTTTAAAAGCATGTAGAAGAAATAATGTTAAAGCCTTATGAATGGGCTCCTACTTATCTACAAACTCTGCTTAAGACTCTCAAGCAGTCAGTTTGATTGAAATCATTGGTTGCCGCCAGAATTTTACACTTGAAAGGGGTGCTTTCCCTCATTTAAACACACAGTAATTTGAACTTTCGCTCCTTTTTGTCCCGATGCGCAGAACGGACGTGTTTTTGTAACTAGAGGGACTATCCTGTAGTGTATGAACCTTGCCCTGTGTACCATCATCAAGAATCGGTTATTATGCTAAGCGTTAGGAGTAGGAGCACTCGAAACTGATTCAGAATATGAGGATTCTTAACCCGCCATCGGTTGTGTGGGTAGAATTCTATCCCCGGGTTTGGGAAAAGTTTTTTTCATATTTTGTTTTTATTTGGAATCTTGTAATTTTACACTGGGCTCTGCTTGTTTATTTGGGAAATAAATGATAAAAACTGAAATCTTTTGACTAAAAAGGGGGAGGCTCAAAATCGCCCTCCGTTTTTGAAGTTGAAAAATGAGCTAAAGTAAATATTAGACCCGTGTTTCTCACTTTTCCAATGGGCCTTCCAAAAGCGTTTTTTTGAAAGTTGCCAAATTACAAAAAGCGGAACGCTCTCCGCTCCTTTTAGGAAATTTTTGGCAATTTCAAAAATTCCTGAGGCTTTAAAGGCCCATTGGCAAAAGTAAAAACACGGTCAAATAGTTTTATTTTAGCACTTTTTCGTGAAATTGCAAAATCGGAACTTCTGAGCCCCCCCTTTTAAGAGTCTGAACTTTCATACTTTAAAGTGAGGATATAAAGAAGAGCCTCAGCCAATTGAACGAAACCAAACAAATAATTTTGCAGGAACATTTCAAAGTTGTTTGGGCAAATAATTTCACCCTGCATGACCTCTGTTGTAGTAAAATAGTCAGGAGATGTTTTCTATCACTTTTCTATGGAAAAAATTTTGCCTTCGGACCTTCTTTTTTTTTTGCTTCATCATGACTGGGCAACGCATCTAAGCAACCCAAAATTTGGGGGTTGGTGTAAAGCGGGTGGGTAAGTCTGGTCGGTGACAGTTGGACATGTCCTATGTAAAATGTCAAATGCACAAAATGTTCCTTAAGAAATTTCCATTGCAACAATGTCCGCTATAAAATGTCCTATGTAGAATCTGTCCATCATACATATATGCCCCTCAAAATAATGCCAAATTGTAAACTAAGTAAGTTTAGTAGGTACGCAAAAAAAAAAAAAACAAAAAAAAAAAAAGACGAAAAAACTATAAGTCATACAATACTCCTTTTGAACTTCTTCGTCATTTCTGATCTAAACCAACTCTTTCGGGACCTTAAATGCCCAGAGGTTCTTAGATTCATGGACAAAATCTATTATTGGACTTTGTTCTTTATGTGCACTTATTTACCACGGACCAATTGTGCATTGGACATTTTTGAGTGGACATTGTTGAAATGGGTGTTTCTTGTTGGACATTTTGTACATTGGACGTTTAAAATAGGACATTTTCACTGAGCACCGTCTGGTCTGCGGCTGCGAGCAGTACCGTATAGACCTTCAATGAATTTTTGTTGATCCGTTTTGTCAGAAAGTAATTGAAAGACTCAGTGGCCTAGGCTGAAAAAATTTTCAAAGGGGGGGGGGACCACCAAGTTGGCTCGAATAAATTTTTCGCCCCGATTACTAAATTTGCTCAAATCTGAAAAGAAGACAATTTCCAAGTTGTCCCAGTTGTAAAAAAAAAAAAAAGTAAATAAATAAGAGTTCACCCGTCAATGTGACATTTTTCTGATGAGGACAATCCAAAGTGTGTGAATGGAAGATGGCGGGTAGTGAACTGTACCATGCAGTTTTTTTAATTCCCATTTTTTGATGCGGCCGACTGTTTACACCTCAGAATTTTCTCATGGGCTAATTTTTTTTTAAAAATGTTTTCTATAAATTAGCAAAGGGCAGGTGAAATGTATGCTTGTTACGGGCAAGGGGGGAGGAGAGAGAAAGTATTATATACTGCTTTTTTCTTTCACTGAAGAAATAAAGTTTACGTATAACCAAAGCAGCCTTTTAAAACAGCTTAGCAGAGCAAAAGTTTTCGCTCTACCAAAGCAAGGTGGAGTTGTACCGATGCACTACTTTTGTAGAGCATAAGCAAGGAAAAAGGCTGTTACTAGTAGTCTTTGGTACTACTGCAACTTTCTTCGGTAGAGCTAGAACTTTTGCTTTGTGAAGCTATTTTAAATGGCTGCTTTGGTTGAACCTATAAACTTAGTGTTTTCAGAATTTGAAGCGAAGGTTAAGAACTTTCTGTCAACCGAAGCCCATTGCCTTCTGTCTCATCAGTCATTACCTACCCATGCTCCATTGATATATCCTACCAAAGAGGTCATCGGTGTGGCCAAAGTACAACATTTAAACATATCTTCATTACTTCTATTGTTTTGACCTGGGCTAATTTGGGACGAGTCTCATACATAATACATCAAATTAATTTCGAGACATCGATTTTTTTACTTGAGCGAAGAAAATAAGGCAGAATAAAACGAAATTATAACTCCGAATAGGCCGATCGTCGCAAATTCCGTCTCTTATTGGTCCCGTGTATGGACCCGGAATGATTGGATTACCAAGTCTTTCGGGATTCTATAAGATTATCCTGAAGAGGATCTGAGATGAATAAAACCGAGTGAAGACTTCAAAGGGGGTCCTTAGGGTCGACAAATTGTTTTTGAGTAAGTCTCATCTGCAGTCGCAAGCGGTCCCGTATAGACCTTCAATATCTTTTTGTGGATCTGCAAATTTCTCAGGAATTAATCGAAAGGCTTCGCTTTTGATCGATCGAAAGTGCGTTTTAATGCTTAGAATCAATTTCTATTCATCGATTTTTTAAGTAAGTGGAGACAAGCTGGGGCACAGTAAAAGTAACTCCGAAAAGGCCGATCTCCGCAAAGTCCGTCTCTTATCAGTCCTGTTTGGACCCGAAAATCTCTTTGGGGCTTTTTTTCTATTCTGAAGAATATCCTGAAGAGGACTTGTGATGGATAAAACCAATAGGAGACTTTTGAGGGTGGCTTCGCCCCCAGGGTCGCTAAAATTTTTAATAGAGCAAGTAGTGACATCTGTGGCCGCGAGGGGTCCCGTATAGACCTTCAATGGATTTTTATTAATCTAAAAATTTCACAGAGAGTAATCGAAAAGCTTCGGTTTCGATTGATAGAAACCGCGTTTTGATACTTCTAATGATTTCGATGTATCAGTTTTTTTTTTAATATGAGCGGGAAAAGGCCACACGTGCAGAAGAGGTAATTACTTCATTGAGGTCAATCGTCGCAAATTCTGTCTCTTATCGGTCCTGTATAGACCCAAAAATATTGTTGGGATTTTTTCCTGGCTCTAAAAAGAATCTTCAAGAGGACTTGCAGTAAAAAAACCGTTATAAGGCTTTTAATAGTGGCCTTGCTCTAGGGGTGCCAGATCCCATCTTTGCATAGGAGCTGCTCGTATACTTTCAAATAGGGGGGGGGGGGGGGGGGGGTGTTTTTTTTTTGTTTTTTTTTCCTATTTGCAAAAGGAAGGAATACATATTTTGTACTTTGTTGTTTGTTGTGTTTTTTTCTGTACTTTGTATGTAACTCCCCCCCCAACTGAGCCTCACACCCAAACCGAGGGCCTCCCCGCCTCCCCCCTGACTGAGGGCCTCCCCCTAACTGAGGGTCTCCTTCCTAACTGAGGTTCCCCCCCCCCCCCCCCAACTAAGGGTCTCCCCCCTTACTGAATGTCTCCCTTCCTAACTGAGGGGGGAGACAGATATCCTCAACTTGCCACTAATTTAAAAAATTATCAGAGTCAAGTTCGTGCTCAAATTTCCCAAAAAAAATTGAGGGGAGGGGATTATAAATAAAGTAGTAATTATCGCGGTATTGATGTAAGAATATATGATGCGTTTGAAACCGTTAAATTTTCAGGGAAACAGCTTAAAATTGCACCTGAAGACCTGGTACCCCTGCCAGAACTATGATTATAAGAACTTTATATGATTTTTGAGGGGGTGGCCAGGTAGCCTAGAGGGTTTCCCACTATTTATGACGAAATTATGCCGGGCCCGGGGCCCAAAAAAATGTTCCTTTTGACTGAAAAAAACTCCCTGTAAAATTTGAGCTCGATCAGTTAAGTCTAAGTGCAGTGCTGCCAAGCTGCACTTTTATGTTTTACGCATGTATTTCGCCCATTTTCTCCGATTTGCGCATTTTTGCGTTTTTTCGCGATGTCGCGATTTTTTTTAAGAAGGTTAGATTGTTCAAAAATGCCTGAAAATTGTTGAGTGAAAGCTTCTTGGAGTATATTTTGAGAAAAAAATATCATATTACACTTAAGTGACTATGCTTAGCCGAAAAAAAAAATCGTGTACATAGGAAAACACGCAAAAGTCACGTTTTTTCCCCAGTTTTCCGATTTTTTTTTTTTGAGAGATGTATTGCGCTAAACAGTTTGAAAATGCTACCTACTCTGAAAGAACCAGATAGTGTACTTTTCGATTAAAATACTGGTTTCAGATAATATTATCATCATTGGCCTTTAAAGAAACCTTTAAATTGCGAGGATCCGCCATATATTAAATAAAATTCCAAGTTGGAGATCGTAGACCATCGAATAAAATTGCGCCAGAGATTTTCTTTCAACAAACGTTTATGAATTGTTAAAATAATCATATGAATAAAAATTAATGCTTATAAATGAAAAATAATCACAGGAATCAAAAAATTTAAATTTTAAAAAATTTTGGTAATATTTTTAAACATTCAAATAAAGCTGATTTTGAAGTATATAGATGGCACCTCTTTCCTTTTTTTTTTTTTTTTTTTTTTTTTTTTTTTCTTTTTTTCAAGCACTTGTAAGAGATACTGGATCTGATCCTCATTTGATGCGTTTACATCTGTATCATCGCTTTTCCTCTTTCGGTAAAGTCATTTTTCACCCGCAGATTTTTCACGGTTGCGAGACCATCAATAAATTATTGATTTTTAGCCCATGTTGAGGGCGCATAAATTTTTACAAGTTTGGATTTATTCGTAATCGTGGAAAGAATGAGGCAGGATTCTTTGTCACAAAATGATCCATGAGTCCTGTAGGTAATGGATTCATATGATTGGACTATTTTCTGCTTGAATTGAAGAAATAAAAATAACAGGTCGCAAAATTTGGAGCTTTTGAAATCTCGGATTTATCTCACGATTTCGAGATACTTTTTCAAACCTGCATTGATAACATAAGTTAAAACCATGATTTTAATCGAAAATTACACTATCTGATGTTCTCAGAGTAGCCTTTTCAAACTTTGGTGCATTTCAACTCTCAGAAGAGAAAAATCGTAAAACTCGGAGAAAACGTGACTTTAGCGTTTTTTCCCAAATTTTACGATTTTTTTCGGCTAAGCATAGTTACTTTTAGTGTAACATGATATTTTTTTCTCAAACTATACTGCTAGAAGCTTTCACTCAAAAATTTTCAGGCATTTTTGAGCAATCCTACCTTCTTCAAAAAATCGCGAAATCGCGAGAAAAACGCAAAATGTGCGCAATCGGAGAAAATGGGCGAAATACGTATAAAACATAAAAGTGCAGCTTGGCAGCACTTAGACTCAACCGATTGAGCTCAAATTTTACAGGGAGTGTTATTTAGTCAAAAGGAACATTTTTTTGCCCGGTCCCGGCATAATTTCTAAAATTCATAATTAGTGGGACACCTTAGTGTGGCCCCTTGGGTCGGTGATATTTTGATAGAGTAAGTGTCATGCGACCGCGAGCGATAGACCTTTATTGGGTTCGTATCGATCTAAAAATTTCACAGAATGTTATTGAAAAACTATGCTCAATCGAGAATTTTAAACCGCGTGTCTATTTATGAAATGAATGTCTACATCATTTAACGAATTTTGAGAGTGCGGAGTTAGACCTCAGCAAAACGTAATTCACTGTCATGGATGATTTGTTCGAATCGGTCCCGTTTGTCCTATGAAAAATCGACGAGGCCTTTTAACTATTCCTTATAATGTGCCTAAGAGGACCTGAGGTAAAAGAGGCCGATTTTCGACGTCTGCGGATAGGGGCCACATTTGCTTACATTTTATGGCACTGAAAGTATGGACCAAAATAATGTGGTAAACTATTGTTTTTACCATGATTTTGTATCAAATTTTACTGTTTTTAAGATTTAATCTACGGTTTTCACATTTCATTATTCGACTGGAGACCACAGGGTCCTCATGTCACGGATAAAATTGATGGTATGTTATTATTTAGAACTTTTTTCTTTCTTTAAAACACTGCCCCGCAAAAAAAACCGGCGCACCTGGCGCGCTGGATCATTCCGCTCGATAATGCGAAAAAATTACAAAATTTAAAATCGTCGTAACTTTTGAACTAAAACAGCTAAAAATATTTTAAGGCCAGGGTCGGATGGATTCCTCTTACTTTCTAGTTTTTTATACGTAAGCTCAAATTTTCTTTCGGTTATTTTTCCGCCCGTGTGAAGAGTTTTTCCAAACCCTCGCGAAAACTGTTTTTTTGGAGCACATCTCTAAAAAGTTACTCAAACTTCTCACATCTCTTTGGGCAAAAGTAGCATAGATAGACAAAATCTGAGACATGCATCAGATCCCTCAAAATCAGGGCTATCGATCTGTTTACCTCAATTTTGTCTACAAAATTTTTTTATGGTCGGAAAATGCACTTTTCCGAGACCATGTAAAGACCGCTTCTGAACACACAGTTTACACATCCGCTCAAACATGCGAAAAGATGATAACATTTTAAATCGTCATAACTTTTGAACTAAAAGAGTTAAAAATATTTCAGAGCCAGGGTCGGATTCCTCACACTCTCTGGTTTTTTATTCAGAAGCTCAAATTTTCTGTCGGTCATTTTCACGCCCGTGTGAAGAGTTTTTCTAAACGCTCGCGAAAACCGTTTTTTTTTGCAGCACATTTCTAATAATGTTCAGAAGCGGTCTTTACATGGTCTCGGAAAAGTGCATTTTCCGACTGTAAAAAATGTTTGTAGACAAAATTGAGGTAACCAGGTCGATAGCCCTGACTTTGAGGAATCTGATGCTGGTTTCAGATTCAGTCTATCTATGCTACTTTTGCCCAAAGAGATGTGAGAAGTTTGAGTGACTTTTTAGAAATGTTCTCCAAAAAAACAGTTTTCGCGAGCGTTTAGAAAAACTCTTCATACGGGCGGAAAAATAACCGAAAGAAAATTAAAGCTTATGTATAAAAAACTAGAAAGTACGAGGAATCCGACCCTGACCTTGAAATATTTTTACCTCTTTTAGTTCAAAAGTTATGACGATTTAAAATGTTATAATCTTTTCGCATGTTTGAGCGGATGTGTAAACTGTGTGTTCAGAAGCGGTCTTTACATGGTCTCGGAAAAGTGCATTTTCCGACCTTAAAAAAATTTTTTGGCAAAATTGAGGTAACCAGATCGATAGCCTTGACTTTGAGAGATCTGATGCATGTCTCAGATTTTGTCTATCTATGCTACTTTTGCCCAAAGAGATGTGAGAAGTTTAGTATTTTTTTAGAGATGTGCTCCAAAAAAAAAGTTTTCGCGAGGGGGTTTTTAAAAAATTTTTATACGGGCGGAAAAAAACCGAAAGAAAATTAAAGCTTATGTATAAAAAAATAGAAAGTACGAGGAATCCGACCCTGGCCTTGAAATATTTTCAGCTGTTTTAGTTCAAAAGTTATGACGATTTTAAATTTTTTAATTTCTTCGCATTTTCGAGTGGAATGATCCAGCGCGCCAGGTGCGCCGGTTTTTTTTGCGGGGCAGTGTAGATAGGTACCTATATTCAATCTTCATGAAAGAAGGGATGTAAAATTAGTTCAGCATATCAAATTGTTAGCTTTTACGTTCTTTCACTTGCTTTTTACAGTTTTTTCATCTTATGAATATTCTGTTCCGAAAGTTGCAAAAAATATCAAAGGTTGGCGAAGCAGGTGAAAAATTCTAATTTTGCGGGCTCCTGTCCCTTACAGTGTACAGTGGGTTTTCACTCCAGGATTTTTTTCTTTTTTTTTTTTTTTTTTTTTACCCAAGAAAATTTAGAAAACTAGTTGATGTCAGGAGGGGTCTGAGAAAAAGTGAACATTTTTTCCACAGTGTTGTAATCATGATAATTGCTTTTATTCTGTTTCAGGTCCATGAAAATTTTTTACTCCTACGAAATAGAGGCATTTGCATCAATTTCATGCATCTTTTCCATGGATTCCCTTCTCTTGTCGTTGTCTTACGTGCTTTGAAAGGACCTTCATCAATTTAACGCTCTTACTATCATTGCCTGTTATCCTTTGTCATTGCCGAGTGCCTCTGTGGATTGATGTGTCTCACTGGTTGGACTGAAATAATATGGCCTATCCATAATGAAATAATTGGAGAATGAATTAATACTGCAGCAATAAGTACCTACCCCTACCTACATATTTAGATACTAAACAAAAAAGAATGATTGTTACTCTTTATTTGTGAATTTTATTCATATTCACTTTGTTCTGTGGGGGGTTTTTTTTGTGGAGAGATATTGTACTTAATTAAAGTTCTGTTTTCTCTCAATCAAAAACTATATTCCTGAACACAATGAATTAAAGATAGTAGTTTTTTAAGATCATCTTTGTCTTATTATTTTTTTTATTACTTAGAAGTAAGAGCCCTACATGTATGCTGATTTTTTTTGGGGTCTATCAGCATTACAATATTATAGTATCGGTACCAGTAGCGGCTCTTGACATTTGGCAATAACGTTTTTTATCCATTTGATTCTATGTGAAACAATCGATTCGACAGTGTAGCAGCGCTTCACCAGCATTCGATTGTTTTACATTGAGCCGAATGGAGGAAAAACATCATGGCCGAATAGAACGAGCCGCCACTGATCGATACTGCCGCCAAAGTATCAGTGCTTCGACGTTGAGCCATATTATTGCTGATTGCTTCACTTATTCGATTCACACACTTCGATTTTTTACAAGCTTATTGTACATTGCTATCCAACACAATTGGGGTACTCACAATTGGGGTTCGGAACTCCTGATGTTGAAAGTGGGATATTGAAAGGGAGCAGGGGGTAAGAAAATAATCCATGGTAGTGTGGGCATCCACACAAGACTTTGGTTAAAATTTTACCTTTTTAGCTGCAATTTTTTCACGATTCTCTCTGGAAAAAAGTTTCTTTTGAAGACTTATTATTATTTGACCAGCATACCAAGAGTTTTGAGGGTACGGAGAGGGGGAAAGAAAGATTATAAAGAAAAGGCAAACTTATGATTTTTATGAAAAGTCCTCACCAACTTTAAAAAAAAGAAAAATCCCATTTTCCTCTGCGACGTTATTTGAGGAATACAAATGACCGGAAAGGATTTCTTTCAACTGGGTAGATGAGCTTTGTACTTGAAGGGGGGGGGGGGGTGCGTTGTTCGTTTGGAGATTTTTCTCGCCTCGAAAAACAGCAAAAAAAAAAAAACAAAAAAAAGGGTTAGAAACAAAACAAGCTGCACAGAATTCCATGACCATCAACTTTCAATCAAAAAGGAAAAAATCGTAACGAGCTGTCACCTTCTAAAAAAATTTGGTGACCAAATTTCTCACACTGCACGCCCCCCCTCCCCCTTGAACACCCCTGGATGCATCTGCTAACTTCTTAGTTTTCCACAGAATTCAACAAAGCTTCGCACAGCCCCCCCCCCCCTTCCGAAAAACCACGTAAAAAATTCATTTATTACTTTTTCTGCCAACGAGGCTGTTCAGAATAGTCCGGAGTCGGCGAGTACCCCCCCCCCCCTTCCACCCTTGTGGGCGCTAAAAAAAGAAAATTGTCAAGAAATGAATCCAGCAGCAGATTCACGAGTGAGGAAAACCCGGCACTAGCCTTCTTCGTGAGAAGTGCATGCGCCGAAAACGAATGAGGAACGTGTATCAAAGTGTAGAGGGCCCGAAATGAGAGAAAGGAGTGGATACGGAATGTTGTCAAAAAGCCGACGTGCGAATCCCCGATAAGCAGGTAAGGAGGGAGGGGGGTATTGTCATTGTCCCGCACGCGCGGTCGTCGGTCACTCGAGGAGCGTGAAAAGTTGTAGGGGCGTTTCGGCAACTAGGAATCGTCTATCAAACAGTCACACCGTCCGGTGTTTGATGAATGCCGAATTGTTGCTCATTTTGAAGCGCGACGTGGTGGCAGAATCAGGAAACTTTTGCTATGGAATCACCTTAAGGTGCAAAGACTTCTAATACTATCTAGACTGGACATAACGCCTGCCCATTGAAACCGATCGGTATGCAACCACGATTACAGTATGTGCTAAGATTTTCGGAAATACATTGATTTAAATGGGAAAATGACTTTTTTGAAAAAATTTAAATTTAAAAAAACTAAAAAAAATATTTTTCCATAAAACTTGGTACCGTTTGAAAGCTCATGATATGCAGATTTCGGTTCGGGCCGGTTTTTATACCATTTTTTCAATCGTAAACATTCTACAGAGGCTCAAAGTTAGGTAAATTTTCCTCGATTCTACGGGGTGTTCCACAGTTTCGGTACCCCGCTGAGACAACCTACATAGCTGTATATACTCAATTTTACGTAATCTATGTTATGATTAAAGTTATTTGTTTTGTGTATCTCAATAATTTATCGCATAAATTTTATTTTTTTGAGCTGTAACCATTCAAAAAAAGTACAAAGAAAACAAATTTTTTGAAACACCCTGTAGAAAATCGGTACCCAACTTTAAGCCCCTGTAGAATGTTTCTCGTTCAAAAATCACATATAAAACCGGCCCGAACCGAAATCTGCATATCGTGAGCTTTCAAACGGTACCAAGTTTTATGGAAAAATATTTTTTTTAGTATTTTTAATTAATTTGTCAAAAAAGTCATTTTCCCATTTAAATCAATGTATTTCTGAAAATCTTAGCACATACTGTAATCGTGGATGCGGCGTAGCCAGGCGCAACATGCGATTTTTGTCCCACCCCAGGTATTCACTTTCCCCGCCCTAAAATCGGCCTTATGTCCAGTCTAGATAGTATTAGAAGTCTTTGTTAAGGTGGTTCCTCACCCGAGAGTTGGGAGATTTTTGCCCGATAGATAGCGTTACTAGTCGCTTTTTGAGATTCTCACTTTGACGGCTTGTAATTTTTTTTTAGGAGCGTTAATTGAAAATATCGGCCCGTTAGGAAATGCGTAATTTTTTGCTCGATTTTTTGAGATAAATTGCAACAAAATTGGTTGCAGTACCGCAGAGAATTTCTGCGGAAAAACAAAGGGATTCGATTTGCAGGTTATGTAGGGGCGGATTATATATCGTAATGTATTTGTTTCATTGAGGGCACTAGGTGAAAAAAACGTCCCGTTAGGAAATGCGTAATTTTTTGCTTGATTTTTTGAGCGCAACAACATCAAAATTGCTTGCAAATCGAGAGAGAATTTTTGCGGAAAAACATTGGAATCGGATGATTTGAGACGTTTTCCTTTCAGAGTTCAATGGTGCCGACTCCCTCCGTTGTTTGGTGGATGTTTTCATAACCTATCAACAGTTTGTTATTTGTTTTCGTCGTTCCCTTTAGCGTTCACGGTGAAAAATTTCGGTTTTGGATTATATTTTCGTTTTATCGAGTGTGATCACGGCTTTTACAAGTTACTCAAGTCACTATCAGAAAAACCAATCCTCCCTGTGAATTCCAAAGTTCTTTCCGCTATACTACTGTGTTTTTCTTCGGAGGCAGTCGGAGTGTAGTGTAGTGTCAGTGTCGGCGTTTTTGGCCCTGTAGCTCCTCCGTTTTCATGAAATTTCAGTCAATCACCTTTGTTGTCCGTGCTGTTATATGCTCAACATGTGTCGAGAAACTGACGACAGTATTATAAGGTAAGTGCCAATGTTATCAATTCTGAAAGATCAGAGAGAGCCGTTGCGCTAGCTGCCTCTTCTAATCTCTGGTTCTTGTAAATATTGTCCTTCTACTGATTTGTTCTGATCTCTCTAGTCTCTACTCTATCACAGCACTCTCAGCTTCCATCAGTTCTTTATGACCCTGTTCCAAGAGTAGTTTGCATCAGTTTTCAGCTTGTGCCCAGTTCAGTGATTTTGAATCATCGACTTGATACTGAGTAGATAATCAAGTATGTGTTATCCTTCAGGGTGAAGTTTTACGATAGCCTTGTTATTCATGAGAGCTAGCTGTTGATTAACTCTCAAAATTCTCTGAAAGAATAGCAGAAGTAGCAGAAGTAGCTCTTATAACGAGGACTCAATTGTAAGATGTCATCCATCAGGATAACACATACCTACTCATCTGTCTATTCACTAGTTCACCGTAGCCCCCCTTGAAAGAAGTGTGTTCCAAAGGTCAAGTACCTAAGCTGGCAGTCCGATAGTGTTGAAATTCTCTGGTCTGTTCCCACTGCCACAGTAATGGGATCCTGTCAAATCAGAAAATTAACCCGAACTAATTTAGGAAGGTTTCTCCTGCGGGTTACAAAGATTACAGTAAAGTTGAACTGATGTGAGGAGTCAATATGAACGATTGTATTGTAATCGCATCGATTCAGTGTCATTGTGGTGGTAGGCTTTTATTTTTCTATTTGGCATTCTTATAGAAACCTGCTAATCTCTACAATGTGGGCTTGATAGCTGAGGAGTCATCAGTGAATGTCTTGAGAGATGTAAGGCTTCCCATCACAATGACAACTGGAAAGATAACTCACATGAATAACAACAGAAATTGAAATAGAATTCAAATCTCCTTCCATCAAAAGACAGTAGTCCTTGTTCTTCTCAAAAGATAGGTTCGTTTGCCAACTGATTTGGCTTGATTGATTCCCTTAAAATTTTACCATCGTATGTTGACTGATTGGTTAGGTTGGTATACAACTGATTGCATGCATTTTAAAACAATCAAGCGAGAGATTAATCCTTTGCTTTCAATCTGAAACTATCAGAGAATGATCAATCGCGCAACTGATTGGACAAGAAATATGTGCTTGGAGAATCTTCTTTCAATAGTGATTGCCATTTTTAGCCAGATGAGCAATGCTGTTTGCCATTTTTAGCCAGATGAGCCACGTTGTTTGCCATTTTTAGCTAGATGAGTAAAGTTGTTTTTTTCCAAAAGTCGAGCAGTTGCATTTTGAGTTTGAGTACCAGGATTTGACAAGTAGCAGTGCCTAGTTCCTTAAATGCATTAAACTGCACTGGTGAGAGGTTGCTTTGTCATGAGTAGAAACCCTCTGCAAAGAATCTGCTCACCGATGTGTTTCTATTCATTTTCGGTAGCTCATCAAAGGTATTTGTTGAATCCCATCACTAAAAAAATTCTTCAGTTCAAAGTAAGAAATAGGGCAGCCTTTCAGAAAAATGCGTGCGCATAAGAGAAAAAAAGAAGACTCTGTAATTTGTTATGAGATCACCCTGATCATCATTTCATAAAAAGCTTGAGTGTGTCATGCTAGAGGAATGCAACCTTTTTTCCTACCTATAAAAATATCACTAATCTCTCTTTCCCTCTTGCAGGAGTGAAACTGACATTTTGAGTAAAGCTCTAGAAATTGTTTGATGCCTTCAATACGGACCAAAGAAAAAAAAAGAACCAGCCAGTGAAGAGGGGACAATTTTTCTCACTTTTTTCATTGGGTAAGTCCTCTTTTTCCTATATCCATCCAACATTCAATTATTCATTGGTTTACAGTCTCTAGAAAGAAATACTGTTGTTCGCTAATTTGTCAAAAAGAGGTAAACAGCTGGGAAGAAGTGTACAACAGCATATATAAGTATATTCTTAAAGTAGAAAAAACCATACTACAAATCCATATGTACTCATTTCAGACACAGGCACAGGCTCCAACTGAATCAGAAGTTGTCATAATTTATTTTACTGGAAGAAGCTAATAATTTAGTTTTATGACCTCCTTCAAGTGAAGACTATAAGAAAAACTAAATGTGACGATGCTCTTCTTATAAACAGGAGTTGGTGCTTTAAAGCATTGTTCACAGCCATCTCCAAGGTTTCAGCGCCTTTGCCTGATGCTACCAGCTTTTTATGTAGCCTCAGAGAGGGCAGCTGAAATCTCCCAGCAGAAGAGGTTGTGGGGGGGGGGTGTTGTGTTCCACTTGTAAGTTTAGCTATCGATAGCCAAACTAGCTCTAGAAAGATAGCTATAATTTCAGTACAATTTCAAGATGTTTTTGGTAGGGAAAACTAAGGAACCTTGTGGCTAAACTGTATCCATCAAATGAGGCACCCTGTAATCATACATGATTACATGTAAGCAATTTTACTCTCCAATTTTCTCAGGAGAATAGCGCGGGATTTTTTTTAAATTTTTGAACCTTGAATGCTTATTCAGCATTTTGACTCAATTTACTACACTGAGAGAAAAGTTACCAATATTGATCCAACATTTCAGGGTGGGCTGATTTTTAACTAAGAACGCCAATTAAGGGTGTTTCCGCTATATTGACCCATGGCACTACTAGTCCTTACTTTACAAAACTGCTGAAATCCATGTTCATACCCTAAAGTAGTGTGTATCATCATCAACACTCGTTTATTGTTCTAAGCATCAGAAGTCAGAGCACTTGGTTGTCTAACCACCCAAGCTGCTGATTCAAAACATGACTGATTAGCTAATTGATTTGAAATATGAGGATTTATAACCTGCCATCAGTCGTGTGGGTGGAAATCTACCCCAAGGTGCGGGGAATGGTATTTTTCATACTGAAATCTCTCAAGTAAGAGTCTGTGCATCTCAGTATACTCCCAAGTAAAGATATAAAAGAGAGCTTCCGTCAAAGATGAATGCAACAAAAAATTCTGTGATTTGCAAGAAACTTCCAAAGTTGATTGGCGTCGAATTTTACTGTGTTGGCGGATCCAGCCCTTGTGGACCGGGGGGGGGGGGGGGGGCTTGGAATTTTCGCCCCCCAGAGACCCTCTTTTCCTTTCTTCTCTTTCCCCCTTTCTTCCACCTCTTTCCTCCCATTTTTGGTCGAACAGGGGGGGAAGCGAAGCCCCCCCCTTGCATCCGCCAATGTTTTACTCTGCTTGACCACTGACGTCAAACAGTCGGGAGATGTTTTCCATCTCTTTAGTGTAGAAAAAAATTCTACCTTCGGACCTCCCTAATTTTTTGGCTTTATAATAACTGGGGCAACCCATCTGAGCAACCATGGATCCCTCATTCAGCCTAGCTCCCCTAGGTGTAAGGCTGGTAGAATGAGACTGGTCTGCGGTTCTGTATAGACTCTTGATGAATTTGTATCGTTCCACTTTTTCAGAGAAAAAGGTCAGTGGCATAGTTTGGAATTTATGGGGGGGGGGGGGTGATACCGAGTTGCCCGTAACAGGTATTTTGCACCGATTAATGAGTTGAATCAAATCTGGGAAGGAGAGGATTCCGAGTTGGCACATTTAAAAAAAATAAATAAATCAGTAAGAGTGCACTTGGCAACGTGGCTTTTTTTCTGACAAGGACAATTAGGGGTATGTGGATGAGAGACGGCAGATAGTGAACTGTACCCTCCAGTTTTTTTAATTCCGATTTTTTGACGCGGCAGAGGGGCAAAGGGGAGAGAAAGTTCCTAATTACTGCTTTTTCCTTGGATTAAAAAAACAAAGTTTAAGTGCAACCAAAGTAGCCCTTTAAAATAGCTTAGCGGAGCAAAAGTAGGAGATGAGCAGGATCAAAACGAAAGTAATTGCGAACCGGCCAACTTTCGCTAGTTCCATCTGTTTTCGGTCCCGTTTGGGCCTGGAATGATCGATGGGATTCTTTAGTTCCTAATGGTATGCTGAGTAGGACGACATGAGTAAGACCTTCAGACGACTTTTCAGCGGGGTTTCGCCCCGTTGCACTATGGTCTAACATCGGAAAAAAGTGGCAAAAAATTAGTGACAAAAAGTAATAAAAAACCATTGTTTCTGACCTTTTTAAGCTTAATTAAAACTTTTCAGTGACATTTATTGGTTCAAAATACTAGTTCAAATTGTTCTTTGTGGTTAAAATTGGTCTTGAAAGTTTATAAATGATTAATGTAAGAGAAATTTATTTTCTGACTTTTGGCCACTTTTTGACAATTTCAGACCATAGTGCGTTGGTCTGTGAAATTTTTATGCAGTAATGTAATCCGCGGGCGTGAGAGGTGCTTTATTGACCTTTGTTGGCGTCAGATCGATCTGAAAATTCTTCTGCTAATATTCTAAATATACTGCGCTTTCAATTGGTCGAAACCACGTTTTGATACGACGAATTCATTTCGAAGTATCGATTTTTTAAATGAGAAAAGATGAGCAGGAGCAAAAAGAAAGTAACTCCGAATTCGCCGACTTTCCGTAATTTCGTCTGTTTTTCGTCCTGTATGGACTTGGAATGATCGATGGGACATTCTTTCGTTCCTAATAGTATGCTGAACAAGATACAAGATATGTAAGACCTCTAGAAGACTTTTGAGGGGTGCTTTGGCCCCTGGTTTGCTATAATTTCATTAGAGTAAGTGTCATCTGCGGCCGCGAGCGGTCCCGTATAGACCTTTCTTGGCTTTTTATCGATCTGGACTTGTTACCAGCAGTAATGTGAAAGCTACGCTTTCGATTGGTCGAAGCCGCGTTTGATACGACGAATTCATTTCGAGGTATCGATTTTTTAAATGAGCAAAGATGAGCAGGAGCAAAAAGAGAGTAACTCCGAATTCGCCGACTTTCCGTGATTCCGTCTGTTTTTCGTCCTGTTTGGATTTGGAATGATCGATGGGACATTCTTTCGTTCTTATAGTATGCTGAACAAGATATAAGATATGTATAGTATGCTGAACAAGATATAAGATATGTAAGACCTCTAGAAGACTTTTAAGGGGGCTTTGGCCCCTGGTTTGCTATAATTTCAATAGAGTAAGTGTCATCTGTGGCCGCGAGTGGTCCCGTTTAGAACCTTATTGGCTTTGTATCGATCTGGAAATGTTATCAGCTGGAATGTGAAAGCTGCGCTTTGGATTGGTAGAAACCGCGTTTTAATACGACTAATTCATTTCGAGATATCGATTTTTTTAAGTGAGCGAAGATGAGCATGAGCAAAAAGAAAGTAACTCCGAATCGGCCGACTTTCCGTAATTCCGTCTGTTTTTCGTCCTGTTTGGACCCGGAGTAATCGATGAGACATTTTTTAGTTCCTAATGGTATGCTGAACAGGACATGAGACGAGTAAGACTATTAGAAGACTTTCTCGTGGAGTTTTGCCGCCTGGGTCGGTGAAATTTTGATGCAGTCATGTAATCCGCGGCCGTGAGAGGTGCTTTATTGACCTTTGTTGGCGTCATACCGATCTGAAAATTCTTCTACTAATATTCTGAATACTGCGCTTTCGATTGGTCGAAACCGCGTTTTGATACGACGAATTCATTTCGAGGTATCGATTTTTTAAATGAGCAAAGATTAGCAGGAGCAGAAAGAACGTAACTATACCAATCTGCCCACTTTCCGTAATTCCGTCGGTTTTTCGTCCGGTTTGGACTCGGAATGATCGATGAGACATTCTTTTGTTCCTAGTGGGATGCTGAACAAGATATAGAAGATATGTAAGACCTCTAGAAGACTTTTGAGGGGTGCTTTGGCCCCTGCTCCCCCCCTAATCATCTAATCAATCCCCCCTAATCAATAAGTGTCATCTATGCGGCCGCGAGCGGTCCCGTATAGACGTTTGTCGGCTTCATGTCGATCTGAAAATTTTACTGTTAGTACTCTAAAAGCAGCGCTTCCGATTGGTCGAAGCCGCATTTTGATACAACTAATTTATTTCGAGGTATCGATTTTTTAAGTGAGCGAAGATGAGCAGGAACGAAAAGAAAGTAACTCCGAATCGGCCGACTTTCCGTACTTCCGACTGTTTTCGGTCCCGTTTGAACCCGGAATGATCGATGGGACATTGTTTAGTTTCTAATGGTATATGCTGAACAGGACATGAGATGAGTAAGACCATTAGAATACTTTTCAGCGGGGTTTCGCCCCCTTGGTCCGTGAAATTTTCATGCAGTAATGTAATCCACGGCCGTGAGAGATGCTTAATTGACCTTTGTTTGCGTCATATCGATCTGAAAATTCTACCGATAATACTCTAAATACTGCGCTTACAATTGGTCGAAACCGTGTTTTGATACGACTAATTCATTTTGAGATATCGAGTTTTTTAGGGAGCTGAGACGAGCACGAGAAAAGCGAAATTAACTCCGAATCGGCTGACTTTCCGTAATTCCGTCTGTTTTTCGTCCTGTTTGGACCTGGAGTAACGGATGCGACATTTTTTAGTTCTAATGGTATGCTGAACAGGACATGAGACGAGTAAGACTATTAGAAGACCTCCTCGTGGGGTTCGGCCCCCTGGGTCACGGTGAAATTTTGATGCAGTAATGTAATCCGCAGCCGTGAGAGGTCCCGTATAGACCTTCATTGGCTTTGTATCGATCTGAAAAGCTACTGCTAGTTTTCTAAATGCAGCGCTTCCGATTGGTGGAAACCGCGTTCTGATACACTTAATTCATTTCGAGTTATCGATTTTTTAAGTGAACGGAGATGCGAGCAGGAACAAAAAGAAAAGAGCTCCGAAGGGGCTGACTTTCCGTAATTCCGTCTGTTTTTCGTCCTGTTTGGACCCGGAGTATTCGATGAGACATTTTTTAGTTCCTAATAGTATGCTGAACAAGACATGAGATGAGTAAGACCACTAGAAGACTTTTGAGGAGGGATTTCAGCCTCGACCCCTGGGTTGCTAGAATTTCAATAGAGTGTCATCTGCGGCCGCGAGCGATCCCGTATATGTAGACCCTTATTAGCTTTGTATCGATCTGAAAATTTCACTGCTTGTAATATTAGTGCTGCGCTTACGATTGGTCAAAACCGCGTTTAGATACACCCAATTCATTTCGAGATATCGATTATTTATGTGAACGTTGATGAGCAGCAGGCGTGAAGCGATAAGAACTGCGAATCGGCCAACTTTCCATAATGGGAATGGGACTGTTGCAAACTTTCGCTGTAAGCAATTTAATAGTCTATTCTGGTTTAAAAACCTCCAAAACTAACGATGGCAGCACTAAAAACTTCCGAAATCCACTCCTAAAATCAATAACCACTTTTATTTGCGAGGGCGTAATGGTGGCTGAGGGCAGTAAGAATGGGAGATTCCTATCTTAATTTCGTCACTCTCTCTATGCTGACAAGGATGATTCACAGAGTAATTAGTCATCAGAATAGTGATCCACATCCGATGAATGGTACATTTATAGTGACACCGGTGCTAAATGAAAGTCATATCTTATTGGTCACTTTTTGCTGGAGTTACAGTATTGTTAGATGGGAATCTCCCATTATTACTGCCCTTAGCCACCATTACACCCGCGCAGCGAAAAGCATTTATTGAGTTTAGGAGTAGATTTCGGAAGTTTTTAGTGCTACCATCGAATGTTTTGGAGGTTTTTACACCAAAATCGACTATTAAATTGCTTACAGCAACAGTGCGCAACAGCCCCATTCCGTCTGTTTTGATTCCGGTTTGGACCCGAAACAATCGACGGGGTATTTTCCAGTACCTCATAGTATGCAGAAGAGGACCTGAGATGAACATTACATTCCTAAGACTTTTGAGGGGGGCTTCGTTTCCTATGGGCCGGTGAAATTTTCATAGAGTAAGTTTAATCCGCGGTCTCGTATAGACCTTTCATGGCTTTACATCGATCTGAAAATTTCAAAGGAAGTAATTGAAAAGCTTTGCTTTCGATCGGTCGAAACCGCGTTTTGATACATTTAATTCATATCGATTTATCGAGTTTTTAATTTAGCAGAGAATAGCTGACGAGCAGCATACATCAAAGCGAAAGTAACTCCGAATCGGTCGAATATTTCTATAATTTCGTACATTTTCGGTTCCGTTCGGACCCAGAATAATCGATGGGACATTTTCCAGTTCCTCATATACACTGCCCCGCAAAAAAAAACCGGCGCACCTGGTGCGCTGGATCATTCCGCTCGAAAATGCGAAAAAACTACAAAATTTAAAATCGTCATAACTTTTGAATTAAAAGAGCTAAACATATTTCAAGGCCAGGGTCGGATTCCTCATACTCTTTAGTTTTTAATACGTAAGCTCAAATTTTCTTTTGATCATTTTCCCACCCGTATGAAGAGACTTACCCAACCCTCGCGAAAACTGTTTTTTTTGGAGCACATCCCAAAAAAGTTACTCAAACTTCTCACATCTGTTTTGGCAAAAGTAGCATAGGTAGACAAAATCTGAGACATGCATCAGATTCCTCAGAGTTAGGACTATCGATCTGGTTACCTCAATTTTGTCTACAAAATTTTTTAAGGTCGGAAAATGCACTTTTCCGAGACCATGTAAAGACCGCTTCTGAGCACACAGTTTACACATCCGCTCAAACATGCGAAAAGATGATAAAAGTTCAAATCGTCATTACTTTTGAACTAAAACAGCTAAAAATATTTCAAGGCCAGGGTCGGATTCCTCGTATTCTTCAGTTCTTCATACACAAGCTTGAATTTTTTTTCGGTCATTCTTTTGCCCGTATGAAGAGTTTTTCCAAATCCTCGCGAAAACTGTTTTTTTGGAGCACATCTCTAAAAAGTTACTCAAACTTCTCACATCTCTTTGGGAAAAAGTTACATAGATAGACAAAATCTGAAACCTGCATCAGATTCCTTAGAGTCAGGGCTATCGACTTGTTTACCTCAATTTTTTCTAAAAAAAATTGTTCAAGGTCAGAAAACGCACTTTTCCGAGACCATGTAAATACCACTTCTGAACATTATTAGAAATGTGCTGCAAAAAAAACAGTTTTCGCGAGCGTTTAGAAAAACTCTTCACACGGGCGTAAATGACCAAAAAAAAATTGAGCTTCTGTATAAAAAACCAGAAAGCACGAGAAATCCGACCCTGGCTCTAAAATATTTTTAACTCTTTTAGTTCGAAAGTTATGACGATTTAAACTTTTATGGTCTTTACGCATGTTTGAGCGGATGTGAAAACTGTATGTGTCTTCAGAAGCGGTCTTTACATGGTCTCGGAAAAGTGCGTTTCCTGACCTCGAACAATTTTTTTAGAACAAATTGAGGTAACCAAGTCGATAGCCCTGACTCTAAGGAATCTGATGCAGGTTTCAGATTTTGTCTATCTGTGCTACTTTTTCCCAAAGAGATGTGAGAAGTTTGAGTAACTTTTTAGAGATGTGCTCCAAAAAAACAGTTTTCGCGAGGATTTGGAAAAACTCTTCATACGGGCAAAAGAATGACCGAAAAAAAATTCAAGCTTGTGTATGAAGAACTGAAGAATACGAGGAATCCGACCCTGGCCTTGAAATATTTTTAGCTGTTTTAGTTCAAAAGTAATGACGATTTGAACTTTTATCATCTTTTCGCATGTTTGAGCGGATGTGTAAACTGTGTGCTCAGAAGCGGTCTTTACATGGTCTCGGAAAAGTGCATTTTCCGACCTTAAAAAATTTTGTAGACAAAATTGAGGTAACCAGATCGATAGTCCTAACTCTGAGGAATCTAATGCATGATGCATGTCTCAGATTTTGTCTGCCTACCCTACGTTTGCCCAAAGAGATGTGAGAAGTTTGAGTAACTTTTTTGGGATGTGCTCCAAAAAAACAGTTTTCGCGAGGGTTGGGTAAGTCTCTTCATACGGGTGGGAAAATGACCAAAAGAAAATTTGAGCTTATGTAAAAAAAACTAGAAAGTATGAGGAGTTTGACCCTTGCCTTGAAATATTTTTAGCTGCTTTAGTTCAAAAGTTATGACGATTTTAAATTTTGTAATTTTTTCGAATTTTCGAGCGAAATGATCCAGCGCGCCAGGTGCGCCGATTTTTTTGCCGGGCAGTGTCGTATGCTGAAGAGGACCTGAGATGAATAGACTGTTTTAGTAGAGCGATATATCGTATCGATTGCCGTCCGAGGGCCTCTGGTTCCAAACAAACTCTGGTTCAATGTATTTTCCCCATAAGCGAACTTTTGAACGGAAATTTAGGGTAATAAATCAAACAATTAATGCGACCTTTTTGCGATTATGAATTCTACGTCCTCGAAAATGCTTGAGTATGCCTGGTTCCTTGACTAAAACTGCCGAAATCAATAAGATATTACGGATTAAATGTTGCATTTGTAGGTTAGAATCGCCCGAAATCCCGCCAAATTCCACAACAACAACAATAACATTTGGGTGATTCCAACCTCCAAACGCATCGTTTAATCTGTAATATCTTGTTGATTCCGGCAGCTTTACGGGTGGAACCAGGCAATATTAAGCATTTTCGAGGACGTAGAATTCATAATCGCAAAAAGGTCGCATAAATTGTTTGATTTAATACCCTAAATTTCCGTTCAAAAATCCGCTTATGGGGAAATTACATTGAACCAGAGTTTGTTTGGAACCAGAGGCCCTCGGACGGCAATCGATACGATATATCGCTCTACTAAAACAGTCTATAGGACCCTTCGAAAACTTTTGAGGGGGGCTTCGCCCCTTGAGTCGGTGAAATTTTGATGGAGTAAGTTTCATCCACAGCTCCGAGTGGTCCCGTATAGACCAGCTTTAATGGCTCTATATCGAGCTTAAAATGTCACTATGCTAGTGATCTAAATGTTGCACTTACGATTGGTCGAAACCGCGTTTTGATAGGTACTTAGAATTTATTTCCGTTTATCGGTTTTTTAAGTGAGCTTAGATGAGCACTATAGAGCTGGAGCAAAGCACAAGGAATTTCGAATCGACTTACTTTCAGTACTACCGTCTCTTTTCGGTCCCGTTGGGACTCGAAACAATCGACGGGGCATTTTCTAGTTCCTCGTAGTATGTAGAAGAGGACCTAAGATGAATAAGACCTTTGTAAGACTTTTGAGGGGGCTTCGCCCCCTGGGTCGGTGAAATTTTGATGGAGTAAGTTTCATCCACGGCCGCGAGCGGTCCCGTATAGACCTTTAATGGCTTTGCATCGATCTGAAAAGTGGACAAGAAGTAATTGAAAGGCTTTGCTTTCGTTTGGTCGCGAAACTGCGTTTCGATTCATCTTATTTACATCGATTCATCGATTTTTTAAGTGAGCAGAGATGAGCAGGAGCAAAGCGAAAGTGTAACTTCGAATCGGCGTACTTTCAGTCTTACCGTCTGTGTTTGGTCCTGTTTGGACATGGAATAACCGACGGGACATTTGTCAGTTTCTCATAGTGTGCTGAAGAGGACCTTATATGACAAAAAACCTTTAGAAGACTTTTTAGTGGGGCTTCGCCCCCTAGCTGGGTCACCTATAGTGTAACTAGTGTAAGTTTCATCTGCGGCCGCGAGCGGTACCTCGTATAGACATTTGCCTGTTTAGTGATGACGCCACGATCAAAATTGGATCCAAACAAATGCTCCATCTCGCCCACTCTCGTGGATTTACCCATAAGAAATCGAACCCAAATTTTCGAATGGAAATTCATGCTGGGTAACATCCAGTTTTCTCAAATTTTACTTTACCATTTGATTCTACGTACCTCAAAGTATCTTTTCACACCGACGCATAATTCCTGAAAGATCATATGCATAAAGTTACAATCACAATTATACCGAGAGATGTATGTTTCTTCCTTGTCTTACGTAGTCTCTTATGGGCGTGTCAACGCCATGAAACTCAATCATCCTAACCTATCTTCGTATCGAAGCTTGTTCGAGGTATAACACGTGGTGTGATGGTGCCGGTAAGCATTTATCCCAAAAGTCTGTGACCATAAGAAACTGTGAGTGGGACAAGGACAAAACATAGACTTTCTTCGAAATAACTGTGATTGTCAATTATTGCGTGATGTTTCACAAATGTTGCTGTAGTGTGATTACATTTTAAAATACGTGGAATCCTATGGTGTAATAAAATCTGAGAAAACTTGTTGTTTACTGTCACGAATTTGCATTTGAAAATTTGGATCCTGTTTTCTCCTATTTCCCACGAGAGCGAGTGAGAGAGAGAGCATTTGTTTGGATCCAATTTTTTTCGTGACGTCACACTAAACAGGTCTGTTGGCAATGTATAGCGATCTGAAAATTTCACTGCTAGTAATGTAAAAGCTGCGCTTTCAATTGGGTGAAACCGCTTTTTGATACATCTAATTGATTTCGATATTTCGATTTTTTAAGTGAACGAAGATGCGCAGGAGCAAAGCGAAAACACCAATTCGACCGACTATTGCTAATCTAGTCTCTTATCGGTCCCGTTTGGACCCAGAATAATCATTGGGGCATTTTTCCAGCTCCTCACAGTATCTTGATGAGGACCTGAGATGAATAATACCTTTATAAGACTTTTGAGAGGGGTTTAGCTTCCTGGTTCGGTGAAATTTTGATTGAGTAAGTGACTAAGTGTAATCCGCGGCCGTGAGCGGACCCTTTATAGATCTTCCTTGTCTTTTTTTCGATCTGAAAATGTCACAGGATGTTATTGAAAGACTGCTTCGTCGAGTTTTTTAAATTGCGTGTCCATCCATGAAATCAATGTCTATATTTATCGATTTTTGAGAGTGCGGAGGAAGACCACAGCAAAACGTTTTTCACTTGGCAGAGAGCTTATTATTCCAAATTCCGCCTCTTATCGGTCCCGTTTGTCCCCTGAAAAAATGATTACGCATTTTTAATGTTTTCCTAATAATGTGTACCTAAGGATACCTGAGGTTATAAAGAAGCCCATGTATATCCATTATCCAAGACGTCTGCGAAGAGGGGCGTCCCTCCCCCCGCCGCGCCACACCGGGAGCCCTCGTTATATGGCAATTAATGAGCCGAACAATGTGATGAACAATATTGTTTTTGCAGTGATTTCTGTACCAAATTTAATGGGTTTTTAGATGATATCATTGGCATTCACTTTTAAGTACCTGACTGGAAACCACAGAGTCATCTCAGGGAAAAAATCAATGGAAATTCCTTATCTCCAGCTCATATGTTTTTAAATTTTTGCTTTTTTTATTTTTATTTTTTAAAAATAGATATGTTCATTCAATAGGTACTTCTACTATAAAAGATTGAATGGAAAATTAGCCCAGCTTACCAAAGTCTTAGCTTGAAATTGGCGAAAAATTCTAATTTCGCGGACTCCTGTCCAACTCGCCATAAGAAGTAACTTCTTATGGCGAGTTCCTTCCTATTTTATACCTGAGAAATCGAGAAAACTAGCTTCCGTCAGGAGGGGTTTGAAAAAAAAGTGAACATCTTTTGCGCAGTGTTATTTTACCTAGTCATGATGATTGCTTTTATTCTGTTTCAGGCCCAGGAAATTTGTGACTCCTACGAAATAAAGGCATTTGCATCAATTTCATGTATCTTTTCCATGGATTACTTTCTCTTCTCGTTGTCTTACATGCTTTGGAAGCATCGTCGTCACTTTAATTATCTTACTATAATTTTTTATTGTTCTTTGCCACTAACGAGTGCCCCTGTAGATTGATGTGCGATACTTCTGGGACTGAAATAATATGGCCCATCCATAATTCTATATTTAAATAAAAAAAATAAAAAATAATAATGAAGAAATGGATTAATGCAGAAATCAGTACTTGCCTAGGTACTTTTGTAGATACGAAAAAAAGGATTATTGTTACTTTGTTATGATATTCGTGAATTTTATTCCTAGGTATTTTCATTGTTCTATCTTCTGTACGCTGTTTTTGTTTTTGTTTTTGTTTTTTTAAACATTTTTAAATACTCATTAAATGTTTTTTTTTTCTCTCTCAATCGAAAACTACATTTGTGATTACAATAAATTAGAGATATCTGTTTTGTAAGATCCTCGTCTTTGTCTCATCATTTTTATTACTTTCAAGTAAAAGTTCTTCATTTATACTGATTTTCTTGGTGTCAATCAGCATCACAACATTGACATAGAAAATGAGACAACCCAATGAAACGACCTACTTTCAAAAATGGATTAAAAAAAAAAAAAAAAAAAAAAAAAAAAAAAAAATGACCAATTTCACTCATCACTTTATTATTAGGAGTAGTATCAACGCAGAATTCTACGATCAGATTGGAAACTTCGGTTCATTCTGAAGAGTTATTTTCTGGCCTGTTATTTGTAGAAGATCCAAACTATATCGTGCAAAGCATCGCAAAAGACAGAGATAGAGCCACCGTTGTGAACAGACACCGAAAGAGACCAAAAAAATGTTTCTTCGGCTCTTATGGGAGGATCCATTCGGATTGTATTATCCTGTGGTACCAATATGTCTGTTATTGATACATGCTAGCATAATTTTGCGTAAGCATCAATACTTCTGCCCTCTCCCTTCGACAAAAAATATGAGATTCTTTACTCGTAGTCGGAGAACTATGAGAGACAAAAGCTGGTTTTAAAATAAAAAAAGGTTCATTATTTTCCCCTATTTTCTGCGCTTTCGTTTCCTTCAACGTTTCACTCGTAAATTTGTGTCAAACCCAAACCTCAAAGTTACTTTGCATCCTATGGGAGGGATTTCAGTTTTGTCACACGAATCTATGCAAAATACATGATGGAAGGTATAGGACAATAAAAATAATTAATTTATTTTTAGCGTTTCCTAGGAAGAGGTGACTGGATTCTCCTATGATGGGCTCATAACTTTGTGGTGTCTCCTTGAAGTATCGATACCAGTATAGCGGCTGATCCAATTGGCAACAATGTTTTTCTCCATTTGATTATTTATGAAATAATCGATCCGACAGTGAAGCAGCGCTTCGCCAGCATCCGCGATTGTTTTACATTGAGCCAAATGGAGGAAATACTTTGTAGCTGAATTGCACGAGCCACCACTGATCGATACTACTGCCAAAGTATCAGTGCTCCGATGTTGAGCCAAATTATTGCTGACTGCTGCATTATGGTATCAATTTTTTACAAACTTTTTCATTGCGAAACACACGATCCAAATGAATTTGAGTAAAACTCAAAATTGGGGTCCGGTACACCTGATATTGAAAATAGGATAGTGATAAGGATCAGGGGGTATGGGTATGAAAGAGTCCATGGTCTAGTTTCGGAATCCTCAGGAATTTTGTTGACATTGGATACTTTTAGCAGCAATTTTTCACCGTTCGCTCTGAAAAAAGTTTATTTTGAAAAAATCTTATGATTTGACGAGTATACCAAGAGTTTCGAAGATGCGGAGTAGGGGAAGGAAGGATAGGAAAAAATGCAAACTTATGATTTTGAATTAAAGTCTTCACAGAATTGAAAAAAAAGAAATAAATTATTTTGTGACCTTATTCGAAGGAAACTAATGACCGGGAAGGCTTTCCTTCAACTGTGGAGAGGTGCTTTGAAAGGGGGGGGGTGTTCGTTGGCTAACTTTTCTCGCCTCAAAAAATAGCAGCAAAAGCCACTAATGGTTAGGTATAAAAGAGAGAGAAAAAAAAACAAAAAAATTCACCATAGTTTTTGACAGTATCTTTCATCTCAATAAAAAATTCGTGGCGAGTTGTGACCTAAAAAACATTTTGGTGACGAGTTGCTCGTCACTGTACCCCCCCCCCCCCCATGAACACCCTTGGCTGCATCTGCTAACTTCTTCATTTTCCTCATTATTCAACAAACTTCGCACAGCCCCATCCTCCCCTCGGGGGCGGATTTACATCTATTGAGACCCTACACTTTGAATTTGAGGCCCCCAAGAAAAAGGGTAGGATGCCCTTGGGGGTCCGAAGGCATCCACGCGAAAGAAGAGGGGTTTGGGGGTTTTCCTCCTGATTTTTTTTTTTTTTTTTAACTTTTTTTCCCAGCAAAGTTGTTGTTTCATTTTATTTTTTTGCCTTCTTTTATTCTCCCTTTTCTCTCTTTTCATATCTTTTTCTCTCTCTTTCTCTCTCTCTATCATTTTTATTCTCTCTTTTTCTCTTTCCTTCTCTCTTTCTCTCCCCATTTCTCTATTTTTCCCTCTTTTACTCTCTTATTCTCACTTTCTTTCTTTTTCTATATTTTTCTCCATGTTTCTGCCTTTTTCTTCCCGTCTTCCTCCCTTCATGAAGTGAGGCCGCCTTACGTCTAAGGCCCTACGCAGTTGCGTATTTTGCGTAATGGAAAATCCGCCCCTGCCCCCCCCCCTTCGAAAAACCTTGTAACTTCATTTCCTACTTTTACTGCCAACGAGAATGATGGCTGATGTTTGGAATAGTCCAAAGTCGGCGAGTAACGCCCCCCCCCCTTGCCCTCCCTCGTGGACGCTAAAAGAAGAAAATTGTCAAGAAACGTAGCTCAGAATCTGATGCTTGAGACTTTGTGAGTGAGGTATACCCGGCGGCGCACTATGGGGCCGATGCCCGATTTAGGCGGCCAAAACCCCAAGTAGACGCATATGCCTCTTTTGATCACGTATGGACCTCAGAATCAATCTTTATGGTCCTAGAAGACCTTCTGGTCCTTCTGTCCCTTTGGTGGCCCCCTTAAGCCCCCCCCCTCCCCCTCCTCCATAGAGTTGTACTTATCGCGCGTAAACCATTATCGTTGGTTGAAATCAGAGATTTCTTTCGAGGTGCTTTCGGTTACTTATTCATTGAGAGTCCATTCACGAAGAACTCTCTCGCTCCCCCTCCCCACCTCTCCCCGCTCCCATTGGCTAATACAGGGGGGCGAAGGGGCGACCCCCCCCCCAGTTCAACCAAAAAAATAAGGAAAAAAGGGGGAGGGAAGGTGAAAGAAGGGGAAAAGAAGGGGGAAAGGAGGAGAGTAAAACGGAAAAAGGGGTCACCGGGGAGTGAAAATCCCAATTTCACCCTCCCCCGTCTGTGAGGGCTGAATCCGCCAATGCCCGCTCCTCATCTCAGTCTTCCCCCTTCCCTTTTTTATTTGTTCGCTCCATTATTTTTGTTTTGTTTTTCGTTGGGAGTGATTTCGATCTACTCATAGAACAAACCATCTATTGCTGCAAGAAAAACATGTTTTACAAGTGCGAAAATCCTCCGCCGCGGCTTGACAATGACCCGCACTGATCTGATTCGTTTGGGAGATTTGTTATCAAAACAAACGCCGAACCTTTCATGTTGGGCGTGATTTTAAAAGGTAAGACAACACTTTTGTATGGGGCATCCGATTCTTTTGTCCTTATTTTCTCACATGCATGAGGTGACGAAGATCCATCTTGTTTTCATCCCGACCAAACAATTTGAATGTACTATTTCGCTGTGTCCTGCGTCACCTCGGTCATACTCGCGACACTTTTTATGACGGGCGAAACATTAGGTGCTGATGAGTTTTAATAAGTGTTCAAATGGAAACTGACACAGCTCACAATTAAAAGCGTATTATTTAGACACAAACTTGCAAAAAAAAAAAAAAAAAAAAAATTCACCAGATACATCATGTCTAATCTCAAAAATGCATCTCTCTTGAGCAACCAATGAAATGCTCGGTTCTATTGGATTAATTACAAGAATATCAAAATTAATCAATTAACTGATCTGTTTTCTAATTTATTTTAGGTTAGTGAAATCTGTATGACACTCTTAATAGCTGACACGTTCGTTTTCGTAAGCATTCTTGTCTCCATTAATCAGGAGAAACAATTTTTTTTGCCATTTTTGATGCATTTTTTCTTAAAAAAAGCCGAAAGAAACACCTTTCTGCTAACTTGCGCTAAAAAAGCTGGACATATTCTGAAACTACTTGAAATTTGGAATCAGAATCTGGCAACGGAATAGGCGTGACTCCGCGTGTACCGCTTTTTTGAGTCCACTGAAGTTTTGATGACTGATGAAATTCAATGAAAAAAAGACAGATCTTCGTCACCTCATGCATGTGAAAAAACAAGGACAAAAAATCGGATACCCATATGAAAGTGTCGTCTTACCTTTTAAAATCACGTCCATCATGAAAGTTTGGCGTTTGTTTTGATAACAAATCTCCCAGACGCCTCAGATCAGTGCGGGTCATTGTCAAGCTGCGGCGGAGGATTTTCGCACTTGTTGACATCATATCTTGATAACGTCGCCCCAGAGCCATTATCATGCTAGGGCGGTAAATTGTCATTGATTTGAGGTCCACACATGTTACTCTGAGCACCTTGATGTCAGAAATCGATTTATCTGAACCTAGGTTTTGGCCGCCTAAATCGGGCATCGGCCCCACAGTGCGGCGGCCGGTACTAGCCTTTTTCGTGAGAAATGTGTGAGCCGCAAACGAGTGACTGGAACATGTGGAAGAGTAGAGGGCCGAAATGCCCGAAATGAGGGGAAGGAGTAGTCATGGAATGTTGTCAAAAAGCCGACGTGCGAATGTAATGAGTACGAGTACGATAAGCAGGTATTGGGGGAGGGGGGTATCATCATTCTTATGATTGTCTGTTATTGTCCCACCTTGGTCACTCGAGGAGCGTGAAAAGTTGACGCCAGTGGGCATTTCGGCAACTACAAATCGTCGAAAACAGACACACCATCCGGTGTTTGGTGAATACCGAAGTGTTGCTCATTTTGAAGCGCGACGTGGTGGCAGAATCAGGAAACTTTCGCTATGGAACCACCTTAAGGTGGCGATCGAGAGAAGGGCGAATCAACCCTGCATGCATGGACTAGAGTCCCTTGATGGAAATATTGTATAGGGAGTACCGACACGAGCTCAACGAGTTGTGATTGGTCGTTGGTTTTAGGCTCTCACGGAGTCGAGCAGGAGTCGACGACATCGAAGGCTCCACACGAAAGGAGTCGATTCGTAGAGGAACGTATGGGAACGGACCGGAATGCCGGCAAATCCGCCTGTCCACCACTGGTCCTCTGTCGAACTTAACCTTCGAATGCGTTCACGTGGTCGACAAAATCGACTCCTGTCAAAATGCATAAAGCGTCGTGTCGGTACTCCCTATACAATATTTCCGTTAAGGGACTCTAGCATGGACCAAAGATTACTTATACATACAGATATGGCATTAGCCATCTCGCCCGTGTTAAGTGAAAAATGGATAAAACGCCGGCCGTGATACAACCGGGCATACAGAGGGGATCATAAAGATTACAGAGAAAAGATTACATTTTCCTTGTTTGTCTGTTACAAAACTGTTCCATGTTCCACGTTCCACTGTTCACGTTCCGTGTTTGTTCTAGTTTCGCAAACAAACACAGGAAACGTGGGACACATAATCTTTTCGAACCAGAATTCTGTAATCTTTATGATCCCCTCTGTATGCCCGGTTGTATCACGGCCGGAGTCAACTAAACAAAATTCGGGCTAATGCCATATCTGTATAAGTAATCTTTGGCATGGACCACGAGCAGCAATGGAGCTCTTGCAAGGTTTTGCTACAGTCAAATGTACTATCAATGATAATGGAAAATGCTACGAAATATAGCGACGAGACCATTAAAAAAGTCTAAAACTCACTCCTCGCAACAAAACGTGACTTGGAGTTTTGGGTTGCCACCCTTGCATGCATGCACACCAACCTCGAATTCGCACCCCAAACAAACAGCCGCCATCTTGCTTGTAAACAATCGCCGTAAAGGAGCTCTTGCAAACTTTTGCTATAAGTAAATAAATAATCCAATCTAATGTAAAAACTAGCGGAATTCACGAAAATCACACTAAGCAAGTCTAAAATTCAGTAACAAACTCATGTAACTGCTATAACGGCAAAATTGTTATGGCGGTTCAACGCAGGTATTATGGGAGATTCCTGTCTAATATGTCACTTACTCGACGGAAACACAGCAGAGATATGTTTCAATTTTAGATAGGAATCTCACATGATACCTGCGTCTCTCCGCCATTAAGCCCGATTCTGAGAGTGAATTTCGTGATTTTTCGTTGCGCACGTACTCATCGTCATTTCTACAGGTTTTTATGTAAGAATCAACTCTTCAATCCATTATAGCAAAAGTTTGCAAGAGCCCCATTCACCTATATATGTAAAACTTCTCATCATAGATTTGCCTGTCTTATGATTTCACACTCACCCGCAACTAGGATCTCTTCCATCTCTCTCATTTTCCCTTTGAATGCATAAGAAGACAAAGGATGGAAAGAGAGGGTTTTATCTCCTTGTTTATCCTTGTTTGACTTATGTGTTTCAAAGGAAAAAAGAGAGGGGTAGAGAATCAGTGATGCAACCAGGATCTCTTCCATCTCTATCATTTTCCCTTTAATGTATAGGTAGACAAAGGGTGGAAAGAGAGGGTTTACCTCCTTGTCTATCCTTGTTCCAATGCAAATCACATGGAGGATGATAGTTCAACCTCCCGACCACCAGCAGGCCGATCGCGATCCTTGAAATTCTCGATTTTTGGGTAGATTGGATAAGAATGGAAAACGGTGATTGGTGGAGACTAGTCACGTGGCTGCAAAGTGTAATCAAAATACGGGATTTATCTAATTGGTTATCTGGTACTTAAGTTAAGTTATCAAGACTGCCCGATAACCAATTACATAAATTCTGTAGTTTGATCAGACTTGGAAACCACGTGACTCGTCTCTACCAATCACCGTTTCCCACTCTTTTCTAGTCTACTCAAACGCCGTGAATTTCAAGGATCGGCCCGCAAGGTGGCATTCGCCATTTTTTTAACGTTCAGTTTCGCTATTGTATCGGATAAGTATAGGGTGAATCTTGCGCCCGAAAACCTCCACAAATTAGAGTGGCAGATTATCGAAAAAAGGACTGAGATTGACAAATTGGACGAACAAGAAGCAATAAAATAGCATGATTTTTGACCCAAAAGCATCATTGAATGGGAAGGGGGTCCTCAAATTTATTAAATTTAGCGGAGAAGAATCATACATCAGCCGGCGAATCTCAGAAATTCACGGGGAAATACCAGCAAACATTGATAGATTTAGGGTTCAAAGGCTCTGATCACGGGTGTAACTGTAAAGTCAATGCAATGAATAATTGAAATAAACGTCATGAACACAGTGAATCAATACGAGTGGATGGCAAGTAAGTAGGCGAGAGATGTCCTCGACTAACTGACGAATCGTGAAGAACCGCATACATTGATAATTGAGACAGAACTTTTGAGGATTTGACATGAGCACGCGTTCTAGTTATCAAGGAAATTCTGTCGATAATCTTTCTTCGAGGTAAAAGATACCAATTGAGATTTATGTCAAATTGAGAACGATTTATTGATCCAATCTTGCCACTTGGTTGCTTGTCTACTTGCTCATAGTGACGGTAAAAGTAGCTGACATCAGTGGAAAGTAAGCTTTCGTCTTTAACAAGGTGTTCCGCAGTTTGATTGAACAAGACGAATTTCGTTTGCAGCAAAAGTGTTGATTGGGTTCAATTTCACAGTCAAAAGTGTTTCTTCCTCGACAAAAATGAGTGGAATTCAAAAACTTTGGTTGATATTGTTACAACTTTTCAATATCAGTAACGGCTTCCTCAAGGTACAACGGAACAATGGTTTTAACAAAGAGCAGCCTGACTTTCTTCTCAAAGTATGTCACATGATGATCAAGCGCTCAAAACAAGAATTCCTCCTCATCGTCAATTTCGATTCAAAATTTGAATTCAATCCTCTCGTTAAAGCTCTAAGCCTGGTGTCGATTCCTGTGACCATTTCAAACTACGAAAGCAATTTGGAGAATTTAAAGCACGTGCGAAACAAACGCCCAATAAATGTCCTTTTCCTTTTGAACGACAGTTGCGATATTCTTAGTTTCATATTGGATTCTGTGTCTGATCGTGAAAATCTAGCCTCAGACAATTTCGAAAGATTTTCTGTAAAAGACGACTATAAAAATCATTCTGAGCCCCTCATTTCAGGGAGGCTGCAAAATTTTTGCCTTTCCCACAATGTCGAATATCGTCTAAGGAATAGAAATGAAACGTGTGACGTCACCATGAAAGTTGCAGACGAAGATTTGAAGGATCAATCATTTTTATCGGACTCTATTTTCGATCGTACTGTTAGATTGTCCAGGAACGGTATCTTGAATTCTCAGAACTTTCTGATATTTAAAATCAACCGTTTTGTATCAGACTGCAATCTTAGGTTTGTGTTCAAATTTATCTGGCGTTTTTTTAAAGGCCGTCGAACTATCATTTGTTTACTACAAATTTGCTACAAATACGACGCATTTTTTGAAGTAATTGGTAGATTCGATGGCAAACATTTTGACGATTTCTTTGACTTTTCGTGGAAAAATATGAATAAAAAGAGGTTCGTTGGGTTTATCAGCGAGCCTGGATCTTTGAATTTCGATATGACCTTGTCATTAGATACGGTATGGACTTGGATTGCACTGGGTACAACAAGCAAAATGATTCTAGATTCAAACGGTAAAATTGGTTACCCATTGACTAATGTTTCAAAAACCGTCATGAAGAATCATAGAATAATCTCAAATTTTGAGAAAGGATTAAAGCAAGGTGTTGAGTTTCACGCGGAACTGTACAATGTACGATACTCTTACGAGAGTTTTTTAGATTTTGATATAACAACGGCTTTTGAGACAAACTATTTTTGTTTCAGTGTCCCAAGGAATAAATTCATGCCACAATGCTTAGTTATTTTTCAGTGTTTTACCCGTACCGTTTGGACTTGCATTCTAGCCACAGTTGCAATTTTCCTTTTGACTCAGCGCATGTACGACCGTTTTTTGGTCAAAACTTTGAAACTTGTGCTTTGTAATAGGGATCAACGTCTAGTTGAAAAAACGTCAACGATTCTTACAGTGTTACGTTATTTCATCAACATGAGTCAACACAACTTATATCTCGAAAATCTCCTCTCAGGAAAACTTTTATTCGTAACGTCCGCATTTTCGACCATGATTATAGCATCCGTTTTCCAGAGTGGAATGTATAATCTACTCAGTAATAGAGTGCGTTATCCTGACATTGATACAATCGAAGAATTGAGGGAATCTGGATACCTAATTCAGTCAGGTGATTTGAAGATGGACTCATTACTGCTTTCTAACGATTCTTGCTTCTCATGGGTTAAAGATAGATTAATTGATAATTATCGATTTAACTTTGGCAGTATTATGATTAAGGACGATTTAACTGGCGGTATAAGGAAAGTAAGTGGAGCAGATCAGGACTACGAAAACATTTCTGATTTTATAGAACACAGAATAGTTGAAATGTCGCGTACTTTAAGATCAGCCTTGCAAAATGATGCTTTTTTGATGAGTATTTCGCACGCATCACGGCGTCACAAAAATTTCCTCACGCATACTCAGCAGTTCCTGGATTTTGAAAAAGAAGGAGGATTTCATCACGTTCAGGAATGCTTAATGACGTACCCTGCTATGTTTTTGGTCCCGAAGTACTCTTTTTACTTCGATTTATTCAATATGAAATTGACTCAATATATGGAAGCAGGGCTAGTTAGCTATTTGATTTCGGAGTTCACTTCGTCGATACTGGATTTACCCTATCAGGAGGAGCCTGGCGACTCCCTCCGGACATTTACATTAATCGATCTACAGATAGCTTTCATAATCTTTATCGCAGGATCAATAATAGCTTGCGCTGTTTTCATTGCTGAACATTGGACCCATGCATTTAAGGAACATTATCGCCTCCGATTCTCGAAAAGACGTTCTTCAACTTCTAAAGTCAGCAGAAGTATGAAAAAAAGAATACGTACTTGTTTCGAATTTTTTTTTATCAAAATTAAAAATGTTTAAGGTAAACTTGATGTTTGGTCAGAGATAAATAAAAGACCCAGAGCAAAGTTGTCCAATGTTCCCGCTATACTTGGGTCGGGACTGGTTGAAACAAACATCCAAGTCACCTTTAATTAAATGATGTGATTACATGGGTAAGATTTTCTTCTAGGTTTAAACTGTAGTTTTCTCTAGACAAACTGATGTTTTCTGATGAATTATTTCAAAATTATAAGCTTTAAGTAACTAATTCAAATTTGTTATTTTACCTATTTATCTATCTATCTACCTCTCTCTATCTATCTATATATTTTCTTACCTATTTATTTATTTATTTGTAGATGAAGTGTAATGATTATGTAAATGTATGTTCCAATAATTTACGATAGAGAGCGCTAACGCGTTTCTCTCGGGCACTGCCTCTCGCTCACCAAGTGCTCCTGTCATAATCCATACTGTGTGTTCTATTCAGCTAATCATTTTATTCTAATAAAACTAGACGTATCTACGAATCTTCTCTCAAGTATAATTATCTCCAATTCCACCCAATACAACATGAAGCCTTTACAGCCTTGATACTCATAAAAATTACAACGTACAAGAAATACAGGATATAAATGATCTAATAGAGAGAGGAAAAATAAATAAATTAACATTTACAAAAGTTTATGCGCCTTTAGGCAGCTTGAACAAGGAATGACTATGTTACGGGCATATCCCGACGGCTGAGCAAATCGCGATCTACCCGGGCAAATCGCGATTCGCCCAGTTTTAAGGGCGAACAAACATGCTTTTTTTCCTAGAAAAGGTGGGAAAATTGCGATTTGCCCGGGCTAATCGCGATCTGCCCGAGTAAAACGCGAAATGCCCGCTGATTCTGGGGAGACCGAAATACAATTTGCCCAACATGTAAACTGAGAAAATCGGCAACTTGAATCGGACTTCTTTTATAAATACCTTGCGCGGTATCGAGTCAACGGTCTAGAATCATCTTATTTTATCGCAATATGAAATGAAAATAATTTGAGAATGATTGAAGGTATATTGGAAGTATTATTTGTAAAAGTATCTTTCTCCGTTTCTTATGAGCGGATGATACTGCAGCAACTTAAATCTTTTCTTGAACTTGAAATTTTAACAGGATTTGAATTTGTACATTTTATCTTCCTCTACTTCTAAGATTAAGGCGATTGTGTTCCGAGCGTCAGGTTTTGCTCGATCAGCGTCGACGTGTATATTGGACCGTTACGGAAGTTCCGGAAGAAACTTCATCAAATGCATTATTTAATTTCAGCATTTTTCCGGCCTGTTTTTTAAAGTTCTCTACTACTTTTCGTTTGGTTGGAACGTGATCCGCACAAGAGTTGCTGGTTGCTGGTTCTGAATCAGAGTTCGAGGAAGAATAAGAAGATAGCCTCTGAATTTACGGTTGGTATGGGATTTTGAGCCTTGTCCGTGGTAGCATGTACGAGTTTCATAACATCAGACTCTGACCACATATCATCATGAAGTACGAGGGGCGTTCAATTAGTATTCACCCCCACCTCTAAAATCCACAATTATTGACCAAATCAGCCTAACTTTGAACGAAAATTTCGTTAGGATATACTAAATTCAGCTAGGTATTTAAAGTTCAGAACAATCGGACAAAATGCGGCCGAACACGGGCCGCGAATTCATGCACCGGCGCAGGCTCCTCCCGCCATCTGGAATTTTTCTGAAACAAGATGAAGCGATTACCGATAAATATGAAGCGAGAATTGGCTGTTGATCGACAAATCTGCTTCCTGGTGCTCCCAAACAATTGTGACCTCAAACTATATCAGATTCCTTCACTGATACTGAAATAATATGATTCAAGACCGTTGACCGTACCTCGTGCAAGGTAGGTATTTATGAGCGATGTCGAAAAACATCGCGCAGTTCAAGTTGCCGATTTGCCCAGTTTACATGTTGGGCAAATTGTATTTCGGTCTGCCCAGAAACAGCGGGCACATCACGTTTTCATCTGGCAGATCGCGGTTAGTCCGGGAAAATCGCAATTTGCCCACCCTTTGGACGAATCGCGATTTGTCCGGGCAGATCGCGATTTGCTCAGCCGTCGGGATTTGCCCGTAACAATTATAAATCATAATACGCCCCGACAAGCTAATAAGATTTAAAGTCATGCTGTCCAGTATTCTCTAAGGAATAACGAGGTGTCTGTTTTTTCAATTTTTTTTTTATTTTCGCTGAGACAAACGTTTCCGTTGGTTTCTTTAAATTTTGAAGTTTATTTTTGTTACATGTAAGATACTCCCAAAACAATTACATTTTCTAGATGTGTGTCCCATACTAACCGAATAAAATGTAAATGACCCGAATATTCATCATAAAAAATAAAGAAGCAGCTAGGGGAACTCCAATATAATTTATGTGTTGGTAAAGCGTGCCACGATAGGACTGTATAGTTTCGTTTACAGTGTTGATTAAAAATTATTCCATTTTCTTCACGAGAACGCATCTGACGTTTTTAATTTTTAAAAAGTCTGAAAGTTTCAATGATATTTTTGGAATTTCCAAAATCAAAATTCTGGAGTTATCAATCAATTTATTCAGTGCACTAGCTGCTTTGCTCTTAGTCAATGACGTCACGTGCAACCAGGCAACGTTGTATTTAATCTATTAAAATTCATGAAAAAGGTCGACATATTGGGGGGTGCACGCTGCTCAGCTGGGTGCTGGGGTGCACCTCGAGTCGATATTTTACCTGCGTCTAAATGGATGAAATGCCGCAGCGTTGCCAGATTACACGTGACCAAAGGCGGATCCAGCAATCTGGCAACTGTGTATTACTCTCATTTGAATGCATGAGAAACAATCGATTAGTAACAGGGCCATGGCCCCCTCAAGGATCGATTGTTTCTCATTTGTTCAAATGGGATGAATTCATGGTTTCCAAATTGCTGGATCCGCCCATGCACGCGACGCGACGTGACGCCACTGTTCTTAGTTTCAAATTAAAATGCTAAAAAAATTTGATTATGTCACAATAGTTAAGCTGGTTTGAAACTAAAAGGCTCAGATGTAAAAAAAAAAAAAAAAAAAAAAAAAAAAAAAAAAAAAAAAAAAAAAAAAAAAAAAAAAAAAAAAAAAAATAAAACCAAAGTCAGTTTTCAGCAATACTCTTCCTGCTGATGTTTAATTTATTTTTAAGCCCCTCGCCACAGTCCCGCTTGCATTACTCTTCCACGTTCGCAGACGTGGCATAATATATCGACCGTGGGGAGAGGAAAAGGAAAGAACGAAAGAAAAAAAAACGAAGGTTGAAAAGTGTGCAAATAAAAAAAAAAAGGAAAAAAAAAGTTGTCGTATTAGAGAAATTATATGACCGCATTGAGACTTAAGGAAGTTAAATGTACTAAAAGTTATTTTACTATGCACGAGTTAAAGAAAAAAAAGTGCGAAACCGCGGAAAAAAGAGGAGTGAAAAGAGCCACGCTAAAAAGAAAATAAAAATAAAAACAGAAATAAATAATAAGACGATGGAAAAAGTGGGGCTGAGAAAGAGGAATAGTTATCATTAATCATTAGATGAAAATGGAGGTTTAGAATGGGTGTCTGGGATACTCCTTACAGAATGGCACGGTGGACTCAGACCATAAGAAATTTAGGACAAAAAATGGTGGAGATATTCCGAAGCATAAAACAACTACAGGTATTGATCATTTGTGGTGGCAGCCACTGAAACAAAACGGTATGAGTCAAACAGCCAAAGAAAGAAAGCAATGCGAGTAAAACTCAGGGCTGCCGTTTTGCGTATAATCAATGCTATTTTGCTATTCACCGATGATTCCACCGGTTTAAAAAGATTACTCAGTTCCGTTCAATGCATGACTGTAATGCACGAAAATACTCTGATCTGTATTCTTTCCGTAATCGGTGGAGACTCCGTTGATTAATTAAAATATCCGCAAGTTTTTTAAAGTCATCGACGACTCCACCGGTTGAGAAAAGATTACAGATGCGAGTATTTTAGTTTATTACATTCATGCACTGAACTGAACTGTGTAATCTTTTCTCAAAGCTGTTTTTTCTAAATAGCATTGATTATACGCAAAACGGTAGCCCTGGTAAAACTGCCAAGTAAAGTGCCCTCTTTGCATTCAGCTTTTCCGACCAATTCCACAGTGATTGATTCCGCTTATAAGCGGAAAAAAGGGAAAAAAAAACCCCACATACATTTACACATTAGCGTTACACTAATCCTTCTCAAACGCCTTCAAAATAAATAGGATACAAAACCGCATACACCACGTGTACGAATAGTTACTTATCTAGTGCGGCGCGGTGTGAGCATGAAAGTAACTTTGCATTGGATGCATTTTCTCTCAAAACTCCTTCAAAGTCTGTAAGATGCAACACCAATTCCGAAATGATGCAGTCTAATGAATCAATGTGTAATCTATACAGGGTGTAACAAAACTATATACATTAATTTTTAGGGCGTGTTCTAGAGGTAAAAATAAGACTTTTTTTCCTATAAAGATGGGTCCAAAATTGTAGTCTTTTCGAGTGACAGGGTTGCAAAGTTTCCGAAAAACAAATTGAAAAATTGTCAGAACTCCCTCGTAATTTTTCTCAATGCTCGTAAATAGGCACTCTAGTGTAATTTTAGGCGCTCTTGCCGATTGTGGTGGTGAAAATGCTGTATGCAAAAATTTGAGGGGAGTTTTGGGGGTTTTTCTTTATTTTTCTCACTTGTTTTGGCCACATAATGTGAAAACATGCTTTCGGATTCATTAAACCCAAAAACGATTAGCATTACTCAAAAGTTCGTAAATAAAATATGCATTTTTGGTCCTTACAAGTTTTTCCAATTCGCAAACCATTTCGTCCCTGAAGTTGGAGAAGTCGGCCAAGAATAGACAAAATTAAAGAAAAGGCTATTATTGGCCGACTTCTCCAACTTCAGGAACAGTTTTCTCGACATGCCAAATAACGATGTTTATTTTTGAGCTACTGAGAATATTTATGACTCATTAGTGTATGAAAAAAGAAGGAAAAAACAAGAAAAGTGTGATTTTTTAAGAAACATGTCATTATGAATCTTTTACCAGAATAAATTTCATTTGTTGGTCTTTTGGGTCATTTAAAGTGATTTCCTTCTTTCTCAATGCATTGCCTCAATCTCACGGGGAGCTGGTCGATTGCGGCTCGGATGCGTCTCGAGTGGAATTTCCACTCCCTTAATTGCATCAAAGTGTCACTAAAATAAACACTTATTGATGATTGTATTGGTCGTAGTTTGAGATCTTCATACTATGAGCAGAGTATGCTGATATGGTCTTATCATAATTATTGTCTACCTGATTCTTGGATTAGTATCGGATAATGTCGCGCGAAACGATGGCTGAACTTATCTACTGAGCATCGTTATTTTGGGATGTCGAGGTTAATCTCGTTTTTACTCTCGTGGGAGCAACG
>VMOF01000379.1:44658506-44738506 GCA_011764245.1 Trialeurodes vaporariorum
CATTTGTAGGTTAGAATCGCCCGAAATCCCGCCAAATTCCACAACAACAACAATAACATTTGGGTGATTCCAACCTCCAAACGCATCGTTTAATCTGTAATATCTTGTTGATTCCGGCAGCTTTACGGGTGGAACCAGGCAATATTAAGCATTTTCGAGGACGTAGAATTCATAATCGCAAAAAGGTCGCATAAATTGTTTGATTTAATACCCTAAATTTCCGTTCAAAAATCCGCTTATGGGGAAATTACATTGAACCAGAGTTTGTTTGGAACCAGAGGCCCTCGGACGGCAATCGATACGATATATCGCTCTACTAAAACAGTCTATAGGACCCTTCGAAAACTTTTGAGGGGGGCTTCGCCCCTTGAGTCGGTGAAATTTTGATGGAGTAAGTTTCATCCACAGCTCCGAGTGGTCCCGTATAGACCAGCTTTAATGGCTCTATATCGAGCTTAAAATGTCACTATGCTAGTGATCTAAATGTTGCACTTACGATTGGTCGAAACCGCGTTTTGATAGGTACTTAGAATTTATTTCCGTTTATCGGTTTTTTAAGTGAGCTTAGATGAGCACTATAGAGCTGGAGCAAAGCACAAGGAATTTCGAATCGACTTACTTTCAGTACTACCGTCTCTTTTCGGTCCCGTTGGGACTCGAAACAATCGACGGGGCATTTTCTAGTTCCTCGTAGTATGTAGAAGAGGACCTAAGATGAATAAGACCTTTGTAAGACTTTTGAGGGGGCTTCGCCCCCTGGGTCGGTGAAATTTTGATGGAGTAAGTTTCATCCACGGCCGCGAGCGGTCCCGTATAGACCTTTAATGGCTTTGCATCGATCTGAAAAGTGGACAAGAAGTAATTGAAAGGCTTTGCTTTCGTTTGGTCGCGAAACTGCGTTTCGATTCATCTTATTTACATCGATTCATCGATTTTTTAAGTGAGCAGAGATGAGCAGGAGCAAAGCGAAAGTGTAACTTCGAATCGGCGTACTTTCAGTCTTACCGTCTGTGTTTGGTCCTGTTTGGACATGGAATAACCGACGGGACATTTGTCAGTTTCTCATAGTGTGCTGAAGAGGACCTTATATGACAAAAAACCTTTAGAAGACTTTTTAGTGGGGCTTCGCCCCCTAGCTGGGTCACCTATAGTGTAACTAGTGTAAGTTTCATCTGCGGCCGCGAGCGGTACCTCGTATAGACATTTGCCTGTTTAGTGATGACGCCACGATCAAAATTGGATCCAAACAAATGCTCCATCTCGCCCACTCTCGTGGATTTACCCATAAGAAATCGAACCCAAATTTTCGAATGGAAATTCATGCTGGGTAACATCCAGTTTTCTCAAATTTTACTTTACCATTTGATTCTACGTACCTCAAAGTATCTTTTCACACCGACGCATAATTCCTGAAAGATCATATGCATAAAGTTACAATCACAATTATACCGAGAGATGTATGTTTCTTCCTTGTCTTACGTAGTCTCTTATGGGCGTGTCAACGCCATGAAACTCAATCATCCTAACCTATCTTCGTATCGAAGCTTGTTCGAGGTATAACACGTGGTGTGATGGTGCCGGTAAGCATTTATCCCAAAAGTCTGTGACCATAAGAAACTGTGAGTGGGACAAGGACAAAACATAGACTTTCTTCGAAATAACTGTGATTGTCAATTATTGCGTGATGTTTCACAAATGTTGCTGTAGTGTGATTACATTTTAAAATACGTGGAATCCTATGGTGTAATAAAATCTGAGAAAACTTGTTGTTTACTGTCACGAATTTGCATTTGAAAATTTGGATCCTGTTTTCTCCTATTTCCCACGAGAGCGAGTGAGAGAGAGAGCATTTGTTTGGATCCAATTTTTTTCGTGACGTCACACTAAACAGGTCTGTTGGCAATGTATAGCGATCTGAAAATTTCACTGCTAGTAATGTAAAAGCTGCGCTTTCAATTGGGTGAAACCGCTTTTTGATACATCTAATTGATTTCGATATTTCGATTTTTTAAGTGAACGAAGATGCGCAGGAGCAAAGCGAAAACACCAATTCGACCGACTATTGCTAATCTAGTCTCTTATCGGTCCCGTTTGGACCCAGAATAATCATTGGGGCATTTTTCCAGCTCCTCACAGTATCTTGATGAGGACCTGAGATGAATAATACCTTTATAAGACTTTTGAGAGGGGTTTAGCTTCCTGGTTCGGTGAAATTTTGATTGAGTAAGTGACTAAGTGTAATCCGCGGCCGTGAGCGGACCCTTTATAGATCTTCCTTGTCTTTTTTTCGATCTGAAAATGTCACAGGATGTTATTGAAAGACTGCTTCGTCGAGTTTTTTAAATTGCGTGTCCATCCATGAAATCAATGTCTATATTTATCGATTTTTGAGAGTGCGGAGGAAGACCACAGCAAAACGTTTTTCACTTGGCAGAGAGCTTATTATTCCAAATTCCGCCTCTTATCGGTCCCGTTTGTCCCCTGAAAAAATGATTACGCATTTTTAATGTTTTCCTAATAATGTGTACCTAAGGATACCTGAGGTTATAAAGAAGCCCATGTATATCCATTATCCAAGACGTCTGCGAAGAGGGGCGTCCCTCCCCCCGCCGCGCCACACCGGGAGCCCTCGTTATATGGCAATTAATGAGCCGAACAATGTGATGAACAATATTGTTTTTGCAGTGATTTCTGTACCAAATTTAATGGGTTTTTAGATGATATCATTGGCATTCACTTTTAAGTACCTGACTGGAAACCACAGAGTCATCTCAGGGAAAAAATCAATGGAAATTCCTTATCTCCAGCTCATATGTTTTTAAATTTTTGCTTTTTTTATTTTTATTTTTTAAAAATAGATATGTTCATTCAATAGGTACTTCTACTATAAAAGATTGAATGGAAAATTAGCCCAGCTTACCAAAGTCTTAGCTTGAAATTGGCGAAAAATTCTAATTTCGCGGACTCCTGTCCAACTCGCCATAAGAAGTAACTTCTTATGGCGAGTTCCTTCCTATTTTATACCTGAGAAATCGAGAAAACTAGCTTCCGTCAGGAGGGGTTTGAAAAAAAAGTGAACATCTTTTGCGCAGTGTTATTTTACCTAGTCATGATGATTGCTTTTATTCTGTTTCAGGCCCAGGAAATTTGTGACTCCTACGAAATAAAGGCATTTGCATCAATTTCATGTATCTTTTCCATGGATTACTTTCTCTTCTCGTTGTCTTACATGCTTTGGAAGCATCGTCGTCACTTTAATTATCTTACTATAATTTTTTATTGTTCTTTGCCACTAACGAGTGCCCCTGTAGATTGATGTGCGATACTTCTGGGACTGAAATAATATGGCCCATCCATAATTCTATATTTAAATAAAAAAATAAAAAATAATAATGAAGAAATGGATTAATGCAGAAATCAGTACTTGCCTAGGTACTTTTGTAGATACGAAAAAAAGGATTATTGTTACTTTGTTATGATATTCGTGAATTTTATTCCTAGGTATTTTCATTGTTCTATCTTCTGTACGCTGTTTTTGTTTTTGTTTTTGTTTTTTTAAACATTTTAAGTACTCATTAAATGTTTTTTTTTTTCTCTCTCAATCGAAAACTACATTTGTGATTACAATAAATTAGAGATATCTGTTTTGTAAGATCCTCGTCTTTGTCTCATCATTTTTATTACTTTCAAGTAAAAGTTCTTCATTTATACTGATTTTCTTGGTGTCAATCAGCATCACAACATTGACATAGAAAATGAGACAACCCAATGAAACGACCTACTTTCAAAAATGGATTAAAAAAAAAAAAAAAAAAAAAAAAAAAAAAAATGACCAATTTCACTCATCACTTTATTATTAGGAGTAGTATCAACGCAGAATTCTACGATCAGATTGGAAACTTCGGTTCATTCTGAAGAGTTATTTTCTGGCCTGTTATTTGTAGAAGATCCAAACTATATCGTGCAAAGCATCGCAAAAGACAGAGATAGAGCCACCGTTGTGAACAGACACCGAAAGAGACCAAAAAAATGTTTCTTCGGCTCTTATGGGAGGATCCATTCGGATTGTATTATCCTGTGGTACCAATATGTCTGTTATTGATACATGCTAGCATAATTTTGCGTAAGCATCAATACTTCTGCCCTCTCCCTTCGACAAAAAATATGAGATTCTTTACTCGTAGTCGGAGAACTATGAGAGACAAAAGCTGGTTTTAAAATAAAAAAAGGTTCATTATTTTCCCCTATTTTCTGCGCTTTCGTTTCCTTCAACGTTTCACTCGTAAATTTGTGTCAAACCCAAACCTCAAAGTTACTTTGCATCCTATGGGAGGGATTTCAGTTTTGTCACACGAATCTATGCAAAATACATGATGGAAGGTATAGGACAATAAAAATAATTAATTTATTTTTAGCGTTTCCTAGGAAGAGGTGACTGGATTCTCCTATGATGGGCTCATAACTTTGTGGTGTCTCCTTGAAGTATCGATACCAGTATAGCGGCTGATCCAATTGGCAACAATGTTTTTCTCCATTTGATTATTTATGAAATAATCGATCCGACAGTGAAGCAGCGCTTCGCCAGCATCCGCGATTGTTTTACATTGAGCCAAATGGAGGAAATACTTTGTAGCTGAATTGCACGAGCCACCACTGATCGATACTACTGCCAAAGTATCAGTGCTCCGATGTTGAGCCAAATTATTGCTGACTGCTGCATTATGGTATCAATTTTTTACAAACTTTTTCATTGCGAAACACACGATCCAAATGAATTTGAGTAAAACTCAAAATTGGGGTCCGGTACACCTGATATTGAAAATAGGATAGTGATAAGGATCAGGGGGTATGGGTATGAAAGAGTCCATGGTCTAGTTTCGGAATCCTCAGGAATTTTGTTGACATTGGATACTTTTAGCAGCAATTTTTCACCGTTCGCTCTGAAAAAAGTTTATTTTGAAAAAATCTTATGATTTGACGAGTATACCAAGAGTTTCGAAGATGCGGAGTAGGGGAAGGAAGGATAGGAAAAAATGCAAACTTATGATTTTGAATTAAAGTCTTCACAGAATTGAAAAAAAAGAAATAAATTATTTTGTGACCTTATTCGAAGGAAACTAATGACCGGGAAGGCTTTCCTTCAACTGTGGAGAGGTGCTTTGAAAGGGGGGGGGTGTTCGTTGGCTAACTTTTCTCGCCTCAAAAAATAGCAGCAAAAGCCACTAATGGTTAGGTATAAAAGAGAGAGAAAAAAAACAAAAAAATTCACCATAGTTTTTGACAGTATCTTTCATCTCAATAAAAAATTCGTGGCGAGTTGTGACCTAAAAAACATTTTGGTGACGAGTTGCTCGTCACTGTACCCCCCCCCCCCCCATGAACACCCTTGGCTGCATCTGCTAACTTCTTCATTTTCCTCATTATTCAACAAACTTCGCACAGCCCCATCCTCCCCTCGGGGGCGGATTTACATCTATTGAGACCCTACACTTTGAATTTGAGGCCCCCAAGAAAAAGGGTAGGATGCCCTTGGGGGTCCGAAGGCATCCACGCGAAAGAAGAGGGGTTTGGGGGTTCTCCTCCTGATTTTTTTTTTTTTTTTTTAACTTTTTTTCCCAGCAAAGTTGTTGTTTCATTTTATTTTTTTGCCTTCTTTTATTCTCCCTTTTCTCTCTTTTCATATCTTTTTCTCTCTCTTTCTCTCTCTCTATCATTTTTATTCTCTCTTTTTCTCTTTCCTTCTCTCTTTCTCTCCCCATTTCTCTATTTTTCCCTCTTTTACTCTCTTATTCTCACTTTCTTTCTTTTTCTATATTTTTCTCCATGTTTCTGCCTTTTTCTTCCCGTCTTCCTCCCTTCATGAAGTGAGGCCGCCTTACGTCTAAGGCCCTACGCAGTTGCGTATTTTGCGTAATGGAAAATCCGCCCCTGCCCCCCCCCCTTCGAAAAACCTTGTAACTTCATTTCCTACTTTTACTGCCAACGAGAATGATGGCTGATGTTTGGAATAGTCCAAAGTCGGCGAGTAACGCCCCCCCCCCTTGCCCTCCCTCGTGGACGCTAAAAGAAGAAAATTGTCAAGAAACGTAGCTCAGAATCTGATGCTTGAGACTTTGTGAGTGAGGTATACCCGGCGGCGCACTATGGGGCCGATGCCCGATTTAGGCGGCCAAAACCCCCAAGTAGACGCATATGCCTCTTTTGATCACGTATGGACCTCAGAATCAATCTTTATGGTCCTAGAAGACCTTCTGGTCCTTCTGTCCCTTTGGTGGCCCCCTTAAGCCCCTCCCCTCCCCCTCCTCCATAGAGTTGTACTTATCGCGCGTAAACCATTATCGTTGGTTGAAATCAGAGATTTCTTTCGAGGTGCTTTCGGTTACTTATTCATTGAGAGTCCATTCACGAAGAACTCTCTCGCTCCCCCTCCCCACCTCTCCCCGCTCCCATTGGCTAATACAGGGGGGCGAAGGGGCGACCCCCCCCCCAGTTCAACCAAAAAAATAAGGAAAAAAGGGGGAGGGAAGGTGAAAGAAGGGGAAAAGAAGGGGGAAAGGAGGAGAGTAAAACGGAAAAAGGGGTCACCGGGGAGTGAAAATCCCAATTTCACCCTCCCCCGTCTGTGAGGGCTGAATCCGCCAATGCCCGCTCCTCATCTCAGTCTTCCCCCTTCCCTTTTTTATTTGTTCGCTCCATTATTTTTGTTTTGTTTTTCGTTGGGAGTGATTTCGATCTACTCATAGAACAAACCATCTATTGCTGCAAGAAAAACATGTTTTACAAGTGCGAAAATCCTCCGCCGCGGCTTGACAATGACCCGCACTGATCTGATTCGTTTGGGAGATTTGTTATCAAAACAAACGCCGAACCTTTCATGTTGGGCGTGATTTTAAAAGGTAAGACAACACTTTTGTATGGGGCATCCGATTCTTTTGTCCTTATTTTCTCACATGCATGAGGTGACGAAGATCCATCTTGTTTTCATCCCGACCAAACAATTTGAATGTACTATTTCGCTGTGTCCTGCGTCACCTCGGTCATACTCGCGACACTTTTTATGACGGGCGAAACATTAGGTGCTGATGAGTTTTAATAAGTGTTCAAATGGAAACTGACACAGCTCACAATTAAAAGCGTATTATTTAGACACAAACTTGCAAAAAAAAAAAAAAAAAAAAAATTCACCAGATACATCATGTCTAATCTCAAAAATGCATCTCTCTTGAGCAACCAATGAAATGCTCGGTTCTATTGGATTAATTACAAGAATATCAAAATTAATCAATTAACTGATCTGTTTTCTAATTTATTTTAGGTTAGTGAAATCTGTATGACACTCTTAATAGCTGACACGTTCGTTTTCGTAAGCATTCTTGTCTCCATTAATCAGGAGAAACAATTTTTTTTGCCATTTTTGATGCATTTTTTCTTAAAAAAAGCCGAAAGAAACACCTTTCTGCTAACTTGCGCTAAAAAAGCTGGACATATTCTGAAACTACTTGAAATTTGGAATCAGAATCTGGCAACGGAATAGGCGTGACTCCGCGTGTACCGCTTTTTTGAGTCCACTGAAGTTTTGATGACTGATGAAATTCAATGAAAAAAAGACAGATCTTCGTCACCTCATGCATGTGAAAAAACAAGGACAAAAAATCGGATACCCATATGAAAGTGTCGTCTTACCTTTTAAAATCACGTCCATCATGAAAGTTTGGCGTTTGTTTTGATAACAAATCTCCCAGACGCCTCAGATCAGTGCGGGTCATTGTCAAGCTGCGGCGGAGGATTTTCGCACTTGTTGACATCATATCTTGATAACGTCGCCCCAGAGCCATTATCATGCTAGGGCGGTAAATTGTCATTGATTTGAGGTCCACACATGTTACTCTGAGCACCTTGATGTCAGAAATCGATTTATCTGAACCTAGGTTTTGGCCGCCTAAATCGGGCATCGGCCCCACAGTGCGGCGGCCGGTACTAGCCTTTTTCGTGAGAAATGTGTGAGCCGCAAACGAGTGACTGGAACATGTGGAAGAGTAGAGGGCCGAAATGCCCGAAATGAGGGGAAGGAGTAGTCATGGAATGTTGTCAAAAAGCCGACGTGCGAATGTAATGAGTACGAGTACGATAAGCAGGTATTGGGGGAGGGGGGTATCATCATTCTTATGATTGTCTGTTATTGTCCCACCTTGGTCACTCGAGGAGCGTGAAAAGTTGACGCCAGTGGGCATTTCGGCAACTACAAATCGTCGAAAACAGACACACCATCCGGTGTTTGGTGAATACCGAAGTGTTGCTCATTTTGAAGCGCGACGTGGTGGCAGAATCAGGAAACTTTCGCTATGGAACCACCTTAAGGTGGCGATCGAGAGAAGGGCGAATCAACCCTGCATGCATGGACTAGAGTCCCTTGATGGAAATATTGTATAGGGAGTACCGACACGAGCTCAACGAGTTGTGATTGGTCGTTGGTTTTAGGCTCTCACGGAGTCGAGCAGGAGTCGACGACATCGAAGGCTCCACACGAAAGGAGTCGATTCGTAGAGGAACGTATGGGAACGGACCGGAATGCCGGCAAATCCGCCTGTCCACCACTGGTCCTCTGTCGAACTTAACCTTCGAATGCGTTCACGTGGTCGACAAAATCGACTCCTGTCAAAATGCATAAAGCGTCGTGTCGGTACTCCCTATACAATATTTCCGTTAAGGGACTCTAGCATGGACCAAAGATTACTTATACATACAGATATGGCATTAGCCATCTCGCCCGTGTTAAGTGAAAAATGGATAAAACGCCGGCCGTGATACAACCGGGCATACAGAGGGGATCATAAAGATTACAGAATTCTGGTTCGAAAAGATTATGTGTCCCACGTTTCCTGTGTTTGTTTGCGAAACTAGAACAAACACGGAACGTGAACAGTGGAACGTGGAACATGGAACAGTTTTGTAACAGACAAACAAGGAAAATGTAATCTTTTCTCTGTAATCTTTATGATCCCCTCTGTATGCCCGGTTGTATCACGGCCGGAGTCAACTAAACAAAATTCGGGCTAATGCCATATCTGTATAAGTAATCTTTGGCATGGACCACGAGCAGCAATGGAGCTCTTGCAAGGTTTTGCTACAGTCAAATGTACTATCAATGATAATGGAAAATGCTACGAAATATAGCGACGAGACCATTAAAAAAGTCTAAAACTCACTCCTCGCAACAAAACGTGACTTGGAGTTTTGGGTTGCCACCCTTGCATGCATGCACACCAACCTCGAATTCGCACCCCAAACAAACAGCCGCCATCTTGCTTGTAAACAATCGCCGTAAAGGAGCTCTTGCAAACTTTTGCTATAAGTAAATAAATAATCCAATCTAATGTAAAAACTAGCGGAATTCACGAAAATCACACTAAGCAAGTCTAAAATTCAGTAACAAACTCATGTAACTGCTATAACGGCAAAATTGTTATGGCGGTTCAACGCAGGTATTATGGGAGATTCCTGTCTAATATGTCACTTACTCGACGGAAACACAGCAGAGATATGTTTCAATTTTAGATAGGAATCTCACATGATACCTGCGTCTCTCCGCCATTAAGCCCGATTCTGAGAGTGAATTTCGTGATTTTTCGTTGCGCACGTACTCATCGTCATTTCTACAGGTTTTTATGTAAGAATCAACTCTTCAATCCATTATAGCAAAAGTTTGCAAGAGCCCCATTCACCTATATATGTAAAACTTCTCATCATAGATTTGCCTGTCTTATGATTTCACACTCACCCGCAACTAGGATCTCTTCCATCTCTCTCATTTTCCCTTTGAATGCATAAGAAGACAAAGGATGGAAAGAGGGGGTTTTTATCTCCTTGTTTATCCTTGTTTGACTTATGTGTTTCAAAGGAAAAAAGAGAGGGGTAGAGAATCAGTGATGCAACCAGGATCTCTTCCATCTCTATCATTTTCCCTTTAATGTATAGGTAGACAAAGGGTGGAAAGAGAGGGTTTACCTCCTTGTCTATCCTTGTTCCAATGCAAATCACATGGAGGATGATAGTTCAACCTCCCGACCACCAGCAGGCCGATCGCGATCCTTGAAATTCTCGATTTTTGGGTAGATTGGATAAGAATGGAAAACGGTGATTGGTGGAGACTAGTCACGTGGCTGCAAAGTGTAATCAAAATACGGGATTTATCTAATTGGTTATCTGGTACTTAAGTTAAGTTATCAAGACTGCCCGATAACCAATTACATAAATTCTGTAGTTTGATCAGACTTGGAAACCACGTGACTCGTCTCTACCAATCACCGTTTCCCACTCTTTTCTAGTCTACTCAAACGCCGTGAATTTCAAGGATCGGCCCGCAAGGTGGCATTCGCCATTTTTTTAACGTTCAGTTTCGCTATTGTATCGGATAAGTATAGGGTGAATCTTGCGCCCGAAAACCTCCACAAATTAGAGTGGCAGATTATCGAAAAAAGGACTGAGATTGACAAATTGGACGAACAAGAAGCAATAAAATAGCATGATTTTTGACCCAAAAGCATCATTGAATGGGAAGGGGGTCCTCAAATTTATTAAATTTAGCGGAGAAGAATCATACATCAGCCGGCGAATCTCAGAAATTCACGGGGAAATACCAGCAAACATTGATAGATTTAGGGTTCAAAGGCTCTGATCACGGGTGTAACTGTAAAGTCAATGCAATGAATAATTGAAATAAACGTCATGAACACAGTGAATCAATACGAGTGGATGGCAAGTAAGTAGGCGAGAGATGTCCTCGACTAACTGACGAATCGTGAAGAACCGCATACATTGATAATTGAGACAGAACTTTTGAGGATTTGACATGAGCACGCGTTCTAGTTATCAAGGAAATTCTGTCGATAATCTTTCTTCGAGGTAAAAGATACCAATTGAGATTTATGTCAAATTGAGAACGATTTATTGATCCAATCTTGCCACTTGGTTGCTTGTCTACTTGCTCATAGTGACGGTAAAAGTAGCTGACATCAGTGGAAAGTAAGCTTTCGTCTTTAACAAGGTGTTCCGCAGTTTGATTGAACAAGACGAATTTCGTTTGCAGCAAAAGTGTTGATTGGGTTCAATTTCACAGTCAAAAGTGTTTCTTCCTCGACAAAAATGAGTGGAATTCAAAAACTTTGGTTGATATTGTTACAACTTTTCAATATCAGTAACGGCTTCCTCAAGGTACAACGGAACAATGGTTTTAACAAAGAGCAGCCTGACTTTCTTCTCAAAGTATGTCACATGATGATCAAGCGCTCAAAACAAGAATTCCTCCTCATCGTCAATTTCGATTCAAAATTTGAATTCAATCCTCTCGTTAAAGCTCTAAGCCTGGTGTCGATTCCTGTGACCATTTCAAACTACGAAAGCAATTTGGAGAATTTAAAGCACGTGCGAAACAAACGCCCAATAAATGTCCTTTTCCTTTTGAACGACAGTTGCGATATTCTTAGTTTCATATTGGATTCTGTGTCTGATCGTGAAAATCTAGCCTCAGACAATTTCGAAAGATTTTCTGTAAAAGACGACTATAAAAATCATTCTGAGCCCTCATTTCAGGGAGGCTGCAAAATTTTTGCCTTTCCCACAATGTCGAATATCGTCTAAGGAATAGAAATGAAACGTGTGACGTCACCATGAAAGTTGCAGACGAAGATTTGAAGGATCAATCATTTTTATCGGACTCTATTTTCGATCGTACTGTTAGATTGTCCAGGAACGGTATCTTGAATTCTCAGAACTTTCTGATATTTAAAATCAACCGTTTTGTATCAGACTGCAATCTTAGGTTTGTGTTCAAATTTATCTGGCGTTTTTTTAAAGGCCGTCGAACTATCATTTGTTTACTACAAATTTGCTACAAATACGACGCATTTTTTGAAGTAATTGGTAGATTCGATGGCAAACATTTTGACGATTTCTTTGACTTTTCGTGGAAAAATATGAATAAAAAGAGGTTCGTTGGGTTTATCAGCGAGCCTGGATCTTTGAATTTCGATATGACCTTGTCATTAGATACGGTATGGACTTGGATTGCACTGGGTACAACAAGCAAAATGATTCTAGATTCAAACGGTAAAATTGGTTACCCATTGACTAATGTTTCAAAAACCGTCATGAAGAATCATAGAATAATCTCAAATTTTGAGAAAGGATTAAAGCAAGGTGTTGAGTTTCACGCGGAACTGTACAATGTACGATACTCTTACGAGAGTTTTTTAGATTTTGATATAACAACGGCTTTTGAGACAAACTATTTTTGTTTCAGTGTCCCAAGGAATAAATTCATGCCACAATGCTTAGTTATTTTTCAGTGTTTTACCCGTACCGTTTGGACTTGCATTCTAGCCACAGTTGCAATTTTCCTTTTGACTCAGCGCATGTACGACCGTTTTTTGGTCAAAACTTTGAAACTTGTGCTTTGTAATAGGGATCAACGTCTAGTTGAAAAAACGTCAACGATTCTTACAGTGTTACGTTATTTCATCAACATGAGTCAACACAACTTATATCTCGAAAATCTCCTCTCAGGAAAACTTTTATTCGTAACGTCCGCATTTTCGACCATGATTATAGCATCCGTTTTCCAGAGTGGAATGTATAATCTACTCAGTAATAGAGTGCGTTATCCTGACATTGATACAATCGAAGAATTGAGGGAATCTGGATACCTAATTCAGTCAGGTGATTTGAAGATGGACTCATTACTGCTTTCTAACGATTCTTGCTTCTCATGGGTTAAAGATAGATTAATTGATAATTATCGATTTAACTTTGGCAGTATTATGATTAAGGACGATTTAACTGGCGGTATAAGGAAAGTAAGTGGAGCAGATCAGGACTACGAAAACATTTCTGATTTTATAGAACACAGAATAGTTGAAATGTCGCGTACTTTAAGATCAGCCTTGCAAAATGATGCTTTTTTGATGAGTATTTCGCACGCATCACGGCGTCACAAAAATTTCCTCACGCATACTCAGCAGTTCCTGGATTTTGAAAAAGAAGGAGGATTTCATCACGTTCAGGAATGCTTAATGACGTACCCTGCTATGTTTTTGGTCCCGAAGTACTCTTTTTACTTCGATTTATTCAATATGAAATTGACTCAATATATGGAAGCAGGGCTAGTTAGCTATTTGATTTCGGAGTTCACTTCGTCGATACTGGATTTACCCTATCAGGAGGAGCCTGGCGACTCCCTCCGGACATTTACATTAATCGATCTACAGATAGCTTTCATAATCTTTATCGCAGGATCAATAATAGCTTGCGCTGTTTTCATTGCTGAACATTGGACCCATGCATTTAAGGAACATTATCGCCTCCGATTCTCGAAAAGACGTTCTTCAACTTCTAAAGTCAGCAGAAGTATGAAAAAAAGAATACGTACTTGTTTCGAACTTTTTTTTATCAAAATTAAAAATGTTTAAGGTAAACTTGATGTTTGGTCAGAGATAAATAAAAGACCCAGAGCAAAGTTGTCCAATGTTCCCGCTATACTTGGGTCGGGACTGGTTGAAACAAACATCCAAGTCACCTTTAATTAAATGATGTGATTACATGGGTAAGATTTTCTTCTAGGTTTAAACTGTAGTTTTCTCTAGACAAACTGATGTTTTCTGATGAATTATTTCAAAATTATAAGCTTTAAGTAACTAATTCAAATTTGTTATTTTACCTATTTATCTATCTATCTACCTCTCTCTATCTATCTATATATTTTCTTACCTATTTATTTATTTTATTTGTAGATGAAGTGTAATGATTATGTAAATGTATGTTCCAATAATTTACGATAGAGAGCGCTAACGCGTTTCTCTCGGGCACTGCCTCTCGCTCACCAAGTGCTCCTGTCATAATCCATACTGTGTGTTCTATTCAGCTAATCATTTTATTCTAATAAAACTAGACGTATCTACGAATCTTCTCTCAAGTATAATTATCTCCAATTCCACCCAATACAACATGAAGCCTTTACAGCCTTGATACTCATAAAAATTACAACGTACAAGAAATACAGGATATAAATGATCTAATAGAGAGAGGAAAAATAAATAAATTAACATTTACAAAAGTTTATGCGCCTTTAGGCAGCTTGAACAAGGAATGACTATGTTACGGGCATATCCCGACGGCTGAGCAAATCGCGATCTACCCGGGCAAATCGCGATTCGCCCAGTTTTAAGGGCGAACAAACATGCTTTTTTTCCTAGAAAAGGTGGGAAAATTGCGATTTGCCCGGGCTAATCGCGATCTGCCCGAGTAAAACGCGAAATGCCCGCTGATTCTGGGGAGACCGAAATACAATTTGCCCAACATGTAAACTGAGAAAATCGGCAACTTGAATCGGACTTCTTTTATAAATACCTTGCGCGGTATCGAGTCAACGGTCTAGAATCATCTTATTTTATCGCAATATGAAATGAAAATAATTTGAGAATGATTGAAGGTATATTGGAAGTATTATTTGTAAAAGTATCTTTCTCCGTTTCTTATGAGCGGATGATACTGCAGCAACTTAAATCTTTTCTTGAACTTGAAATTTTAACAGGATTTGAATTTGTACATTTTATCTTCCTCTACTTCTAAGATTAAGGCGATTGTGTTCCGAGCGTCAGGTTTTGCTCGATCAGCGTCGACGTGTATATTGGACCGTTACGGAAGTTCCGGAAGAAACTTCATCAAATGCATTATTTAATTTCAGCATTTTTCCGGCCTGTTTTTTAAAGTTCTCTACTACTTTTCGTTTGGTTGGAACGTGATCCGCACAAGAGTTGCTGGTTGCTGGTTCTGAATCAGAGTTCGAGGAAGAATAAGAAGATAGCCTCTGAATTTACGGTTGGTATGGGATTTTGAGCCTTGTCCGTGGTAGCATGTACGAGTTTCATAACATCAGACTCTGACCACATATCATCATGAAGTACGAGGGGCGTTCAATTAGTATTCACCCCCACCTCTAAAATCCACAATTATTGACCAAATCAGCCTAACTTTGAACGAAAATTTCGTTAGGATATACTAAATTCAGCTAGGTATTTAAAGTTCAGAACAATCGGACAAAATGCGGCCGAACACGGGCCGCGAATTCATGCACCGGCGCAGGCTCCTCCCGCCATCTGGAATTTTTCTGAAACAAGATGAAGCGATTACCGATAAATATGAAGCGAGAATTGGCTGTTGATCGACAAATCTGCTTCCTGGTGCTCCCAAACAATTGTGACCTCAAACTATATCAGATTCCTTCACTGATACTGAAATAATATGATTCAAGACCGTTGACCGTACCTCGTGCAAGGTAGGTATTTATGAGCGATGTCGAAAAACATCGCGCAGTTCAAGTTGCCGATTTGCCCAGTTTACATGTTGGGCAAATTGTATTTCGGTCTGCCCAGAAACAGCGGGCACATCACGTTTTCATCTGGCAGATCGCGGTTAGTCCGGGAAAATCGCAATTTGCCCACCCTTTGGACGAATCGCGATTTGTCCGGGCAGATCGCGATTTGCTCAGCCGTCGGGATTTGCCCGTAACAATTATAAATCATAATACGCCCCGACAAGCTAATAAGATTTAAAGTCATGCTGTCCAGTATTCTCTAAGGAATAACGAGGTGTCTGTTTTTTCAATTTTTTTTTTATTTTCGCTGAGACAAACGTTTCCGTTGGTTTCTTTAAATTTTGAAGTTTATTTTAGTTACATGTAAGATACTCCCAAAACAATTACATTTTCTAGATGTGTGTCCCATACTAACCGAATAAAATGTAAATGACCCGAATATTCATCATAAAAAATAAAGAAGCAGCTAGGGGAACTCCAATATAATTTATGTGTTGGTAAAGCGTGCCACGATAGGACTGTATAGTTTCGTTTACAGTGTTGATTAAAAATTATTCCATTTTCTTCACGAGAACGCATCTGACGTTTTTAATTTTGAAAAAGTCTGAAAGTTTCAATGATATTTTTGGAATTTCCAAAATCAAAATTCTGGAGTTATCAATCAATTTATTCAGTGCACTAGCTGCTTTGCTCTTAGTCAATGACGTCACGTGCAACCAGGCAACGTTGTATTTAATCTATTAAAATTCATGAAAAAGGTCGACATATTGGGGGGTGCACGCTGCTCAGCTGGGTGCTGGGGTGCACCTCGAGTCGATATTTTACCTGCGTCTAAATGGATGAAATGCCGCAGCGTTGCCAGATTACACGTGACCAAAGGCGGATCCAGCAATCTGGCAACTGTGTATTACTCTCATTTGAATGCATGAGAAACAATCGATTAGTAACAGGGCCATGGCCCCCTCAAGGATCGATTGTTTCTCATTTGTTCAAATGGGATGAATTCATGGTTTCCAAATTGCTGGATCCGCCCATGCACGCGACGCGACGTGACGCCACTGTTCTTAGTTTCAAATTAAAATGCTAAAAAAATTTGATTATGTCACAATAGTTAAGCTGGTTTGAAACTAAAAGGCTCAGATGTAAAAAAAAAAAAAAAAAAAAAAAAAAAAAAAAAAAAAAAAAAAATAAAAGAAAAAAAAAGAAAAAATAAAACCAAAGTCAGTTTTCAGCAATACTCTTCCTGCTGATGTTTAATTTATTTTTAAGCCCCTCGCCACAGTCCCGCTTGCATTACTCTTCCACGTTCGCAGACGTGGCATAATATATCGACCGTGGGGAGAGGAAAAGGAAAGAACGAAAGAAAAAAAAACGAAGGTTGAAAAGTGTGCAAATAAAAAAAAAAAGGAAAAAAAAAGTTGTCGTATTAGAGAAATTATATGACCGCATTGAGACTTAAGGAAGTTAAATGTACTAAAAGTTATTTTACTATGCACGAGTTAAAGAAAAAAAAGTGCGAAACCGCGGAAAAAAGAGGAGTGAAAAGAGCCACGCTAAAAAGAAAATAAAAATAAAAACAGAAATAAATAATAAGACGATGGAAAAAGTGGGACTGAGAAAGAGGAATAGTTATCATTAATCATTAGATGAAAATGGAGGTTTAGAATGGGTGTCTGGGGATACTCCTTACAGAATGGCACGGTGGACTCAGACCATAAGAAATTTAGGACAAAAAATGGTGGAGATATTCCGAAGCATAAAACAACTACAGGTATTGATCATTTGTGGTGGCAGCCACTGAAACAAAACGGTATGAGTCAAACAGCCAAAGAAAGAAAGCAATGCGAGTAAAACTCAGGGCTGCCGTTTTGCGTATAATCAATGCTATTTTGCTATTCACCGATGATTCCACCGGTTTAAAAAGATTACTCAGTTCCGTTCAATGCATGACTGTAATGCACGAAAATACTCTGATCTGTATTCTTTCCGTAATCGGTGGAGACTCCGTTGATTAATTAAAATATCCGCAAGTTTTTTAAAGTCATCGACGACTCCACCGGTTGAGAAAAGATTACAGATGCGAGTATTTTAGTTTATTACATTCATGCACTGAACTGAACTGTGTAATCTTTTCTCAAAGCTGTTTTTTCTAAATAGCATTGATTATACGCAAAACGGTAGCCCTGGTAAAACTGCCAAGTAAAGTGCCCTCTTTGCATTCAGCTTTTCCGACCAATTCCACAGTGATTGATTCCGCTTATAAGCGGAAAAAGGAAAAAACCCCACATACATTTACACATTAGCGTTACACTAATCCTTCTCAAAACGCCTTCAAAATAAATAGGATACAAAACCGCATACACCACGTGTACGAATAGTTACTTATCTAGTGCGGCGCGGTGTGAGCATGAAAGTAACTTTGCATTGGATGCATTTTCTCTCAAAACTCCTTCAAAGTCTGTAAGATGCAACACCAATTCCGAAATGATGCAGTCTAATGAATCAATGTGTAATCTATACAGGGTGTAACAAAACTATATACATTAATTTTTAGGGCGTGTTCTAGAGGTAAAAATAAGACTTTTTTTCCTATAAAGATGGGTCCAAAATTGTAGTCTTTTCGAGTGACAGGGTTGCAAAGTTTCCGAAAAACAAATTGAAAAATTGTCAGAACTCCCTCGTAAATTTTTCTCAATGCTCGTAAATAGGCACTCTAGTGTAATTTTAGGCGCTCTTGCCGATTGTGGTGGTGAAAATGCTGTATGCAAAAATTTGAGGGGAGTTTTGGGGGTTTTTCTTTATTTTTCTCACTTGTTTTGGCCACATAATGTGAAAACATGCTTTCGGATTCATTAAACCCAAAAACGATTAGCATTACTCAAAAGTTCGTAAATAAAATATGCATTTTTGGTCCTTACAAGTTTTTCCAATTCGCAAACCATTTCGTCCCTGAAGTTGGAGAAGTCGGCCAAGAATAGACAAAATTAAAGAAAAGGCTATTATTGGCCGACTTCTCCAACTTCAGGAACAGTTTTCTCGACATGCCAAATAACGATGTTTATTTTTGAGCTACTGAGAATATTTATGACTCATTAGTGTATGAAAAAAAGAAGGAAAAAACAAGAAAAGTGTGATTTTTTAAGAAACATGTCATTATGAATCTTTTACCAGAATAAATTTCATTTGTTGGTCTTTTGGGTCATTTAAAGTGATTTCCTTCTTTCTCAATGCATTGCCTCAATCTCACGGGGAGCTGGTCGATTGCGGCTCGGATGCGTCTCGAGTGGAATTTCCACTCCCTTAATTGCATCAAAGTGTCACTAAAATAAACACTTATTGATGATTGTATTGGTCGTAGTTTGAGATCTTCATACTATGAGCAGAGTATGCTGATATGGTCTTATCATAATTATTGTCTACCTGATTCTTGGATTAGTATCGGATAATGTCGCGCGAAACGATGGCTGAACTTATCTACTGAGCATCGTTATTTGGCATGTCGAGGTTAATCTCGTTTTTACTCTCGTGGGAGCAACGAAGTAATCCAATAAAAATTTAATGAACGTAGGTTTTTAGCTCTTGATATGAGCTTTCAGAATATATATAGTTATAAAACAATAATAAATGAGCTGTTGAGCCAAAATAAAACAAATAAAAAGGGGAAAATTAAATCATAATAATAAAATGATCCGATCTTCAATTACGATGTTTTTTTATTACGTACATCGTAATTGAAAGTCGGATCATTTTATTATTATGATTTAATTTTCCCCTTTTTTTTTGTTTTATTTTGGCTGAACAGCTCATTTATTATTGTTTTATAATTATTTACAGCAATTTTTATTGTTTTATATAGTTATATATACTTTTTTCAATCGTTTAGCCGCCATCTCATCTTGATTTTAGCGAGGGACAGAACTTTTGGTCAGACTGTGTATGTATAGTAGAATGTCGGTGATAATGTTGTCAAGAGTTAGCGCGGGTTATTTGAAATCCTGAGTTAACGAGTGGATTTTGAAAGTTTTTAATGTGGGCATCGTTATTTTTGTGGAATTTCACGTAAAAATCAATGTGCCATATTGGTGTAGGAAAAGTGCGCAACAGACCCATTTTTAATTTTTTTTTTTTTTTTGCAAAAAAAAAAAAAAAATACTAACACTTAAATGTTTTCTAAAGCAAGAAAAACCATCAACACTTCATGTCCGAAAAAAATCATTTTTTCGGTCCACTGTGCATTGCTCGGCCCTTTGCGCATCGGTCGTGGTCACATTCGCTTTTGCAATTTGTGGTTGTATCCAATCCACGAGAGATGGCGCCACCGAAATGTCAGATATGCTCCACTCACTTACTCACTCACTATATAGAATCGCTTCGCCCGCATCTTTTGATCCCTCTGCGTCTCTTTTAAGTCCTCGATTCCCTTTGAGGCATTACGAAGCCGCTGTCAGTGAGATGTGCTCTGCGTGCTTGCATATTGCATAATTTTTGGACGATACGTCGTCACACAATGAAGTATTTAGACTCACTGAGGGCGACGTCATAGGTCGATTTATTGCTTCGATGACAGATTTCAGGTGAATGGAAACTCCCATAAGAGTTAATGGAAACATTTTTTCGATACCTCTCGGTGACTTTTCATATAGGCGGAACTAGGAATTTTTTCCAGGAGGGGCTGAGCAGGCAAAGAAACTGATGACCTTTTTTCTTCTTCTTCTTGTCATGCGTTTTATTCCGGATAAATCTGACCATCGAGCTCCTAGATGACGTTGTTTCTCTTACAAATTCTGGGGGAAAATACATTTAGTGGCGTTGCGTGCATTTTGACAACGTCGCATTGCATAGGGTCCATTTAAACCAACGTAAAAGGTCGGATGCGAAAGTGTTCACCGAACACCTGATAGTTCGATATTTTTCATGGATTTAAATGGACGAACTGCGACGTTGCCAAATAGCACGCTACGCCACTGAATACATTCTTCATTTAACGACATTTTTGCTTTCGCTCCTTGAGTTCTCCACATGAGAGCCGAAATCACTTCGGTGTCATTTTACGCTGGACAATGTGAGGTTTTAAAATAATTGTAAACAAAGTTAGCAACAAACGTCTACTATCTTAATTTTTTTTTATTTCAAATAATCTTGTTGACTCTACAGGTAGAAACCTAGAAAAAGCTATGAAAAAAGCTTTAAAAAATGTTTACACAAAGAAAAGGAGTATCATCATGAATTGTCAGGGAGCAAATAGCACTAAAAAGAAGAAGACAAAAAAATATTCTTAAAAGTTTTTCGTCATGAATGAAATATATGTTGAGTTTATTTTTTAAAAAATGATCTGAAGCCTTTCGTTATCATAAGGACTGCGAGAAATGTTTCAAAAGAATGTGGGCGATATTTTTACAGTTATATTTCAGGGGTTAAGATGTGCATGCGACACGTTTTTTTTGGGTTTCAGATCGTAACCGTTTATCCAAAGAAAGAAAAATTCAAAGCTATTTATAAAGATCCTTCTAATTTTAATTTTTTACCAGGTATACACCCCCGTTTGAAAGTTGAAACCAAAATAATTCCAAAAATCCTTTCATTTACGCACATTATATATCAAAGCTCCCCCACCATTGAAACTCATTGAGCGAGAGTGACTCCCCTCATCAAAAACATCGAGCCTCTGAGATATATTAAAGTTTCAAAAATGAGCGTTGACAAATGAAATACGTTTGAATTGAATTCTACGATGTTAAAAAAAAAATTGTGAAAAGAAGCTGTTGAGCTTGACTCGAAAGTTGAATACTTGTATTGTAACTTTGAAGGGAAGGGTGCGGGAAGGGGGGGGGTTTGATACCAAGACGACGCGACGTCACAGCGAGTGGTGTGTCAGAGCGGTGTTCAAATATCGTAGAATCGGTCGCTGGAAAAAAATAAAAAAGGAAAAAAAGTTTAGCAAACATACATTAAGAACCACGCGTCATTCATTGAAACGATACAAAGAGAGTCAAATAGAAGGCAAAAAAAAAAAAAAAAAAAAAAAAAAAAAAAAAAAAAAGTAAATAAATGCATATAAAATCCCTTACCTGCTTGTGATCAAGTTGGATCATTGTTGAAAATATATATGACAAGGGCACCGGGGGGGGGGGGGTGTTGCGGGGGATTTTCGAAGTTAGGCGTATGCGTTTAATGACGAATTTCCGGAATAATTGCAGACGAATGGAGGTTGAATGAAGATTAAATCGGGTTGCAGCCAGCTCCTTGCAACAATCAACAACTGTCAAAAGCAGTCGGCTGGGGCTCCGGGTTTTGAAGGAGCGGTATGAGGGGGGGAGAGGGGACGTAAAGTACATAAAATACGGTTGCGAAGCTTAAAGTATGGCAATGATGAAAAATGATCCTTATTCACTTCTAGAATTTATTTATTTTTCCTTCTTTTCACAGACCCCCCCACACCCCCCTCCAACTTCGTCCTATCGCCCCTCCCCCATTTCGAGAATCGTGAACTGCTAGAATGTTTCTTATCGAACTTCAATCTCGAGCATCTTTTTTCTGATCTTCTCTCTCTCTCTCTCTCTCTCTCTCTCTCTCTCTCTCTCTCTCTCTCTCTCTCTCTCTCTCGTTTTTTCTCTTCTCGCTCCGCGTTATTTCCTCCCATATTTCGTATATTAGCGTCATCATTTATGTTTTAAAGGGATTATCCCGTATCCTTGGGTATGCACGTAGATTCATCATATGTATGGGGGCGCGCCCGTTGACTTGCTAAGTTGCCACGTATCTCCGTATGAAATCTTCCGCTTTCAACCCTTTCAGTACAGCCTACATCATTGTGAAAACCCAATCAAATTTAAACATATAGACCCTATCCTAGACAAGTGAATAGAGGGGACTTTTCTCGTCTTATTCCATGCGCGAGTCGATTTTTTAAAAGTTTACGTGAATCCATGCTAAAGTCGTCCACACAATATGTGGAGACCAGAGAGCCTAAGAGATATGGCACTTCCTATCTCCGTTGTGTCGAAAAACTGATGGCCGGGTTCCGTAAAAAACGCCTGCAGAATGGCCGTGATGCAACGTGCAGTACGCTGGTGACCGTAAACATTGTTGTTATTCATGTTGTTGGAAATGGGGTTAGATTCTCTGCAGTACCTAAATGTTTGTCATTTAATGGCCGATGGGATGATTAAAGTGTCTTAGATTTTCAGATTCAAGTTCAAAATATACTTAGAGCTCATTAAACTTCCCAAACACTTTATTAATCTTATTAATTTAGTTAGTGGCGTTGCTGTCAAACCTCATTTCAAACAACAACAACAACAGTATTAAAAATGTTTAGGTCATCAGCGTACGCCACATTGCATACTTCGTAGGAGTCGAACAACACTTTTGAATCGTTATGCCATATCTCTTAGGCTCAGTAATCTCTGGTGGAGACAGAGACTAAAAGGGTTTAAATTCGTGACCATACGCATCTTTCTTACCAATACAATTTTATTATTAGGTTAGTACACTATTTCACTCATTGCGGTGTCCCATAAGCAGACGATTTCTAACATGGTGAGTCTTTTGAAATTTCGAAAACATTGACTCGCAAAATCAAAATACATTCGAATATAAATCACTAAATTCAACATTATCTCTATCACGCTCGAGTTAATTTGTTCCAGTTACCTTTTCCAATCGACATAGTTTCAATATCTATTGCTAAAAATAAAAGATAGTATAGATATTATCGATGTTTTTTAAAATAATATTTCTTGGAGCGGCTTCAATTCATAACACATATGCAAAATGAGCAAAGCCGAGTAGGAATATTTCACTATGCCCTCTTAATGGGTCAGTGTTGCAAGGGTATGAAACGGAATCTTGAACCGCCCAGAAAATGCCGGTTCGGTTCGGTTCCCGGTTGAAGCCTCCATAAAAGACCAGTTCGCGGTTCGAACCGGTTGAAGCCAAACCGGTAGTGAACCGGTTCAGTTCCATTGATGCGCTGTTTATTTTAACATTTTCTCATAAAATATGAGAATATCATAGCCTGTGAGTGAAACGGCCCCATTGCAAAAGTTATGAAAACCCTTGAGGGCGATAGACTCAATTTCCTAAGCTGAATCGATAGAGGGGTCACAATCGGGGTTTTGGCGACATCACCTTTTTGCCCATGTAATGGGTCATGGGTTGCTATGAGTGAAAAGACTTCATTACAAAAGATATTAAAACACTTGAGGGCGATCGACTCCAATTTTCCAAGCTGAATCGATATAGGGGTCACAAGTGATGTTTTGGTGACGTCACCTTTTTGCCCATGTTATGAGTCACGTGTTGCTATGATTGAAACGGCCCCATTGCGAAAGATATGAAAACCCTTGAGGGCGATCGACTCCATTTTTCAAGCTGAATCGATAGAGCTAGGGGTCACAATCGGGGTTTTGGCGACATCACCTTTTTGCCCATGTGATGAGTCATGAGTTACTGTGACTCATAGCTTGCTTTGCAATAATTGAAATTCATTTTTTATGAACTAGTTTGAACTGCCTTCCATTTGCGAAGGAAGGAACCGGTTCGAACCGGAATTTTAAAAGGGGGCTCCATGTTCGGATCACGGTTCGGCTCGGTTCAAGTCCCTGGTCTGTAGTGTTTTGTTTTTCATAAAGAAAATGAAAGTACTTGATAAGCTGCATGAGAACAAAGATGTCTTTTGCTTCTAATTAAGTCCCGCATTGTTCCGGAGATGAGATTTTGGCCCCAAATACATTGTTTTAAATGGGATTTTCGCGTAGTTACTTCACTACGCCCACGATTTTGTTACAACTTTACTCGTGTGCACCTTAACCCTTTAAGGACCAGGTTAGTTTAAGAGAAGACCACTCCTTCGTTTCTACAGGGAAGGTAGTTAACTGTTCGTACTCGGTGGAGTTGGAATTGCCTATACGACGATTTGAAGGCGCCCGACGAGACCTTATTTATTGTAGTGTTTTTATCGATATTTGCGTTTATCCGAAACGAAGACTGAAACAATATGAAATAGACTCGGGCTTGGCCCTTAAGGAGTTAAAAACCGGGGCACTAATGGAAGGGTAAAAATCACCACTGTTCTCAGCTCATCAAGTTAGCCGGAAATGAAAGGGTTAAATAGACAAAACCAAACGCTGCCAAATAGCGCGCCACGTCTCTGAATCAGTGTGAAGTTCAGCTTTTAGTATATTTCAAGCACATTTCATACGATTCTCGCGAAACTAATGGAGCTTAATCTGAAGGGCGGAACTCAAAAACTTAAATATGTTTCTGACAAGCTATCTCCAAGTTTCACAATATCCGGGAGAATATGTTAATGGGGGGAAGATATTGACCTGAAAAATGGAAGTTTTAAAGATTTTTTTTCCCGCCGAGTTTATAATCCGCCGCACTGGCGCAACCAAGATATCTTCCATCTCTCTCATTTCCCATTTGAATGTATAAGTAGGAAAAGGACAGAAAGAGGGGGTTTTATCCCGTCGTCCATCCTCATCTAACATACGTTTTTTAATGGAGAAAAGAGAGAGACGAAGAGACTCTCGGTGCGCTACTGATCCGCCGCTCTGAGTAGATACATCCATAACCAACTTCTCATCAATCATTTGGAAAACGATGTCTTGAATAGTATTCTCGACTTTAAATAAAGGGGAGAAGCAAGACTCAAGATATGAAGGGAGCAGTTGGAGCCTGTCTTCCCCGTTTTAGTTGTCAAACGTTATGGTGTTATACGGATAGTTATTGTGATGATTGATACATCGGGAGCCACTCTGTGACACTGGCAGATCCAAGAATTTATCCTTCTCTCTCTTTTCCCATTGGAACGCGTGTGTTAGAAAAGGATAGATTAGGGGCAGTCACTTTATTTTCGCCCCCCATTCTATCCTTTTCTAACACATGTGCTCTAAAGGGGAAAGAGAGGGAGAAAGGACAATTTTTTGGATCCTTTTTGGAATTTTTTGGAGCGTGGATGACGATTGTCATTCATACGCAACACTTTCAAGACGCGTTTTTTTTTTTTCAAATTTTAAAAATTCTGAAATTTGAACTTGAATATACATCCTACGCGAGAAACAAAAAAAAAAGTATAATTCTTTGAAATCACCATTAAAAATTTTGAGCCTAAAATATTGGTATTTTCAAATGGCAAAATCTGAATTTCCCATTTTTTAGTTTTTCGCCATTTGCAAAAAGATGCCATTTGCAAATGCAAAATTTTGAAATTCCTGTCATTCAAGTTACTGAGGAGGGTTTTCCCTATTGATTGAGTATACTTACATGCATTTTTAGGCTTAAATTGGCAGACTTTCAGCCATTTTTAAAAGTGGATCACGCGACGTTTCGTGTCACAAATGCGAGCGTGACCACTCGAGGGTTAATAAGCATGTAGCAAAAGTTTCCAACAGCTCTATTATTAGGAGGCTGTATGCCGAAGTCCACTTTCATCTCGAGTAAAACAATAACTGCAGAGCACCCATCAAATGGATCAAAAAAAAAAAAACCTATCATTTGCGACTTCGGAGGGGGTCAAATTTTTTCACCGTAAATCGGCAGCTAACGGTGGGTAAGCGGGCGTAAACAAACCGCGTTCACGCGCTCAAGCCAAAGCGGAGAGCGTGCCTGCCGCACCGTACCGACGCGCGTCGTACGTTCGAGTTTTCAAAGAAAGCAGAGGCAAGATGAATAGCATTTTAATTAAATCGTAGACTGTATTGTTCACGGAGTCTACAATTGAGGCGGTCTACAGAGGAGAAGTTCCCGCAAAACAACGGGTCTGCTCTTCTTCATGGACTTCCTAGATAAGACGGTATAGGGATTTCTTGTAAAGAGCGCACCTGATGTTTTCATGGCCATCCTTCTCCTCAGAGAGACCACCTCAATTATTTCGCGGAAGCTTTTACCCGCTCCCCTCCCCCCTCTCACTCTCTCTCTCTCTCTCTCTTCTTCCTTCCCATTTTTCTATCCCCTCTCATTCTCTGTAGAATGCCAAAAAAGAGAAAAATGCGGAAAGAAAATACACGAAGAGAATAAGAAAGGGGAGCACGGAAGAATTGGTGATCGATTTTCAACTACTTGCTTTTAAAATAATTGTGATGACGGGGATGGAGAGAGAGAGAGAGAGAGAGAGAGAGAGAGAGAGAGAGAGAGAGAGAGAGAGAGAGAGAGAGAGAGAGAGAGAGAGAGAGAGAGAGAAGAGAGAGAGAGAGAGAGAGAGAGAGAGAGAGAGAGAGAGAGAGAGAGAGAGAGAGAGAGAGAGAGAGAGGAGAAAGGGTGCTGCGAAGAAATTGAAAGGCACGCACTTCGCCACGGGCACGGGTCAGATAATCTCAGAAATGTGCCAAATTCAATTGCTTGCCTCACCTTCATCCCCCCGCGACCCCTTCCCCCCGACCCACCATTCGACTTTACACCTCTTAACCCTCAGCTATTAAACCGTAAGCATCTCAAGAGCTTCTGACAGGCATTTCTGTAGTTTTCTGTTGTTCTTCACATATGCAGTGCAATGCATAGATTTTCTTATCAGTCGCCCCGATGGCAGGTTTAAATACGGCAAAAGTATCGAGTCGGTAATTGTGTATCGATATGAATCAGGACTTATATCACATCTGTATTGTCGCGGAATCGCGTTACTATGAAATCCTTGTTGCAACTATAAAATATTTTCTGTTAGTTTGAAGTGATTTGGGGATATGCCTCTGAGTGTTTTAAGAGACAGCTGATCTGATATTAATAGACTGTTTTATCAGAGCGATCGTATCGATTGCCGTCAGTGGCTTAGCGTGAAATTTGGCAACATTGTATTAGTCCATTTAAACCCATGCAAAAAGTCGAATGCGAAGGTGTTCACCGAACACCCAGTAGTTCGATCTTTTTAATGGATTTAAATGGACACATTACAACGTTGCCAAATTGCACGCTACGTCACTGATTGCCGTCCAAGGACCTCTGATTCCAAACAAACTCTGATTCAATACATTTTCTCCATGAGCGCATTTTTGAACGAAAATTTAGGGTATGAAATGAAACAATTTAATGTGACCTTTTTGCGATTACGAACTCTACGTCCTCAAAAATGCTTAACTATGCCTGGTTTCATGATTAAAACTGCCAAAATCAACAACAACGCTATTACACTTTTTTCAAGTCTAGGAAGTTTTAAGGCGGCTCGTGCAATTTGGTGACAATGTTTTTTTCTCCATTTGATTCTATGTCAAACAATCGATCACAGGTTAAGCAAGGCTTCACTATCGAATCAATTGTTTTGCATTGAAACAAATGGAAGGAAAACATCGTTGCCAAATTGGGCTCTTGCAAACTTTTGCTGTGGGCAAATGGATAGTCCCATTTGATGCCAAAACCAGCGAAAATCACGAAAACCGCACTAAGAAATTCTAAAATTCATCAATAAACTCACATAAGTGCTAAAAAGTTAAGTTCGTACTGGCGGTTAAACGCAGGTATCATGGGAGATTCCTGTCTAATTTGTCACTTTCTCTAAGGAAACACAGAGATATGTCTCAATTTAGATAGGAATCTCCCATGATACCTGCGTCTTTCCGCCATTAATCCCGATTCATCGAGTGAATTTTGTGATTTTTTAGTGTACTTATCATCTATTTTACAGATTTTTATGCAAGAATCGACTCTTCAATCCCTTAGAGCAAAAAATTGCAAGAGCCCCATTTGGCAACAATGTTTCTTCTCCATTTGAATCTACGTAAAACAATCGATTGCAGGTGAAGCGCTGCTTCACTATCGAATCAATTATTTTGCATTGAATCAAATGGAAGGGAAACATCGTTGCCAAATTGCTCGAGCCGTCGCTGTTTCATAAGGCAAAGTCAATCGTGTTAAAATTTGGCCCTGATGAGAGAACGAATCCATTTCAGGGCAGATTTTAATTCAGAAGGAAGACTCAACGCAAGTATTGTTCACCTTCGTCTTATCAAGGCAACAGAGCGCAGTGTAACATAACAACAAAGGCTCAATTAAGTTTATTCAAAACGATTCCTTCCAAATGCTCAACGAGCAACGTAACGCACTTCCAATAGCAGCAAGACTCAGTGGGGCTCAGAGAGGCGGAAGCCGGAAGCTTGACTAGGCATAGCGACAGGGATTGTCAAACCCAGCGTTCACGCTACACTTCGCACAGTGGGCTAAAAAATGACCTTTTCACTGGACAAAATGAACCAGCAAAATACTTTACACTGAGAAAAATCACTTCATTAAAAACAAGCAGACACGCTTACTTGTGACAGTTTGCATTGCGCGAAGGAAGTTCTGATTGCATGACCCCCCCCCCCACCCCCTGTCCCCCTGAAAACACACGAGCCTCTCCTGGACAACATGCCTAATTACGGGCCTGCATCCTGGAGGTGGGTCCTGAAATGTTTCTGCCTCGCTCTCTCTCTTACACAGAACACAGAATTTCAATACAGCTATCCAGATGAGAATATTTGGCTTGTTTCTGTAATTCGTCAGTTTCATCATCCTGCATATCTTTCCAATAGGACAGTGGCGGCGCGTGCAATCTGGCAACAAAGTATTCTCTCCATTTAACCCTATGTAAAACAATCGATCTTCAGGAGGTGCAATGGCACCCCCAAGATATCGATACTTTTGCATGGGTTTAAATGGAAAATTAGCATAGTTGCCAAATTGCACGAGCCGCAACTGCAATAGGAACAAATAAATCGAGTTCGGAGCCTAGACTGCAAATCTGAAACACTTTCAATTTCATTTCAAACCAATTTCAAATAAATTGAAACACATTGTATAGAACAAGATATGATGGATTAAAAAAAAGAAACGAGACAAACGAAACTAAATTCACACACTGAGAGAAATCACTTCTTTAAAAACAAGGAAACACGTTTACTTGTGACAGTTTTGAGTTTTCCTTGCCCGAAGTAAGTTCTGGATTGAATGAAGGTGAATCACTGTCACGCAAAGGAATCTTTTACTTGTAGCAGCAGACATATTCCTTGGGTTAAAGGAATTCCCCCGTAGTCAATATTTCACTGTGCAGTTTCTATAAAACAATCAGAAAACACATTGGATTTAACGAGAAAATTCTCTCTAAAGTCAACCAAATATCTGGTTCACTCAGCAAAATCTCTTTATTTAGGCACACAACACTTTTAGGTAGCCCTAAAAGGGCTAGTTTTAGGGTCTTTTTCTTATCGAAGATTTTTCAGCGCATTCCAATGGGATAAGAGAGAGAGAGAGAGATCGAAGGACGACCTTAAATAAACACAAAGTGGCAACACTGCATTTTAAGAATTCCATGAGGGGTCTCATTTACCTTCCGCTACCACACGCCGGACCATTACGATTAGATATATATAATATGCGTTTCTTTTACTTCGTCACGTCACACCACAGAGAGAGAGAGAGAGAGAGAGAGAGAGAGAGAGAGAGAGAGAGAGAGAGAGAGAGAGAGAGAGAGAGAGAGAGAGAGAGAGAGAGAGAGAGAGAGAGAGAGAGAGAGAGAGAGAGAGAGAGAGAGAGAGAGAGAGAGAGAGAGAGAGAGAGAGAGAGAGAGAGAGAGGGAGAGAGAGAGAGAGGGAGAGAGAAGAGAATATGTTAGAGTGAGCGCTCTACAGTATGGCCGCTCTACATAAAAGCCTTGTAGTGTGGCCCTATTGCAAAAGGTGCGGAAACCCGGATACTTTAGAGTGCTGCGGCTGGGCAAGAAAAGACTTGCGACCCGAAAAACGTGTTCTGATTTTATAAACATTTCAGCTGGATCGTCGCGCGATGGCCCGATCCTTATGTATTTTGGATATGCAACTGAGTAAAAGTAAGGATTTCAATGGTAGAATTCATACAGGTGGATACATACGAGGTCTGTCCCAAAAGTTCCAGGACTTTTGTTGTATCTCGTAAACTAATCGTCAGAATGACGCGTTCTTGGGCTTATCTGCACGGAAAAAAAAAACTACGGTGAAAATAACCATACGGATACCTGATATTGGCACCTGCTAGATGTTATGGTAATGTTAACCAGAAGTATACTATATTTTGACTAGGTACTAGGTGATGTTACCTGATTGCATGTCGAATTTACTCAAAGTATCGGTGAATGTACCATACGTCTGGTCAAGTTTACCATAACAACAAGCAGGTGCCAAAATCAGGTATCCGTTTGGTTATTTTCACTAATCTTTTTTTTTCCGTGTGATAGCTGATAAGCTGCCAAATCACCCTACATTGACCGATGTTGATTATCTCAATCAGTGCTCATTGTATGATCGAATGATTGAGATCGTCTCAGGTGCGGTCTGCGATTTGTGCCAGAAACGCGATGAGTGTCCTTCCGCATCCTCCTTACTCCCCGGACCTCGCTCCAGCGGACTTTTTCGTATTCCCTAAGATAAAATACGCATTGAAAGGTCGGAGATTCGAAACAATCGCAGAAATTAAAGAAAAGTCTCAAGCGGAACTTCGCAAAATCAAAGCGGAAGAGTTCCAACACTGTTTCGAGCAATGGAAACACCGATGGAACAAGTGCGCTGTGAAACAAGGAGAATATTTCGAAGGAGATAAATAATTATTTTGGTAAGCTTGTGAAATAACTTGTAAATCATTATTTTTACCCAGTAAATATGATATGTCATATTTGTTTATGAGCAATTGTCTTTTCCCTGCTTATTTGATTAAAAAAAAAAAAAAAAAAAAAAAAAAAAAAAAAAAATCCAAAACCACTTTTGACTTTGCCCTCTTTGAGGTCATGTAACATCTATGCCGTTCAAAAAAACGATATTCTGTGAAAACAAGGTGATTTGGCAGCTTATCAGCTATCAGATAAGCCGAAAAACGCGTCATTCTGACCATTAGTTTACGAGATACAACAAAAGACATGAAACTTTTGGGACAGACCTTGTAAGCCGATTTGGAGCCTTGTGATGTGAGATATACTTCTTTCGGGAGCTGAACCTGTACCCTGTTTCACCCCATTTCAGTTTTTTAAAGATAAAAAGCTGAAATTTGAACAAATTACTTTAAGCTTCCATGTCAGCCTCGACGAAAGTATTCAGAAGCTTTCCATTTCTCAATTATTTCATATTTGTTCAAATGCATCATGATCAAAAAGAAAATATAAAAAGAACCAGAAAAACTAGACGATAAAAATTAATGTGAGTGATTCATACAGACTGAAGATGCACTCCGCCGCAATACTTTATAACCCTAGTTTCTATTAAAAGGCTGAGACACGATGATAGAGCGTCCATAACAACTTTGCGACTGAGCTGATGCAGTCTTCCCGCATGATATAGTAATGGGATGGCGTATGCCATACCCACTATAGCAATATATTAGGAGTATACATCTGGCAACACTGTCGGTCAAGTGTTTTGTTTAAGCGATCGCGGATCGCGTAAACATCGCGCGTTGTGTCGATATGAATCTGCGGTTTCTCAGCATCTATGGTGGGCTAAATGCGTTAGTTTTGAGTATTGATAGCGAGATTTCGGAGTTTGTTGATGCTTTATCTCAAAACATCTACAGATTCTGTGCGTCTTGTTATCGGTGGTTACTCTGACGTATGGATCCTCCTCTGGATTTTGAGGACTATATAAGATGCACTGACAGTAGCTTAATGGTCGCACTCCTCACAGAGACGTCCGGTGAGATTTGGATCTTGGTGATCTCTCATCTAGTTGCATTGAGATTTGGATCTTTGTGATATCTCAATTGCGGTTTGGAGCTCAGAGCTCAGAGTGTACGATTTTTGAGGTTAGGTTACTGTCAGGGCGTCTTAGGGACATCGCTGTTAGCCGTTGGAGTTGACGAGTTTGTGATTATAGATTTAGTTTGGTATAATATACTGTTTTTGTTTCGTATCTCTTGTCTACGTCTCTTCAGCCACGAGCTATATAAAAGACCCCTACCCACTACATATTGGAGAACAAGTGGACTGGATCCAAGAAACAGTGATCTCAGGTACGATAGATAATAGATACAGACAAAATTTATATTTGAAGGAAAAGGTACTATTTTTTTTCTGGGGGAATTTTTGAAGTGGTGATTTTTTTTTCGGAAAATTGAGAATTATTTCTCGCTTGCTAGGGTAGCTGACCAAAGCCAGATTCTCTATACAGACCAGACTCAGTCAAACGAGCCTGATTTGAGATAGATAACTGACAAAACAGTCAACGAAAACCGTGAGCCAAGATTAATTATCAATATTTTCGGGGATTTTTTTTAAAGTGGTGATTTTTGCGGAAAATTGAGAATTATTTCTCGCTTGCTAGGGTAGCTGACCAAAGCCAGATTCTCTATACAGACCAGACTCAGTCAAACGAGCCTGATTTGAGATAGATAACTGACAAAACAGTCAACGAAAACCGTGAGCAAAGATTAATTATCAATATTTTCGGGGATTTTTTTTAAAATAGTGATTTTTTTACGGAAAATTGAGAATTATTTCTCGCTTGCTAGGGTAGCTGACCAAAGCCAGATTCTCCATACAGATCAGACTCAGTCAAACGAGCCTGATTTGAGATAGATAACTGACAAAACAGTCAACGAAAACCGTGAGCAAAAATCAATTATCAATATTTTCGGGGATTTTTTTTTTACGGAAAATTGAGAATTATTTCTCGCTTGCTAGGGTAGCTGACCAAAGCCAGACTCTCTATACAGACCAGACTCAGTCAAACGAGCCTGATTTGAGATAGATAACTGACAAAACAGTCAACGAAAACCGTGAGCAAAGATTAATTATCAATATTTTCGGGGATTTTTTTTAAAAGTGGTGATTTTTGCGGAAAATTGAGAATTTCTCGCTTGCTAGGGTAGCTGACCAAAGCCAGATTCTCTATACAGACCAGACTCAGCCAAACGAGCCTGATTTGAGATAGATAACTGACAAAACAGTCAACGAAAACCGTGAGCAAAGATTAATTATCAATATTTTCGGGGATTTTTTTTTAAAATAGTGATTTTTTTACGGAAAATTGAGAATTATTGCTCGCTTGCTAGGGTAGCTGACCAAAGCCAGATTCTCTATACAGACCAGACTCAGTCAAACGAGCCTGATTTGAGATAGATAACTGACAAAACAGTCAACGAAAACCGTGAGCCAAGATTAATTACTAATATTTTCGTGAATTTATATTTAAAGTGGTGGTATTTGATGGACGATTAAAGTCATGCCAAAGATTTATAAATTTAAAGGAAAAGGTTTCACGAAAGAAGTAGGCAAAGAAGACTTAATAGAGATTTTAAAAATAAAAAACCCAGATTTACAGGGAAAATTAAGCGAAATATTGTTTATTCAATTAATTAAAACAATTACTCAAGAGGAAATAGAGCACTTTTTGAGCTCAACGTAGGAAAATGGTTTATAACGAGAACGAGGGGCAAATGGCGCTGCAGCCGCCATATTACAGAATGCCACCTCCAAATTTAAGGGCACCGAGATTTTGTGGGAAAGAAGGTGAGAATGTGAGGGATTTTATTGAAGATTACGAGGAGTTTGCAAAAATATATAATTATTCAGAGAAAAATCAAATTGAGTATTTAGGGACATTTTTAGAAGGGGATGCAAAGAAGTATTTAAGGAACAATAAATCGAAGTATCAAGAATTACTTACATGGGACGCAGTAAAAGAATTGTTTTTAAGTAATTATGAAGACAAAGATTACGATGAGGATTTCTCAATCTTTTGTAATAGAAAACAGCGTCATGGCGAATCGGCCATATCATATATTGAGGATAAAATAACATTAGCAAATAAAGCCGATATGGGGATGGATGAGAAAAAGCTCATTAGACTTATTAGACTGGGGTTGTTACCAAGCATAAAGGCTTTAGTGAACTTGATGCCTACGTCAAGTTTAAAAGAGTTAAAAGATAATGTGCGGAAGGCAGTAAATAGTGATAACGATTTGAGGAGGGGCGATATATATCACGTTTTAGACCCAACAGAAAGTACGATGCAGGGGGTAAGTATTACTTATGGTGATGTTGGAGTAAATAAGCGCGTAGGAGCGTTAGAAAGTAGAGTTGAAAAATTAGAAACGGAGATGAGAGGGGTAAAAGTATCTCTGGATAGAAATTTTAGTGAAATAACGGGACAGTTAAATTTTGTCAACATTTCGCTGCAACAGATGATGCAAGGGACCCAAACGGGACCAGGGGTAGGATTTACGCAGCGCGGCGCATTAACATGTCATGGTTGCGGCAAACAGGGCCATACTAGGGCAGAGTGTCGAAGTAATAACTGGAGAACGCAGGGAATAGTGAGGGAAAACGGTGATACTGTTCAAAAAAACTAATTAAGCCCCGGCTAGATCAGTACGATAGCCGGGGAGCTTCGGTTATTCAAAATGTACAAAAAGTTGAGGATACGAAAATAGAGAAAGAATTAATCGATAAAACAATCGAAACGGAGATGAAAAATAACGATAGCAAGAATAACAAGAGGGTCTCAGAAAATGAAGTAGTAGGATGGGTGTCCACGGGATTTGATAACTGTTTGACGATTATGGGAAAAATTAATGGGATTCCGAGTAAAATGGTTTTAGACACAGGAGCATCAGTTACGGTTGTCTCTCAAAATTTAGTTAATCAAAGCCAGATTTGTGAAGTAGGGCGGAGGAATCTAAGGAATGCTGATGGTTCCACATTGATAATCATAGGCACCTCAAAGGTCAAAATTGAGACTGAAGGGGGGCTGGAGGCCGAAACTTTGGCTTACGTAGCAAAAAATCTAACAGGGGAAGTTTTGGTAGGTTACCCAACGATTTCCAAGTATGGACTTAAAAATTTTCTAAGTGCTAAGTTTAAGAGTAGAATTTGGGAAGGAGAGGAAGCGCAGAGAGAAAATATCGAAGATTGTTATTCAGATTTTTGCGGCTGGATCGGTGATTTAGAGTTGACTCAAACTCTCGATCCCGGCCCGAAATCTGAAACCATGCGCGCGAATGATGATGCGTCAAGAGTGAGTATAAGTAAGTTGGTCAATAGTAGCTCTAAAGAGAGGGGGGAGGGGAAGACGACGATGAAAGAGAAAGAAAAGTGTGACATAAACAAAATACTATTTGTGGGTGAAGAGCAGGAAATCGGAGGAAAAGTGTTGCATGGCAGTTCAAGTTTGTTTACATTTGATGAGAATAATTATCAAGGCATGCAGGCAAATCTGACACCATCTGAGTGTCAATTGATTGATACAGCACCGGTTTTGTCGACATTAGGTCGATTAGAGCCGGCTTGTGAGAAACGAAATATGTCTGAAATGCATGGTATTGGAGTAAAATTAAAAGATAAAGTTGGAATGGGTGATAACAACAATACAGAATGGTCATGTTATAATGACATAGGAGACAATTTTGCAGGGCTAAGTGAAAAGTTTTATGAGATTCACGGCAGAGGCGTGAAATTGAAAGGTGATGTTAAGAGGGATTTTAAGAAGAAAAAGGTCGGGGAAATTAAAAGTTATGAGAGTAACGATGATAATTTTTTCACTGAAAAAGGATTTTGAGTGACATTTTTCAATTTTTTATTTAGGGGGGGGGGACTAATGGTGGAAATTGGATTTCAAAAACATCCAGTTTTTCTTAACTTTTTCACTAGTTCTTATTTTTACTTTCTGGAATTCATTCTGGAATTCTGGAATTCACAGTTTCTAAAAATAATTTCGATGTGTATATGTTGTGAATATTCATTTAGTTTTGATTGGAATCTATATTTTATTATAAAATTTAACATTTAATGTAAAATTCAAAATAAAATTATTTAGGGATTATTAGGGGGGATTTTTGTACAACATTTTATTTGTAAAAAAAAAAAAATTCTTATTGTTGTTTTTTTTTTATTGGAAGGGGCAAATATGAGCTTTTCCCTTCGTTTCGGCATATTTGCTCTTGTATTATACATGGGTCAAAGATTACAGAATCCCATTCGAAAGGAGGGTGGTGGAGGCGTTTTTGGGTACATTTTTAGTTGTATTAAGTTTATATTTATTCACTGAAAAAATTATTTCGGAGACTAATCAGTTTATATAGTTTATAATTATTGGGATTTTAGGTTATTTTGTATATTTTATGTATTATTTTTATTCGTGTTATTAATTTATTGTGTTTTTCTATTGTTTTTCGGTACTCCGAGTCCTGCTCTTGAGTGATCGCATTTTTTTGGGAACCAATTTTATGCATGGCGGGTGGACTGGCCACACTCCCCGTTTCACGGGATAGGTGGATGCTGAGGAGCTGACCCTCAGCCTTTCAACCAGTCCAAGGTCATCGTGAGCTGTGGTGCCCGATTCAGCTTTTACGTCTTGAGACGCACGATTAAGGGTCCCGGCCAGGGTTACAGTCGAAGATTCATCGTTGGACTTTGCCATGGAACAATCTTGCAAGGGGTGCTGCCTAGTGGAGGAGCTTGCTGGACAGTTCAATGGTGCAATGCTGTCAGATGGGTCACTTGGTGCTTTCACGATGGTCACTTTCATCCCTGGTTATGTCAACTATGCAATAGCGGTTTTTGGTGATTCAACCTGGGTCATCATTTCAACCTGGGTCATCATTTCAACCTGGGTCATCATTTCAACCTGGTCAACAGTTCGGGTCTGCAGTCTCAACCACGGACTTTTGTTTCTGACAAAAGTCTATTCTTCACTCATCCTGTGGTGCGGCTGAATAAACATCAATATCGGAGCAGCATGGAGCGATTTGGCATCAACGCAACTGCGTTCAGCTGGTGGCGTTTTCTCGTCACATTTCTGATCATCTCTCTCATCTCTTTGCTGATTCATCATTTTCCGGCCTCGGACTCACTCAATTGATTTTCGCCGGCGCTATACTGGTTTGACTCGACTTCAATTTCAGCCAATTTCAACACAACCTAAGCAACGCACTGGGACTAGATGGCATTACTTCTCTAAATGGCGGCACTTTCTGGCAATCAATCTATCAATGGTTTTCAAGGACAAGAGCGATTCACTCAAGACGGGCAATGGAGGAAGAAGAAGATATCAATTTTGTAAAAATTAATATAAGGTAAAATTGTAACGAAGAAGCAAATCATGTTTTCACAACCTGCAGGGTTGTCAGATGTTCACGATTTTTCATTTTTTTATTTAAGGGGGGAAACCAGAGTAGGGCAAAAGTCATTTTTTTTTTTTATTGTTTTTTTTGTTTATCTAAACTAAGAGGAAAGTAATGGGATGGCGTATGCCATACCCACTATAGCAATATATTAGGAGTATACATCTGGCAACACTGTCGGTCAAGTGTTTTGTTTAAGCGATCGCGGATCGCGTAAACATCGCGCGTTGTGTCGATATGAATCTGCGGTTTCTCAGCATCTATGGTGGGCTAAATGCGTTAGTTTTGAGTATTGATAGCGAGATTTCGGAGTTTGTTGATGCTTTATCTCAAAACATCTACAGATTCTGTGCGTCTTGTTATCGGTGGTTACTCTGACGTATGGATCCTCCTCTGGATTTTGAGGACTATATAAGATGCACTGACAGTAGCTTAATGGTCGCACTCCTCACAGAGACGTCCGGTGAGATTTGGATCTTGGTGATCTCTCATCTAGTTGCATTGAGATTTGGATCTTTGTGATATCTCAATTGCGGTTTGGAGCTCAGAGCTCAGAGTGTACGATTTTTGAGGTTAGGTTACTGTCAGGGCGTCTTAGGGACATCGCTGTTAGCCGTTGGAGTTGACGAGTTTGTGATTATAGATTTAGTTTGGTATAATATACTGTTTTTGTTTCGTATCTCTTGTCTACGTCTCTTCAGCCACGAGCTATATAAAAGACCCCTACCCACTACAATATTTATAAAGTGCCTTCAATTTGACAAGTAGGCAAAACCAATTCCGTTAAGTACGAACATTTATCTACACATTGTTGGACGTTTTCGTGAGGTTGCTCACTTCCTGAAAGAAAGATACTTTAAACCTCACCAATCAGAGCTCTTACTCTGTGGTACATCTTCTATGTGGGGTGTTGGACCCCAATCCACTAGCTTACTATTTTATCATCATATTAATTTGTCATTTCACGCTGAAAAAAAGGAACAATTATTTGCTCCATGCTGTTTGACTTTCCATAAAAGTGTTTATATTATAACAAAGGTCCTCTTCAAAATATACTACCATTTTCGTTTCGGGGTCTTGAGGTTTTTTGTCACTTTGGTGTTTAGGGTGGGTGAAGTTTTGTTTTATTTCGTAAGGAATGTCTATGATTGAATCAACAGTTTTCTCTTCTTTCTTCGTTTTGAAATCATAGTAAAATGGAACATAGAAATAAAAATTCAGGTAAAAAAAAATAAAAAAATGAAAAAGCCAAAAGCCCCATAGTGATGACCCAATTGGGAGTTATTTAACAATGCCCCCCCCCCCGTCAAAAACTTTCGGCTCGCGAGGGTTAAATCCTATAGAATCCCTTTCACAAGCTCGCAAAGGTCCACCCTGGAAAAAAAAATCTGAATTTACCCATTCATACAGTTAAAGGTATGAACGACACTTAAAAACCTGTTATAGTTTTACTATTTAAAATAGTTAGTTCTACCTCTAAAACTACTTCTAACTCCTTACTTACTTCTACTTTTAACTACGTAAGTAGTCATATTCAGCGCTTTTTATTTTTACTTTCTCACTCTAACGAAGTTAGAAATTGAGAAAGTATTGCGCTGGCGCAGATGTCTGTCTGTCTGTATCCCAGTGGCGGCTCGTGCAATCTGGCAACCGTGCACTTTTACCATTTAAACGTATGCAAAAAGATCGATACTAGGTGAGGCGCTGCGCCTCACCAAGTAATCGATTATTTTACACAGTTTTAATTGGAGGAAATCCATTTTTTAGCTGTTTGAATTTTGATGAAAATTTGCAAAAATATTCTGCAACCAGCCTACTGTAAAATTTGGGTCTCCACCAGAATATTGAAAGGGGTCTGGGGGTTTCCCCCAGATTAACCATTAAGTGGGCGCGCAGCGGCTAAACGGCAGCATTTTTTGTTTTTTCAACATAGAACTGGCAGCGATGGAAAACAGAAGCCAAGCGTCCATGTATGTCTCAAGGACATAGATAAGCACAGAATGCAGTCATTTCCAAGATTTTTTCTCACCGACAGCATCTCAAAGGTAAGGCTTGAACTGACGCGCGTCGAAATTGCGGCCAAACAGCCGAGCCGCGGCGCGGCGCGCCCACTCGCGTAGTTGAATTCTCTGCATCTGAGTTCGTGCTTAATTTTTTATAAAAATTGTTTTTCTGCAACCATACTCGGTGAGATTTCGCGATTTTTAAGTTCGGTGTTATAATATAAGATCTCCAGGTATTTTTGACAAAACACAAACCTGTTGAATATCAACAGAATCTTCCAGAGCGTCGTGGCATTTGTCAAGTTTGTGGAAACCACAAAAATAATAGAAGTAAGATTTTATGCCAAAACTGTGCTAAAAATGTGCGTAAAATTCATTGTCAAATGACCGCACTCTGTATCAATTGTCAAAATCAAGACGCCATGGAAGTTGATTAATTTTGAGTTGCCCTACATTACTTTTTTCCACGTAAATTTTTATTGAAAACCTTTTAGAATGTAATTTGCTCATTTTTCTTTACTTTGAGCACTTTTAATTTTTTTTTTTTTTTTTAAAAAAATATTTTTGTAATGGAACTTATTTGTAAAAATTATTCAATAAAAAAGCTCTTTCCATACTTATTTTTATTACGGCCATGATTTTCATTTCTTGAAAGACTTAAAAAATACGCAGATTTTATTGCAAATAAATCAGGTACCCGATTTTTGACTTTTTTCACCAAATTACATGTATAGAATAAAATAATAAAATTATGAAGAAAATAATCAAAACAAAGAGAAAAACATTAAACATAAGAAACAATATGTATTTTGTCATTGTTATCACATTATATGGACAGAAAAACGAGAAATCAGGTTGCGGCCAAATTGCCGCGGCGCGCCCATTCATGTGATTTTCAGAGGCGCGCCCACTGAAGGGTTAAGTTTGATGTGTGAAAGTGTTCGTTGGGTACTCCCTTCGGTTTACTTAGTACATGCGTATCGTCAACATGTAATGTATTACATTATACGTTCGTAACTGAAGCGATAGATCGAGTCTAGTCCGTCGCACAATCTTAGACTATATTCCGCTGGAAAGAAGAGTCGATGAGTGCATTTATCTTACTCCACCCCTAACGACACCGCAGAGCTCTCTGGCGGCACGTCACCAATCCGCATGAAAAATAATACGTATACATAACTTGTGCACTATTCCCAATGTGAAAAAGTACGAATTTTTTCCAAGGTCCAACAGCCGCGGATAAGTATACATATATAGTTAAGCGAACTCCACCCCTCCCCCTCATCGACCAGTATATATATAAATATATAAAAAAACTAACCATGCGAAAGAGAGTGGTGGAGATAACAGGGTTATTTTTCACGCGCAAAAGACATTTTGCTCAAGTCGCAATAAACAAGTGCTGTGAGAGGGGAAGGAAAGGCAGAGAAAGAGAGAGTAAAAGAGAGAGAGAGAGAGAGAGAGAGAGAGAGAGAGAGAGAGAGAGAGAGAGAGAGAGAGAGAGAGAGAGAGAGTTAAAGAAAAAGAGAAAAAGAGAGATAGGGGGAGAGAGAGAAAGTGAGAGAAAGAGAGAGAGAGGGATAGAGAGAGAGGGAGAGAGAGAGAGAGAGTGAAAAAGAGAGAGTGAGAATGAGAGAGAGAGAGGGAGAGAGAGAGAGAGAGAGAGAGAGAGAGAGAGAGAGAGAGGGAGAGAGAGAGATATGCACAATAAAGCAGTAAAAGAAGCCACGAGAGAGCTGCATGGGTCTCCTTTTAACAAGTAATACTCAGGCCTCGTTAAAAAAGCTGTCCGATAAAGATACTCCGCCGCGGATTCGGGACCATGCCCCAAAGTCGCACAGTAGGTGATAAGAGCATTGACAAAGCGCTCATTTTGACAATGTTGCATTATGCGAATTCTAACCACTAGACTGTTTTGGTAAAACGACATATCTTATCGATTGCCTCCCGAGGATTTCTGCGCTATGGCCTGAGATCGTCAAAAAGTTGCCAAAAATCCAGTTGCGGCTCGTGCAATCTGGCAACGATGATAATTTTCCATTTAAACCTATGCAAAAGTATCGATATCTTGGGGGTGCAATCGCACCTCCTGAAGATCAATTGTTTTACATAGGTTTCAATGGAGAGAATCCATTATTGCCAGATTTCACCCGCCGCTTTTGCAAAAATCATAAGGTAAACTCATCAATTTATCATTGATGAACCCCATACAGAACTGGGGGAATATTTTGTCGCGTCATTTAGTCGAGGTGAAGACGACTCGTTGTGTAAAAATCCCATGGTTATATGCAACATTAGAGTTTCATTTTGAACACTTACAACAAGTAATTAAAACCTATACACATGTCACTGAAAAGTTTTAAATTCAGCTTATTAGGTCGAAAATGACCATTTTTAAAGCTTTCCTCTCATTGTTTTTGGTCATTTTCGGATAATATATTTCAGAACATCTTATGAGGAACTTGCGCCTCAAGCCTTGCTTTTGTTATATGCATGCCACTGAAATTGAACAGTTTCATACGAAAACGTCCGTTGTCCATTTTTTTTTATATTTGACTTTGTGAGCGCACACCACTCTTAAGAAGACACTGCATCTTTATAAGTCATAATCAGAATTTTTCCTCGGCTTCTTACTCATATTTCCCTTGTCTTAGCAGGTTTCTTTAATGTTTTATTTTTTAATTTGCTAATTTTTTTGATTTTTTTTTTTTATATTTGTCTTCTCATTAAAAATGTTTTGGACATCGGACGTTTTCGCACGAACCTTTTCAATTGTTGGAATGAGTTTTGCATACCCTTGGTCAGGAGAAGGTTTTATAAAGAGGTGTCTTCGTTACTTGTGCGTTATGCGCCAAGTCAATTCCTGTGTATTGCGTCCAACGCTTGTCCCATGGGTTAGATGTTTTATGTCAATGAGAGAAGTATACCTCTCCGGCGCGGCACACCCGTCCTTTATTGCGCATATGTGTAGACGTCCCGTATCCACGCATTGCCTCTCGACGCACAGTAGCGTCATCCAGGGTTCATCTGTTTTCATTAAAGAAATTTAAAGCGAAAAAACCTTCGATTATCCGCAACCATCGAAACTTTTTTAATGTAGCGGCTCTCGCAATGAGGCAACAACAAATTATCACCATTATACCTACGTAAAATAATCGATCCTAAAGGAATTCATTGAATTAAAAAAAAAAAAAAAAAAAAAACGATATTTTTACATATGATCAAATGGCAAAAAAACAGGGTTGCCAAAATAGCACGAACAGCCACTGCTTTTTTACACTCATGAGCTTTTCTAAACTAACAACTGTCGATAAACCGTCAATCGAAATGCGTGTGTTAGAAGAGCATATAGAGGAAATGCCTGAAGTCACTTGATATAGCCCGTTCTTCTATCCTTCTCTTACACAAGTCATTCTTACGGGCAAAGAGCGAGACAGACAAGGTAGTGGATGAGCCGCTATTGACTCCAAGCACCGAGAGGTGGTACTTTTTTTTTTTTTTTTTTTTTTTTTTTTTTTTTTTTTTTTGTGAAACAGTCCCTGTGTAGTGTGTACACAAGTATAAATCTTTAAACAATTTTGGCTCCTCGCAGGAAAGAACACAAAATCCTGACACAAATCGTGTTTACCTTGACTTAACTCTTCGTTTGTTTGACAAAATTTAAATCACCGTGTCTCTCTCCCGTGATCCTTTCAATCCCTCCTTCTCTCTACCTCAGTACCCCCCTCTCTGTATCTCACCCTCTCTCTCTCTCTCTCCCCCCCCCCCTCTCTCTCTCTTTCCCTCCCACTCCGTAGCAATATCTCTCCCTCTTTCTCTTTCTCTCACCCCCTCCCCCTTCTCTCTCCTCCCTCCCCTATATCTCTCTCTCTCTCTCTCTCTCTCTCTCTCTCTCTCTCTCTCTCTCTCTCTCTCTCTCCTAGTCGCAAAGCGGGAGTGACTCCGCGACTCTCAGTTCAAGGAGACGGAACGCTCAAAATTATTTCGCCACGCTCCAAAAAGCCGAAAGGAAACAGTTTCCAGACGTCAAATTTGATTAGGCTTGATGGCGGAACTATGAGCGGTGGCGGAGGGGGGAGGGGGAAGGGGCGGCGAGGCGAAGGGGGTTCTCTCTCTCTCTTTTTTTTCTTTTTTCTTTTTCTTTTCCATTGGGCGTAACCGTTTTTTGAGGGAAAAACCAATAACATTTCCCGCGGAATGGCATGGAGAGGAAAAGAGGGACCGTTATAAATTGCCCGACTCACCTAAGCATTAAAGCCCAAGTACATGTTACCATTAATGTTTGAATTTACTTCCCGCATAATACCCTCTCCCCCTTCCACACACCTCTGTACTCCTCTTACCCCTCCCCTTCTTCCTTACCCTTTCCTCGCACCCCTTTCCCACTTGAACTTAAACGCCGCGTCTCGTCTGAAATTTGCCTCTCTCTCTCTTTCTCTCTCTCTCTCTCTCTCTCTCTCTCTCTCTCTCTCTGCCTCTCTCTCTCTCTCTCTCTGCCTCTCTCTCTCTCTCTCTCTCTCTCTCTCTCTCTCTCTCTCTCTCTCTCTCTCTCTCTCTCTCTCTCTCTATCTCTCTCTCTCTCTATTTCAACGCATGTGTTAGAATAGGACAGAAATAGAGGTTGCGCCACGTGACTTCAGTCCTTGATTCTGTCTTTTTCTAACATGCATTTAAATGGGAAAAGAGAGAGCAAGACGAATTGCTAGCTATACGGCTATGTTGCCACTTGTTGGAGTATAGCGGCTCGTAAAATGAAGCGACAACGCGGAGGATTCTCTACATTTAAACATTTTAAATTAATCGGTCATCAAGCCACCAAAGGATCGATACTTTTTCATAGGATTCAAACGCAAAAAGCATGGTTGCCATTTGTTGCAGTGGCGGCTGATGAAGTGAGGCAACAATGGAGGATTACCTCCATTTGAACAATGTGAATAAATCGATCTTTCTTCAGGTGGTTCACTGAGCCACCAGAGGATCGTTTTTTTCGCACAGGTTTAAGTGCCGAAAAGCATGGATTCCAAATGGCTCGAGCTACCACCGGTTTTCTTTTTCTTCTTACTTACCTTTTTCTTTCTTCTTCTTCTTCTTCTTCTTCTTCTTCTTCTTCTTCTTCTTCTTCTTCTTCGGAAGTTTCAGTGTCCTCTTTCGCCGAATAGAGCGCATAACAGACGAAATGATATCCTCAAGACCCAAACAGAGCTGCCGTTTTGCGTATAATCAATGCTATTTTCCTATTCACCGATGATTCCACTGGTTGAGAAAAGATTACACAGTTCAGTTCTGTGTATGACTGAAATGAACTAAAATACTCGCATCTGTAATCTTTCCTCAATCGGTGGAAACTCCGTTACTCAATTAAAATATCCGCAAGTTTCTGAAGTCATCGACGACTCAACCGATTGAAAAAAAGATTACAGATGCGAGTATTTTAGTTCATTCTAGTCATACACTGAACCGAACTGTGTAACTGTGTAATCTTTTCTTAACCGGTGGAATCATCGGTGAATAGAAAAATAGCATTGATTATATACGCAAAACGGCAGCCCTGGACCCAAATATCCTTGGTGACCCGCTCCACTCTCAGCTTTCGGTTCTCAGTCGGATCCAAAGTGAATTATGAAAAGAATAAGGCATCAAACCCTTAAAACCAGATCCTTTCATGAATACAAATCTAATTTTACGGTTTAAGGTATACCTTCACTCACACGCTCACTCACACTCTAATCACACACACACAGAACCACCACTCCCCACACACACACAAAACACACACATACTCACGCATTCCGACAAACAAATGAAGAAACATTCATACTCGTCAGCATACGATCAGTTCGTGTGGGAAATTTAAATGAGTGCGAGGCGATTTTGCATATTCCGTGAGAATGCGGGGTCCCCTAATTTAAATTTTGATCTGTGTTATATGTACAGTTGCTGGATCGTACGAAATTGTGTGATTAATTTCTAGAGTTTTCCTTCTTCATTCAAAGATAGCGCAAGAGTTTGGGGGCGGGAAAACGTCACAAAAAAGAAAAAAATAAAATAAAAAAAGAATTAATAATAAATAAATAAATAAAAGAATGTGCGTTTAAAAACCCTTTTAGGCCTCCGGGATTCGTGTCATTTGCGTAGTGTGCGAACTGGCAACCTCAGTTCATATGAAATGCCACACAGAGAAAAATGTCTCCATTGTTAGAACCGAAGATTTGGTTTATTTTTATCACCGAAGTTTTCGGTTAAAGAAACCAAAATTTTCTATGGCAAGTACCAAAGACTTCGGTTTGTATAACCAACGTTCCGCCCCTTCCGAATATCGGTACTACCAATGAAGCATTAGGTACTCAGGTCCGAACATTTTGGTTCCTGCAACCGAAAACTTCGTTGATTAAAATTTTTCCGAAGTATTTTCTCTGTGCGTAGGTTTGATTGCAGTAACTGACAATTTTGGTTGTGAGCAGGGGTTTTTTGGAATTTGGGACCGGAGCCACAGTTAACATCGAATTCTGGGTCTCTTGGGGTATAGAAAATCATAAAAACTGCTTATAGAACGCGAAGTGATCTGTCCCAAAAATTTCAAGTGTCTTCGCACTTTTAACCCCATATTTTCCAAGTCCGACTAGACTCGTTTTTCTCATCTTGTCTATTCAGGGCGGCCGTTTTGCGTATAATCAATGCTATTTTTCTATTCACCGATGATTCCACCGGTTGAGAAAAGATTACACAGTTCAGTTCAGTGTATGACAGTAATGCACGAAAATACTCTGATCGTAATCTTTCCTTAATCGGTGGAAACTCCGTTGATTAAAAAATATCCGCAAGTTTTTTAAAGTCATCGACGACTCCACCCGGGTTTAGAAATGATTACAGATGCGAATTTTTTTTTTTCATTACAGTCATGCACTGAACTGGACTGTGTAATCTTTTCTCAACCGGTGGAATCATCGGTGAATTGAAAAATAGCATTGATTATACGCAAAACGGCAGCCCTGAGTCTATTTCACATTGTTCCAGTGTCACGATTCCGAATAAACGCACCGTGTAGACACTTATAAGTTATAACATGATAAGGATTCGCGTAGCGCCTTCCATTCGCCGTATAGGCAATTCCAACTCCCCAGAGTACGAACAGTTGACTACTTTCCCTATAGAAATGGAAGAGTGGCGTTCTTTTGAAATAACCTGGCCTTTGAAGGGTTAACAATTATTTCAATAGATTACACCCGGATAATAATGGGCGTTCTACGTCCCCAGGACGTCTGCAGAACATGTTTTGAATCTGAAATGCTTTATTTCAATCTTGAAAAGGAGATCGGCGAAAAAAAAATCTTCAATGGACTTTACGTCAATGGCGAATTTTCAAACCCTTCAGTCATCGCCGATGACTGAAGGGTTCGACTTATTTGGTGAATTTAAATGGAGAAAATACATTGTTGCCGAATTTCACGCCTCGCCACTGAAGCACAACGATGTGTGAACCACAGAAACTCTGGTACTTTGTCCAGAAAAGTCTGGTGTTAATACCAGCATATGATAACGAGACAGAAATGGGAACGAAGCCAAAAAAAAAAAAAAAAAAAAAAACAAGCAGGGAAAATTCCAACACGCAGGTGTTGGAAAAGCGTGCCACTAAAGTCTGAACAGCTTTAATGCTTTTGCTAGCAATGATAATTCATCATAGAGGAACCATGTGACATGGAGCTGATCTCGAGAAAATTGAGTCCAAAGTTGAAGAGCTAGCATTTAAACAAAAAACGCGGAATTACTTACGTTTTGATTTCATTCAACTACCGCGTTATGTTTTTGGATTTCAACACCGGAAAAGTGGAATTTCCTATGCAGGAAAGGTACCTACTTAATTTTTAGCATTTAAAGTGACTTGGTTCCTTTCTTCTTGGCATAATCACGAAAAACGAATCTCTAAGAGAAACCAAACGGCAGAGTTGGTTTACACTGTTGAGTGTTGATATTTTAAAATCTGTTAATCCGGACTTAAGTCCGTTCCCAATTCTATAAAAGGAACCAAGTCGGAGTTGGTTCCTTACGTGACTCGGATTAAGGTTTAAGAAAAAGGAACCAAGTTCTCATTTTATTTCATCACATGGACAATGACTTCAATGAGGCTTCAATGAGGAAATAGTTGTTATTAGATGAAGCACTTGTTGCTTCGAGATTGAGTATTGCTAGGTCTATCAATCAATAACTAAATTTTATCAAAAATGTCACTCAGTTTTTTTGTGACAAGTGCTGTCCAATTGAGCTGATTTGGTGAGAAATGATGAAAAAAATAAAAGATCAGATGTATCTATAAGGAGATGAGTCAAAGGCGTTGTTTTTTTTGTTCGTTTTTTGATTTTTGTTTTCAAAACTTTGGAGGGCTCTAGCTCAGAAGAGAAACATTTGCAGCACATATTCGTGTAGGAAAATAAAGCCTTATATATGTGTTGCCCCCAAAAAATACACTCTAAAGTTGGCACTTAAGTTTTGAAACACCCTATATTCTTGATATTTTGCCCCCCCCCCCGCCACCCTTCACAGATCACAACATCTTGACCATGCAAATTTTTAAAATCACAGTTTGACTGTAGAGATTTTTTCTTCCCCTCCCCCCCCCCTTTCAACAAAAAAGGGGGAAAATGGATCGCCTATCTTGATGTTCGTCGTATGCGCGTGCAGAGATTGTTCGGCTTTACGACTGCCATTTTGGCTTTCTTTATAATGCGTTTTGTGGGTTTATTAATGGTTTTTATGACTATTTGATGCCGCCAATGTAATTTTCAGGCGATTTTACATAAAAATCAAAACTCTATAGCGCTGTAGCAAAAGTTTGCAACAAACCCATTGAAAGCTGAAAAGAGAAAATTATTTGATAAGGCTCGATCTTTTTTACCCCATAAAGTATAGACAATAGATATTTCTAAATCCCTCCACCTTTTTAAAAGGCTTGTTCAGGGGTCAAAAAAGAGGTTGCGTTCTTTTGAAGTCAAAAAGTGTCATATTCGGAAAAGCCGTGATTCTAAATAATAAACAGTTTTTTTCTTTTTTTTTCCGTTTTAGGTGCTGTCAGCACTTGTTGCGATTGTCACGATGTAGATATGTAATATGTATAAATGGAACACTTGCGAATTCATGAAAAAATAATCCTTTAATATACAGAACTAACCATTTCAGGTGCCCTTTACACGTCAAGCATTCTAGGGGTATAGATTCTGGTAGGTGTGGAGGTTTAAGACGTTTGTGGATTTTAATTCCCCCTCTCCCCATTATTTTGTTGAAAAGTATCGAATGTTTTCAGTTAAAACTAAGCCTATAAAGCATTGTAAAATGATTTTTTTTTCTGTTGCCGTGGGTCGATATCATTTTTTGTTTTGGAAAAGCAAAGTTTCATATGGACCTATAATTTCCAAAATTTGAAGAGGCTTCCAGTAAAAAATACTGTACACGCGAGAAACTTTTTAGGATAGGTAAATAAGTTATTCCAGAGTCAATTCCATAGCCGCAGGGAGGAGGCTGTCCCGGGGTGGAAGACACGCGACAGCCCCTCTCACTTTTTAGAGCTATTAATGCGAATTTTAACCCCCCCCCTTTGTTCTGGATTTTAAAAACCTTTTTTCAACAAAACGCCCAAAATTTCCTCAAAAATCCCTTGATTGCATAGACGCTCATTAAGGGGTTTTTAATTTGCCGATCCCCCAGAAATTTTAAATGTTTCCAATGACCAAGACCTGTTTAGTGTGACGTCATGAAAATAATGGTTCCAAAAAAAGGGTCCGTCTCACTCGCTCTCGTGGGTTTTCCCATATGAAATACGATCCAAATTTTCAAATACAAGTGCTAGTAAACAACAAGTTCTTTGCACCAGTTGTGTTTATCACACCATTGGGTTCCACGTCCCTTATAAAAAATTTTCCCATTGTTTCAATGAATTTCCCCATATGAAAATATTCCCGCGCTTTATTTCCCATAAAAATAATCGAAATTTTTTAGAGACAATCGGTATTCGTGTAGATTCAAGAGCGCTGACTATAGCAACGATAGGTCTTATGATTGAAATAAGACGAAACACATCTATGGTTCTATTCTTACAGTTTTAACAGCCACTTTTTTCTCAGTGATAAAATGTGAGCTCGCTACCACAAACTTTTTGAAACATCGCACAACAATGCACAATCACAGCTATATCGAAGAAAGTCCTATGTTTTGTCCTTGTCACACTCACAGTTTCTTATGAGCACAACATTCTAGGATATAGGCTCATCAGCACCATCACGACATGTGTTATACCTCGAACAATAGCTTCGATACGAAGAGAAGTTAGAATGATTGAGTGTCATGGCGGTGATACTCCCATAAGAGACCGTGAGTAAGACGAGGACAAAACGTAGAACATCTTTCGGTATAACTGTGATTGTAAATTCGCTTGTGATCTTTTAGGAATTCTGTTAGAGTGAAAAATACTTTAAGGTACGTGGAATCTAATGGTGCAATAAAATTTGAGAAAACTGTGCTTTAACTAGCATGAATATGCGTTCGAAAATTTGGATCTGATTTCTTATAGGTAAATCAACGAGAGTGAGCGAGATAGAGCATTTGTTTGGAACCTATTTTGATGGTGACGTCATCACTAAACAGGTCTACTAAAGGATATGAATGAGCCCCTCTCTTTTCTATCCCCCCCCCCCCCCCCGCTCTTCATCAATACCTCGCCGTCACTTCTTTTCGATACCGTCGTCAAACTGATGTTGACACTTTTATGAGTCCTCAGACCCTCCGAGATCCGAGACACAAAGCCTCTCTAACACCCTCTCTCTCCCACACATTCACAAATCTCTCCGCTTAATGAAGCGTGAAGAAATCTCGTGACCGGTGGAGCCCAAAACCGAGGGGCAAAGAGGGTTTCTGTGAAGGATGTTTCCACCCCCCTCCTGCCTTGGAATTTTGACTCATAGGTTGGCACAAATGACTTAGGTTGCTGGACCTGTATGGAATTCTCGTTCAAAGGAATTCGACTTTGACGCTTAATAACTTATTGAAATTAACAGGAATACCAAAACTTTTAAAATTTTAAGAAAATAGACGCCGAGACCTCCTGGATTGCAGCAATAAATTAACGATTAATGAAACCAGTTTTAAGAAAACACGTTTTTAATTTTTCAAACCTTTCCCGCCAAGGTTTTGCCATAAGCAAAGCATGCAACCTATATATTAGATATGAAAATGAAAACAAAAAGCGTACCGTATATATACGGCACGCTTAAAATGAAATAAAAACCAGAAACGTTTCGATCAATCAATTGCAGGATCATCATCAGAAATAGACCATTATTACCAGAATATGGTTATAGGACTAGAATTTCCTCAAAATGTCCAAGAACTATGGTACAAACACTAGAATAATTCTGGTAACTGTACCATTCCTTACCACATTTCGTCATGTTTCGGGTAATTTTTTTTCTCAGGGTATGCGAAGTGATCGGTATACATTTAACTGAAGTGCGGTATTCAGAATCATTCGGTTCCTGCAACCAAAAACTTCACTGATCCTTAATAACCATGGTGAAACCAATTTTTTGTTGTTGTCTCCGTGTAGACAAGTTTCTTGCTCTACATTCGAGTAAATAACCGCTCGTCACGCCATGCCAGTCTGAGAGAACAACCAACGTGTTAGTGTTGAAATCCACCCGCAGTCCCCCCTTTCTCTTTAATATAAAATGCCAGAAAGTATTTGCTTAGCGTTTGACGCGAGTGATTGGCACTTGTTCATTTGAACTTCTACTATCGCTTATTTTCAAAGCGTGAATATTTTACGAGTCCACCGTGCAGTGGCGCACACAAGATAGAAACATGGATTTTTCTGGACAGCAAATTTTCGTTGTTGCTTCTTTTGTTTTGATTTGCTTAAACAATATTTTACTGTCAATATTAAGTTGCAAAATGCCATATTATTTCCAGTTCCATTCCTCTTTATTTTCTGGACATTAATAGTTTACTTCTTACAATCCAATTCAGTCGTGCTTTCTTATAACACTAGAGGTAAAAACGTTCTAAGATGTCTGTCTGTATCCTACCATAGCTTTTGAACTAATGGTTCATATCCCTTATATGCCCAGACTTATTTGGAATTTTTAGGTGTTTTTCTCAAGAAACACAATTTGAGAACTGAAAACACGAAAAAATTAAAAACACAGAAATTTTGGGGGCAGCTAAATTTTACGAGCTAAAAACTCCCAAAATTGGTTTTTTAGTGAAATTGGTCCTAATTGACTGACATTCGGTCCAAAAATAACACAAGTGGGTCGCTGACGACCCACTGCGCATATATGGGATATGCATACAAATTCTACAGAAAAGTTGCTTTTAACGTTCCCCAGATGGACTTTTTTTGATTTTCAGGAATTTTAAATTATATGCAAGTTATGGAGAATAAAAGGTTTCCATTAAACTCAATGGGAAAATGAGTAAAATGGGTAAACATATAGGAAAAACTTGGAATATTTCAAATGTAGCTATTTGAATTTCGATGAAAATTTGCAAAAAAAAATTCTGCAACCTCGCTTGTAAAATTACCCTCTCAAGGGGGGTCTGGGGGCTTCCCCTAGAATAATATAGGGGGAGTCTGGGACAGTAGCGGCCCGTGAGATTTGGCAACCATGCATTTTTCCCACTTAAACTTAGGTAAAAAATCGATTCAAGCGGAGGCTGGCAGCCTCCTCGAGTTTCGATTGTTTTCCATGTATTTAAATGGGATAAAAACACTGTTGCCAAATCGCACGAGCCGCCACTGGTCTGGGAATGGTTCCCAGATGATATGTCCACAGCCTTTATATCCAAAAATTGTTCGTCCAAAACTTTATTTGTCCAGTTATATTTTCGTCCCGTGTCAGTGCCTCCAAATTTTCTAATGTCCAGTGAACTACAATGTCCGCAAATAAGAAGTCCTTGTCTGTCCAAAAAAATGTCCAAAGGTTCATATTTAAATGAACAGAAGTATTCTAGTACAATTTCAGTATTCTTGTTTTCTATAGAAAGCTTAAAATAAATCTTCCTGTGAACTCCATCTGATGATTTAAAAAAAAAAGTACCTACACGTTGATTGACCGGCCTACTTGTTGATCGAGCTTGAGGACACTTCATACTGATCGCTTGCAAAATTCATTTGTCCCTTAGATTTTCCCAAAATTTTTTGGACTTCATTTTATGGACTTATAATCTCTGGACATTTTAATAATGGCATTTTCTTCTTTAGGACGTTACCTCTTTTGCCCTAACTTTTTGGACTGTAATGTTTTGAACATTAATATTTGGACTTAAAAGTTTAGGACATATCATCTGTGTATCCTGGGAATCCCCCCCAGAACAATAAAGAAGGGTCTCGGGGGTTTTCACCATAGAGACTATATGGGGGTCTGAGGGTATCCCCACATTAAGTTAGTTGTGAAAAAGTGTTCGAAGGGTATTCCTTACAGTTTATTTATCAGTGGACTCACTATCAGTGTTGCCAGATTGGGATTAAAAAGCCGTACGTTATACATTGATTTAAATGGGGACGATACGGCTTTTTACCCTCAATCTGGCAACACTGCTCACTATTACTATATAGCTCATCAAAAGAGCCCTATTTTGTCCACGAAATCCTTTGTTTCAGGGCACTGTGTTTCGCGCTGGCGATCGAGGTGAATGGGCGAACGCGCGCATGAAAATTCGCATGGTTTGTTTGTACAAGGAAAAAAGAGGGTAAATAATAGCTCAGTCTGGTCGGACTACCGATGTTCAATTGGTCAGCGGGTTGTGTGACTATCCGGCGCCGTCGGGTGGGTGGAGAGGAGGGATGGAGGCGGCGCGGCGCGGCGGTGCAGCGCGAGTATTGGGGTCGTGCGGCGGCCGTTTAAAAAGCCGAGTACACAGTGACTTGCGGTGCTTTTGTGCAGTAATTTGGCGGAAGTTAGCGTTAGTTAACGAGCTCTGTCGACGAATATATACATATACGATACGCACACAAATACACATCCGATCCGTCCATTCGTCCATCAAACCAATGTTGCACGCGGCATCAGCCACATCAGCGTGTTTCACGCATAGTTCTGAAAACCTGTCAGTTATTTTCCATTTCGTGGAAAATTTACTCGCCGGGTTTTTGTGGATCATCATTTCTCGCTCAATGAAGTCGATTATTATTTCCCTTTATGATGGTGCTAGCTGGAGAGTCATGAATATTTTGTGTTTCAAACCACCAACGCTACAGCTCTATACATATATTTTTTTTTCTATAATTCGCATTTTCTATTTTTATTTTAATGTAAAAGTTTGAATTTCTCGCCAAATTTGACAACACTGGTTTTCATATTCTGCTTCGTCTCGCCTAGAGCTCGTTTCAGATAGAGTCCCCATATATAGAGAGTTAAGACAAGAGGGTAGTCAACTTCTGATTGGTCGATGAGTTTTAGGCTCTACGGATGCCGCCATTTGGATGCGATTTTGCACTTTTGTTTACAAACATAGTTGTTCACCAACGATATTTTACGGATAAAGAGTTAATTTTCGATGAATCTGTTAATTTTAATCATGATACATCTCAAGAATGTCTATAAATTCCAAAAGAATTTTTCAAAGCGTAAATAGATGTCGATCAACAAAAGCAGTGAAAGATTACGTTGTTGGAAACTCAGCGGCACTGTAATCTTTGCAGTGGACGAAAACACGTAACAACGGCCCTAAGAATGTAAACAAATGTGCAAAATCGCATCCAATGGCGGCGCCCATGGTTTCACTTGTCTTAACTCTCTGCATATAGGGACTCTAGTTTCAGAAGTGTAGGCGCACCTAGACCATAATCTTTGAAGAATTTTCAATTTTCTTTCCTTCAAATCTAAACAAAACTTGCCTTTAACTTTAAATCTTTGATTTTTAAGCGTTCCTAAATAAAAAGCTAACGCTTCAATACATTTTCATTAACTTTCATTTGGTAACATGAGAAAAACATACTGAAAAATTCCAAAGATTATCGGTGTAGGTGCGTCTACACTTCTGAAACGATCTCTAGCCGTCGTTTATAGAATTGACGCCACAAAACATACTACAATCAGAACGGAAACTCCCATAAGAGCCTATGGAAACAAGATTTGGAATTTACCAGCACAAACTGACAACCGTGTTCGCTCACTTCTCAAGTTGACGAACGTGCTTCTCAGGTTATATTTACAGTCAGATTTGACGCACGACCAATCACAACCCAGCCAGTTGCCTAAGATTGCCAGAAATGCTCATACTTTCCAACATGGCGGACCCGATTATACCCGAAGTAAATAATGTTTCAAAATGAATTAGAGTTTCCTTTCTGATTAGAGTACTTTGTTGACGCCTTTAATTTTGGGTGAATGCAGTTACCAATACGCTCGTGCGATGAAAACGCATTGTTCGAGGAATGAAGGCGTTTTACTGTTGCAGAATTTACGGAAGCGGAAACTTGGAAACGCGATATTTGTAGGTCCGTAGCCATAAAGTTTAGCTTCAGACAACCAAATTGGATCCTCAAAGTAGCCTCCTATATAAGAAACATCTGGTGATCGGTGAGCGCCACATCCATCATCATAGTTTGGTGGCCCGCAAATCTTAGACGATCATCGATGTATGATGATGTAAGAGTATGATGTATATGTTGCACACCGATCGCCAAATCATTGCCTACTTAGAAAGCGACTTTGAGAATCCAGTTTAATCTTCTAAAATGGTCTGTATACGAAGAGGGTCAGATAGTAAAATTAAAATATTTTCGAAATTTGGTTTCGTTTCCCCTTTGAAAATTTGTTACTTGAATCATACGAATTTTTAGTATGCTCCCATATTCAAATTCTTCTGAACTGTAACGATTTATCGATTAAAGTTTAAAATTAAATTATTTTTCGGATTTGAATATTAAAAAAGCTCCACTGAAAAACTTTCGTATACTTAAATGTTTCTTTCACCTCTCCCTATGTATGGGGCATGTTTGAAATTTTATCTAATGGAATTTTAAAGAAATTGACTGACACATGCATTGGGGCAATTATAAAGGTCTGAAAGGTTGTGTTTTTTATAGTGAAAATGAAAGTACTTGAGGAGCTAAGAACAAAGATGTCTTTGGTTATTTCTATAATAAAAAGACCCATTGTCTGGAGATGAGAGATTTTGGCCCAAAATACATATTGTTTTAAATGGGAATGAATATTGCCAACTTTTGCTACACGCGGGATTGAAGAGTTGATTCTTGCATAAAAAGCTGTAAAAATGACGATGGAAACACTAAAAAATCACGAAATTCACTCTCAGAATCGAGCTTAATGACAGTTCGACGCTGGTATCATGGGAGATTCCTATCTCAATTGAGACATACCTCTGTTTTTCCAAAGAGAAAGTGGCATATGTAACGTGCCTGTGTGTTTCACATGCAGGCACCTCACCCATTCTGTGAATTTTGGTCGATGAAGGGTTTTGGAGATATCAGTGGTCCCGAATAATTTTATTCTTCAGAAAACTGGGCTTTCTCTACACAACAAAGACAAGTATCAGGCTTATGACGTGATACTTGTAGCTCTTGTCCGGACAACAGCTCAGCGAAAATTCGCTGGGAGATGAGCACACTCCACGTTGACAGATGGCGCGGCTTCTCAAATACATGTGTATGGCGATAGCCGTGCTGTCTGGCGACAGGGAGAAAGTGTGGCATCAGGGTGAGATTCAGCATCTCACGTCCCGTGTGCATATTGTCCACTCGGAAAATCAGTTTCCGTGTAAAAATCTGATTGGTCGTGATGGGCATGTACGCGCGGGGTGAGAGAGGCTGAAATGAAGCCTCATGCGAATCTTCGAAATTTTCTGAAGTCAGTCGCGTGTGAGGGCTCCGCGAGGGATTCGCGTTTTTGGGTTTTTATTGTTTTTATTTGAGTTTTTGTGGCCGGGGCTCGCCGGCCGGGAGCTTGCGTTGTTTGTTGTTGTTGTTGTTTTATCGAATGTTTGGCCAATATAATAAGTGTGTATTCTATAATTCCGTATCGTTTTTCTATTTTATTTTATTTCATCTATATCTACCATTTTGAGTTATACCAAGTTGTGAGTTAGTTTTGTCACTTTTACCAAAAAGTGTCTGGTGGAGCTACCCCCCTTATCGCTAATAGAAAAAATAATCGCTACACATATTAGATAGGAATCTCCCATGATCCCTTTGTCAAACCGCCATTACGGTCTTGCCATTTAAGTAGCTATGTAAGTTTATTACTGAATTTTAAACTTTCTCAGTGTGATTTTCGTGGTTTTTGCTGGTTTTCACATCAGAATGTACTATTCATTTGCTCACAGCAAAAGTTTGCAAGAGCCCCATTCCGCGTAGTGATGTCACTTTGCACTCGCTTTTTACAACTTTAGACGTGTGTTTCTCCAAAACCAGGACGTTCGTGAAAAAACCTAAGGCACCGAATTCCACCATTGTTCTCAGCTCGTCGAGTACTTTCATTTTCTTTCTGAAAAACACAATATTTCAGACCATTGCAACTGCCCCATTATACGAGAACAAACCCACTTGATTCATCAGTATAAGTCTTAGAGCGGTGAAATTTCTGTTACATAATCCGTGATTGAAGGGTCAATGTAGGGTATACTTATCTCAAACTGAAATTACTGTAACGCAATGTCTTGCTCCCTCGACGCGACGCTTACGGAAGCATAATGGGGTGAACTTGAAGGAAGAGAGGAACATCATTCGTAAGCATGGGCGGATCCAGCGATCTGGCAACGGTGTATTCTTCCCATTTGAATGCGTGAGAAACAATCGATTAGTCAAGGGGCCATGGCCCCCTCTAGAATCGATTCTTCTTCATACGTTCAAATGGCAAGATTACATGGTTGCCATATTGCTGGATCCGCCCTTGTTCGTAAGCAGGGCTGCCGTTTTGCGTATAATCAATGCTATTTTTCTATTCACCGATGATTCCACCGGTTGAGAAAAGATTACACAGTTCAGTTCAGTGTATGACTGTAATGCACGAAAATACTCTGATCTGCAATCTTTCCTTAATCGGTGGAAACTCCGTTGATTAATTAAAATATCCGCAAGTTTTTTAAAGTCATCGACGACTCCACCGGTTGAGAAAAGATTACAGACGCGAGTATTTTAGTTTATTACAGCCATGATCTGAACTGAACTGTGTAATCTTTTCTCAACCGGTGGAATCATCGGTGAATTGAAAAATAGCATTGATTATACGCAAAACGGCAGCCCTGTTCGTAAGTCGGTCAAAATATGAGAGCACTGTAATTATACTTACAGGTTTTTGTGATGGTATTGCGCTGGGAGAGAACAAACTTAACCACATCCGAATCGCCTCAAATTGCGTTCTTTTCATGTACGCTCTCAGGACTTTCCTCTAATTTTCATCCTCTACATGCATAATTTACATTGACCCTCCTCCAGTTGCCGCAAAAAGAAACTAACGACGGTAAACATAATATTTAAACCTATCAAAGGCGACCAATGACGTATCTTTTTCTCGTTTCGTTTGGTTTGGAGTCACAGAATCTGACACGCAGAAATTATACAGGGTGTTTCACCCATAACATATCTTAGCGTAGCCATATGGCTACAACTAGAGGGTAGTTTTCATTTTTTGGGGGTTTTTAAATTAGGGGGTAATAGATTGGCAATCAGATGTTAAAGATTGAATGTCATTTGGCATCAGCCTTTTTTGGGCATTCTAAAATTATTAAAAAAAAAAATAAATAAAAGTTTGGGGGTTGCTTTTCGAAGGGTTGTTTTGAGAATGGTTGAAAAAAAAATGAAATAATTCAGGGTGTTGTGAGATAACGTCGAAAACTCCTGGAACCGATTATTCAAGTCAAAATAATACTTTTCTCCCTCTTTAAACATAGGCCTTATAATGCCTCACTTCGGAGCTACGATTTTTCAAAGTTTGGAAAAAAATTTGGATTTTTTATAACTGTGGCTAAAATTATAGATAAAATTTCACAAAAATTGGCTGTAGACGTCTTATTGGTAGGTGTAAAATTCATTAAAACTCATAAAGTAATCATTAAAAATGCGTCTAAGTCTACTTTTCTGACGCTCTTGAGCATTCAATGACAAAAATGTTATGATGCCTTTGAAAATTTTCAAAATTTATTGAAAGAATCAGATTGCAAAAACCCCGATGAAGAGTTTAAATCCCTTTTATTCTTTCGGTGCGACGCGTTTTACGTGAGATAATTGACGTTGAAGTTGGAAAAGGCAGCGCTTTGACCGTGGCGGGTGTCACGCAAGCTGCAGCTGCGGCATGTAGGTTGTAGGCGCCCATTCAGGGCTGCCGTTTTGCGTATAATCAATGTTATTTTTCAATTCACCGATGGTTCCACCGGTTGAGAAAAGATTACACTATTCAGTTCAGTACATCACTGTAATTAACTAAAATACTCGCATCTGTAACACAGGCCTGCGAAATTAAACTTTTTGAAAAATTCAAGGATGGTAATGGCTGATTCTTATGTATTTTGGCACGCTGATTTCAGATCTGACCTTCGTTTTTCTCCATCACGTCAGGGTTTTTTGTATTTTTGATTTTTTGATTTTCGATTTGTCAAAAATTCACTTAAAAGGAAAATTTAAACGACCCAGTCAGTTCCCTTCAAATACAATTGAAAGTATTCAAAAATGTTCATATTATCTCTTGTAAAGATGATGTAGAACATGCGTGATTTGGAAAAATTTATGTGAGGAAGGAGAAACCTGAAGTTGTTCCTGAAATTATGCCCCAAAACTGAGAAATTAGTGAAAATTCCCCATCCAACATCAACAAAATGTCAACCTCTAGCCAAAACTGCAAACTTATAGGCAGCCATTTTTTCCGGAAATATACTTCTTACCGCTCTGTTACCCCTCCCCCTTCATCCAGAATGACACGCACTCCTTAAACATTTTTTTTTTTTTAATTTTGAACTTTGAATTTTGAATTTTTCTTTGATTTTGAAAGTTTACTTGATGACGGCTCGTGCAATCTGGCAACCGTGCTCTTTTGCTCTTTGTGCCGTTTTACGTCACGTTGTCTCCCTTACCTTATTCTCTCGTGCCTTCTGCTTGGGGCATCCCCTTCCGCTCATCCTTTTCGCACTGTCTCACTCACTTCTCTCCCTTTCTCTCTCACACTCTCTCTTTTCCTCTCTCTTGCTAGCTCACTCTGTCTCTCGCTCAATTCTGTTTTCTCACCTTTTCCTCATTCTCCCTGTCGCCTGTTTCCTTTCGGTGTTGGGGCTTTCCCCTGACCACCCACCCATTTCTTTCCGCTACCAACCGTCTTGGCTCTGCTGACTCTGGAGGGGGGAATTTTCGATCCTACTGTTACTGGGTACTCTTTTGGATTGTCACTTTGATCGTCGGACGAGCATCACGTATTTTTTTCTCTCTGTGTTTTTGTGGAATATTACTGTCTACATGTTTTTTGCTAATTTGCTCTTAGTTGTTTTGTGTCTGAATTTAATGTGTGTGTGTTTTTCTTTATTTTTGTTCTTCTGACCGTTACGTACGGCTACACGTCCCTTTTTTTTTTTTTTTTTAGGTGTCCGTAAAATATTGGTTTTGTTGGTTGATCGTTGGATTTGTTCCCCGTTATTTTTCATACATCCACGAGATCTTGTGTCAGTCGTTATTTTTTCCCGTTATTTTCACCTCCGCGCAACTTGGTCTACATTTACTTTTGTGTTTTTGTTTTCTCATCGTTGGATTTTTAATTACCATGTTTTTGTTTTGTCTCTTGTGTCCGTGTGTCCTCTCTAACTCTTGACTTCCAACCTTCCATCTACGATCAAGAGAGGACCACGGGCTCAAAAAATGGTAGCGTGACCGTGGTTTCTGTGTCCTAAAATATTTCTTCGTAAAAAAAAAAAAAAAAAAAAAAAAAAAAAAAAAAAAAAAAAAAAAAAAAAAACCACATTATTTGTTCGTTTCGTTTTTAAGAGTGCCGTTTTCCCTGCATTACTTTATTTTTTGATCTGTTTGATGATTTTCTGATTTTTGCGCTGCGATAGTGTTGAATTATGTTGCGGCTATGTTTATGTCTTTTTCGATTTACCCTTGCGTCGTGATGTCCCTGATATTTTATTTTTGTTTATCTATTTTTTGTGTGTATTGAATTTAGAGTGTTTTGTATTTTGATGCCTTTATGTCTATCTGTTTTACTGATTATTTGCTTATCGGTTGCATCTTCGGATGTTTGATTACCAAGCGTCCTTATTTCTTTTTGAAATTTCAACCTCTTTTTGTTTTTGTTCTTGTCATGTTACCAATCTTGCCAGAACTGCTCTTAAAAGAGCATTTGATTTATGAATGTGCCATTCGAGGCCAAAGTTCGGATGGGGACCAGGCCGTGTTGCGGCGCACCTTGCGCCAAGTATTGGCGGAGGGGCGCGGTCCAAGTTTGATTTTTATTTCGACTTTAGATCCCAATCAGGAAGTCGAAACCGTGAATGACATTGCTTTGAATCTCGGGAGGCTTATAGATGAGTTTGAAGTGGACCCAGTGTCCGGGCGTGAAGTCCAAATTGTGGCACGCTTGGAACATTGTCTAAGGCGTTTGGAGAATTTAAAAATAACACCTCAGGAAAAGGAAATTTTAGAAAATATTGATGAGAGCCACAAAAATATTTCGACGATTTTAGGCAATTTTAAAAAACACGTAATCTCAGTATCGGGTTCTTTCACTGATCTCTCGTCATGTTGTTCCATTGCTTCAGCAAGTATGCGAACAAAAGTTACAGATACCACACAGGTTTCTGCGTCTGACTCGTGGTTGTCTCAACATCCACTAAATAGCGTTCCTGAATCCAATGTTTTTGGATCAACCTCCAATGTTTTTGGGTCAACGTTTAGTCCCTCTACATCAGCAACCTGGGGTTTACGACCAGCATCTTTGGGGGGTTCTGGGCCGCGAAATGCAGGTCCAGCGTCACAAAGTACGGGTATTAGACCAGCTTTACGCAACTCTTTATCACGCGTTCGTTCGCGGGATCCCGGTGTGCGTAATGTTTTCCCTCACGGAACTACTTCCACGACACCGAGTATAGTGACAATGGGTCCAATTGTTTCTCCAGCAATATCTAATATTCCGAACTGGACCCAAGGTTACAGTATCTCGGAAGCTCCTGTGAATTCACTGTCCCACTCTTTCTCAAACCAAGCAACGCTAGTGGATAGTCATATCCAAGGTAACCCTATCGTTTCTTTAGGAGAACATTTTAACCCTGTCATTCAACCTCCAAATAATGGACATCTGTGGTCGGGAGGTATCCCTTTCTCCTCTTCTGCCCGATCACAGTGTCCAGCAAATCGTTATGGTAAGTTACCCAATCCTATTGATCGTGCATTTCGTAATTGGTCTGAGCCCGATGGGCAGAAGACCGATGTGCTTTTGCGTTTTTTGGGCTGTCTCTTAGACCTCAAGGAAGCGCATAATTTTGAGGACTCTACGTTGTTGCGGGATGTACTCCCATATTGCCGTAAACCTCTATCGGATCGTATACTCCATGCTTTACGCATGGGATTTTCTTTCGACCAGTTCCACGAGGACGTATTACGACATTTTCTACCAAGGCACCTTGGTGAACAGTGGCGAATTTTTGCCATAAATCGTCTCCAGTGCTCAGATGAGCCATTTGGAAATTTTGTACAAGACATTCGGCATATGGCTCGGGTTTTACGAGTTAATATGTTTGAACGAGATTTGGTCGAAACTATTTTTAATAACCGTAATCCTATTTGTCGCGGTTATTTTGCTTCGGAACCTACACCGCATTCGTTTGCGGATCTTGATTTATTAGTTAGGGTTGCACAGGACTGTGCTTTCGCCGACTCTCAACGTGACGCTTCGCGTCAAGGTAATATGCAACAGGTGGGCCCCGCGAGTCGAGTGACTCAAAGTTGGCCTGCCGTTTACAGTCTTGAAGGAACTAGTGGTGGTGTTCCCCACGACATGTCGCGGCCACCACCCGTGGTAAATTCAGGAGCCAATACTGTCCAGGCTCATGAAGACAAACGTCACCCAAGTCAAATAACTTGTTATAATTGCGGGGAAAGAGGACATATCTCTCCTAAATGTCCCAGAAGGCAAGAATCAAAAAACTTGTGAGTTCTCGGCTTGATCGGAGTGGCAATGCCGAGAAAATATGTTTAAACAATATCTTTAGTAATGTTAAAAGTACATCCTCTCACACTCCCTTGCCTCTTATAGGCATTTTGCTTGGTGAAATTACTCACACCGCGTTGCTGGATTCCGGCAGCGCAAGGTGTCTGATTTCAAGCAGAGTATTTAATTCTATACGTAAGTCTCCCTTTGTGAAAAAGGTCACTGCTGCCGATCTGTGTTGTTACACGGCTACGCAAGAAGTATTCCCTATACGCGAGGTTGCTACCTTGCATTTTAAAATTGGACCCTATTCGTGGAATTATGATTTCCTTGTCGCTCCTGGCCTACATTTAGATTTCATTGTCGGCTGCGACTTTATACGATTTGCTGGGGTTGTTATTGACCTTCAACGGTCTGTATTTTGGTTCCGTTTCAAAGAACGTCATTGTTTGCCTATCACCGGATTTGAACAAATCATGTTTGCTAAAGTCGGCGACAGTCCCGACGGCGGCGTTAAGCCTCCTCCTTCCACTACGGAGAAAAATTCCGGACCCAATCTTTCTCATTTAGATCTGGACTCGCGACGGCGAGTCATGGAAGTACTTGTGAAATACCCTGAGGTCCTCACTGAGGAACTCGGGTGTACTTCCAAACTTGAGTATGACATTAAATTGATCGATTCTACTCCTGTTAAGAGCCACCCGTACAATCTTGCTCCACCTAAGATGTCTATCCTCAAGGATAAGGTTGAAAAATTGATCCAGAAGGGCGTGGTAAGATCCAGCAAAAGTTCGTACTCTTCCCCGGCATTTTTGGTTCCCAAAGGAGAAGAAGACTCCAGAATGGTTATAGACTACCGTAAATTAAACCAGAAAATTGACATTGAGGCCGTGCCTCTTCCAAACATAAATACGGCATTTTCATGGTTCTCTAAGGCTCGTTATTTTACCGTCCTTGATCTCAACTCAGCATACTTTCAAGTGCCGCTCAGTGAAAGGTCAAAACCGTTCACTGGTTTCTGCACCCCTTGGGGTCTTTTTGAGTTCCAGAGAGTGCCTTTTGGCTTGGCGACTGGGGCTCAAGTTCTTACTCGCTTAGGTAACTTGCTATTCTCCGATTTAATGTTTAATGGATTGGTAAATTTCATCGATGATTACGTGTTGTACGCCGAGACTCTCGAAGAGATGCTTAGACTGCTAGAGATCGTATTACAAAGGTTCAAAGAGGCGGGTATCACTGTAAATCCTGAGAAACTTCAGGTGGCGGTATCCAAAATCGCATACCTAGGCCATCTTATCTCTGGGCAGGGCATTGAAATTGACCCCTCACGTATTCAATCGTTGAAAGATTTCCCTCCCCCTCGTGACGCTAAAGGAGTTGCTCGCTTTATAGGGATGGCGAACTTTTATAATAAGTTCGTTCCGAACTTTGCCGAAAGAGCGGCTCCGCTTAACACCTTACGCCGAAAAGGTGTGAAATTTGAATGGAAAGAGGAACAACAACAAGCATTCGAAGATCTCAAGTCTTGTTTGATTAATCCGCCGATTCTGGCGAAGCCTGATTTTACTCGGCCATTTATTCTACAGACCGATGGCTCCAGCGTTGCTCTAGGTGCGGTACTTCTGCAGGAAGTTGACGGGTGCCGTATGCCCGTGGCTTACGGATCTCGATCTCTCACCCCTCAAGAGCGGCATTATTGTGCATATGAAATTGAGTGTCTTGGTGTACTCTTCGGACTTGAGAAATTCCGCGTGTATTTGGAGCACCAAGAGTTTCAGTTAGAATGTGATAACCAAGCTCTCTCTTGGTTGTTAGGGCACCCACGTCAATTAGGAAAAATTGGTCGTTGGGTCATGCGTATAGCAGCTTTCAAATTCAAAGTAAAGCACATCAAGGGCAGTGAGAACATTTTCGCTGATGCCCTCTCTAGAATGTTCTATCCCGAAGATATTGACAACGAAGTAGCTGGACCTGTGTTTAGTTTGGCCGTCAACGTGCCTCAGTTTCCTATGGGTCATTCTAGTATTTTGGAGCATCAACTCAAGGACGATGCACTCAGTACCAAAATTGAGGCACTTAAGAGAGGCGAAACCCTACCATTGTATTCTCTCAGGAAAGGAGTACTTTGTTGTAGTTCGGCTCGTGACAAAGCACCGAAAATCGTACTACCGGTGAGTTAGTCCCCATGGTTTTCCAGTATTACCACCAATCTCCTTTTGGTGGACATCTAGGGATGTATAAAACCGTACACCGAATTCGCCAGCATTTCATTTACCCGGGCATGAATGCGGATATTAAGAGCCGCGTGGGCCAGTGTGAGACCTGCGCTCTGTCAAAACCCGCCCAGAATTCTTTACTGGGAAAGTTGGCGTCTGAAGTTCCAACCCGTCCTTACGAAAAGATTTCTGCTGATTATGTTGGTCCCTTGGTTCGGAGTAAGCAAGGAAACCAGTACATTCTTGTTGCTGTGGACTATTTTTCGAAGTTTTGTTGGCTCATGCCGGTGCGCCGAGCTACCTCCGAAGCAGCTATAAAGGAGTTGAGTAAGGTCTTTCAAGGTTTTAGTGTCCCATCTAAGCTCGTGACTGATAATGGAAAGCATTTTGTCTCCAATGCTTTTAACAATTTTTGCTTTTCCCTGGGTATTCAACATATCAAGACATCCCCATATTATCCACGTGCTAATTTGGCAGAAAGAGTGAATAGGAATCTAAAGTCGGCGTTGATTGCTTATCACTCACGTGATCAGACTTTATGGGATACTAACTTGTGCTGGTTGCAGCTTGCCTTCAATTGTGCTCGTCATGAAGCCCACCGTCATACCCCTTTTGAATTGCTTTTCTCGTTCCCTCCCAAACATCCTCTTTCACTTCTGTGGCGTATCGAGGATCTTTTGCCAGATGACACCAAGAAGGTCCCCGCAAAGTGGAATGAAGTTAAACGTAATTTGTTGAAAGCTCATGGTAAGGTGGAAGTGAAGTACAATCTTAAGCGAAGAGAACACCATTTTACTGTTGGTGATCTAGTCTTAGTGAAAAGCTTCAACAAAAGTGATAAAGCGCGTAAGGTCATGGCCAAACTTTGTAATCGTTGGTCTGGCCCTTACAGGATTCTACACTTTAATAAGTCTGTTACTGCTAGCCTCGGCGATCCCAAGTCTGGCAGATTTCGCCGGACTGCTCATGTGAGCCATTTAAAGAAATACCCTAACGGGGTCTAGTATTTTCACTGAACGTGTTATCTTTGTCATAAGTGTATGCAGACATTCTTGCATGTTCGGTAAACCTTTACCCTCGTCTTGTTTTGTAAATATTCTTAAAGTGTACATAGTCTTTCAAATTTATTGTACATATTTTGTCGTGTACTTTCACATACTTATCTTCTAAGTGTTTTGATATTTGGGGGGTTTGTTTTTTGTGGCCATTGTGCATTTTACCGTGGATCGTTTCCTCTCCCAGTTTATTTTCTTAATGAAGTCTACGATGGGTCACGCTTTTGGTCGGCGGTCGATTAGCCTCGTAAAGTCAATCTCTGAATTGTTTTCCTTCATCACTGGTGGTTTGTCTTTTTCTTTCTTCTTATCTCCTGCTCCTTTTCTCTCCTGCTCCCTTTCTCTTCTCTATTTTTTTTGTTTTCTATCCTCTACGTGTTGACGTGCTTTGGGATTTATGTGACACCGTTTTGCATTTTGGGGCTCTTTTGCTCAGCAAGGAGTTGCGACTAGTGCCTTTGGTATGTCATGTTATCTTGTATCGTAGTTTTAGTCCTATATTCCTGTGTGAATGAGTGTGTGTATGAGTATTTTCCTCTAGGTTTAATTCTTTTTTGGTATAGTTTTGTATACATTTCTATTTATTTATTGTCGTAGTTCCCGTTGTCAATGTACTTTGCTGTCATCGCCGGCCGCACATTTCCTTCGGGTGTGTCTAATGTGCAGGACGTGTTGGTTTGTTCTTATATCCTATTTTGGTTTACGCTTTTCGCATTATCCTACCCGGATATGTCTGATGCTGAATCGAGTTAACCAATCCTTGGTGTCTGTTAGTGTTGGTTTTGGGATCGTACATTTTCCTTGCGGATTTGTCTAGTGTACGTTCCTCAAATTGATTTTTTTTGTCTTTTCTCGATTAGCTTCTAACCGTGGCGCCTTCCTTTGGGAATGTCTGACTCTAACGGTTCGGGAGTGTTTTGTTTCTCTTATGTATGCCAATGCTTGGCGTTGCTCTGTTAACTTTGTCTTGTTTTGTTCCAAACCGTGGCGTCTCCCTCTGGGAGTGTCTGACGCTAAAGGGTTTGCTATTGTGTCTCTTTGGTATATCATTATGTTTGACGTTCTTCCATTGATTTCTTCTGGTGCTAGTCACAACTTCCTTAGCTTCTCGGTGCTTTTTTTCTACGGGTAGCTTTCTTTCCGACCCCAGGGTCGTTCTTAAGGGGGGGAGTTTGTGCCGTTTTACGTCACGTTGTCTCCCTTACCTTATTCTCTCGTGCCTTCTGCTTGGGGCATCCCCTTCCGCTCATCCTTTTCGCACTGTCTCACTCACTTCTCTCCCTTTCTCTCTCACACTCTCTCTTTTCCTCTCTCTTGCTAGCTCACTCTGTCTCTCGCTCAATTCTGTTTTCTCACCTTTTCCTCATTCTCCCTGTCGCCTGTTTCCTTTCGGTGTTGGGGCTTTCCCCTGACCACCCACCCATTTCTTTCCGCTACCAACCGTCTTGGCTCTGCTGACTCTGGAGGGGGGAATTTTCGATCCTACTGTTACTGGGTACTCTTTTGGATTGTCACTTTGATCGTCGGACGAGCATCACGTATTTTTTTCTCTCTGTGTTTTTGTGGAATATTACTGTCTACATGTTTTTTGCTAATTTGCTCTTAGTTGTTTTGTGTCTGAATTTAATGTGTGTGTGTTTTTCTTTATTTTTGTTCTTCTGACCGTTACGTACGGCTACACGTCCCTTTTTTTTTCTTTTTAGGTGTCCGTAAAATATTGGTTTTGTTGGTTGATCGTTGGATTTGTTCCCCGTTATTTTTCATACATCCACGAGATCTTGTGTCAGTCGTTATTTTTTCCCGTTATTTTCACCTCCGCGCAACTTGGTCTACATTTACTTTTGTGTTTTTGTTTTCTCATCGTTGGATTTTTAATTACCATGTTTTTGTTTTGTCTCTTGTGTCCGTGTGTCCTCTCTAACTCTTGACTTCCAACCTTCCATCTACGATCAAGAGAGGACCACGGGCTCATCTTTCAACCCATGCAGAAAAATCGAATCTACAGTGCATATATAAAGGATCCATTTTTTTATGCAGTTTTCAATGGAAGGAACCCATTGTTGCCACATTGCACGAACCACCATGGTTTGGGTGCGTAGGTGAAGAAACGTTGAGCTTAATGTTTCTTCAGCTTCAGCTGCGCTCAATTTTTAAATGAAGTAACTCAAAATGTTAATTTTTTACTTTTATTAACTGTTAAAGGATAGGGGCATAAAATACAGAGTACGTCAAGGAGAAAAAAGTAAAATACAGAAGGTTTAAAACGGGATTGAGACCCGCGCACTTGAAAATAAATTTTTTTATCACGGCCCTTCTTTCCTTGAAATCTTAGTCTAGCAGACTTTCTTTTATGTTTGGCTTCCGGTTTATCTCGTGCTAACATCCAACAGTAATCAGCGAGCATATTTTTGTCCCATCTACCCTGGTATTTACGTTCCATATCTCTTACATCCTGGCAGAATCGCTCTCCTTGTTCCTCGCTAACCGCTCCTAAATTTTCCGGAAAAAAGTCCAGGTGAGAATGGAGGAAGTGTATTTTAACACTCATCGAACAGCCTAGAAATCTAAATTTTTCGAGCATATTTCCCACAATCATTTCAAAATTTGGATCCTTATAGTTTCCGAGAAAGAGGTTTATTCAAAAAGGCCGTTTTTGTGACCCCCTCGCGGGTTTATGAAAATTTTTGGGGTGATAAAGCTCGTCGTGGGGAGTCTGAATCTGGGCTTGGAATTTCTGTAGCCCCCCAGGAAGCGGTGTTGCCAAGCTTCAAAGTTGACGTCGTTTTTGGGTCATAACTCTTCAACGAATAAAGATATTGACCTGCGGTTTGTTTTAAACGATAGGAAATAAAAAGTACTGTAATTTGCATACCTAATTTAAAGGTTTTCAACGATTTTTGCTCAAGTTATGGCGATTTTTCGTTTTTGAAGACTCTTAAAAAATGACGTTTTCAACATTTAAAAATACTGCGCTCCTGCAGATTGATATACACTTTAGGTGCAAAAAAACTAGATTTTACGCCCTTTCGAATGGCGCAAACCGCGATCTGGGGAAATCATTTGTCTTTGAGTTACAGCCGCTCAAAGTTGCCCCGACAAGCCCCCTGGGGGTCCCCAGGGAGGCTATCTCAAAGAATTCAAACAGCAACACCTATCTTGTGATACATCGTTCGAAAGGGCATAAAATTCTAAGACTTTTGGTGCAAACCGGAAGTTATTATCGTTTTTCGTTTTCGATATATCGAAGGTCAAAGTTCGATTTTGAAGACGGGAGTAAGAGGAACTTAATATTCGATATCTCGAATACGAAAAACGATATCAATCTCCGGATTGCGCCAAAATTCTTAGTTTTTAATGCTCTTTTGATTGGTGTATCACTCAATAGGGGTCACGCATAGGAATTTTTGAGATAGCCCCTCTGAGGGGGCAAAATCTTTGAAAATTTTTGGAGGCTCTAAAATCAAATTTTAACCGAATCACTGTCCAAACTGTTTTTAAAAATGAAAAGTACTTGCTTTTTAACATATTTTGGACCCCTAACTTCTTAAATTCCGACTTTTTAAATAGAAGTAATGATTTTTTGAAAATGGGTCCAACAAAAACTTTTGATCTGCGATATATCGAAAACGAAAAACGATAATAACTTCCGGTTTGCACCAAAAGTCTTAGAATTTTATGCCCTTTCGAACGATGTATCACAAGATAGGTGTTGCTGTTTGAATTCTTTGAGATAGCCTCCCTGGGGACCCCCAGGGGGCTTGTCGGGGCAACTTTGAGCGGCTGTAACTCAAAGACAAATGATTTCCCCAGATCGCGGTTTGCGCCATTCGAAAGGGCGTAAAATCTAGTTTTTTTGCACCTAAAGTGTATATCAATCTGCAGGAGCGCAGTATTTTTAAATGTTGAAAACGTCATTTTTTAAGAGTCTTCAAAAACGAAAAATCGCCATAACTTGAGCAAAAATCGTTGAAAACCTTTAAATTAGGTATGCAAATTACAGTACTTTTTATTTCCTATCGTTTAAAACAAACCGCAGGTCAATATCTTTATTCGTTGAAGAGTTATGACCCAAAAACGACGTCAACTTTGAAGCTTGGCAACACCGCTTCCTGGGGGGCTACAGAAATTCCAAGCCCAGATTCAGACTCCCCACGACGAGCTCTATCACCCCAAAAATTTTCATAAACCCGCGAGGGGGTCACAAAAACGGCCTTTTTGAATAAACCTCTTTTCAATGGCCTCTTTGAAAGCAACCCACGCTGCTTTTTCTTTTGGTAACATGTTTTGATAAAAGTTTTTATCTTTCATAAGTTTTCTGATATCTGGACCAACGGAAACGCCCTCTTTCAGCTTAGCTTCAGATAAAGCTGGGAATTTATTGACGAGGTACTTAAAACAGTCACCATCTTTAGGTAAAGCCTTAACGAACTGTTTCATGAGCCCCAATTTAATATGGAGTGGGGGCGACATTCGCCCTTTTATATTTTTGTTGGTTAGCGCGGAAAAATCAAGAAGGTTCCAGACATGAAAAGTCAGGATAGAGGAAAAGGAGATAGCGAAGAATCCAGATAAAAATCGAAGTAAAAGAATAATATTGCAGATAAGCAAACATCCTGGTATCGAAAAGACTCGGAGCTCATGGCAAGATAAGAAAAAAATGATCCTCTCGGCGCGCGGAAGATAAGGATCAACTCTACTCATTAAATATAAGGAGCTGACCTGTCTCACTGTGCACCCCCCCCCTCCTTGTCTTTCTAGATACCCAACAAAAGCATCAGCGTAACTAAAAAAATGCAAGGGGGGGGGGGGTAGCGGGGCGCGCTTATTAATTAGAAATCAGAAGTGCCGCAGAAAGCATCAGTTTCGACCATTTTTTTATTTTTATTTTAATGATATTATTTTAGACTTATGGAAGGGCCGAGCCCCCCCCTCCCCCCCGGTGGACCCACCTCTAACTTAAGGTTAGCAATTACTAATGCCATTTTTTTACAGTGAAAGGTGGCGGGGGGCATCAAGACCCTACACTGCCGAGATTACCGACAACATATGAAGAACGACCGGTTTTTTGCGCGATTTTTGACATTTGCGGACCCTCAAACATAAAATGGGCAACTGATACCCCACTTTATGATTTAGGATCTTCTTTTGTGACATTTAGGAGCTCTATAGGATCTACTGAGACGACTTGGCGGTCAGTTATAGCAGGAGAAGAAGAAATTAAACACTATTAGTCGCTTTTTTAACTAAATTTATGCAAAATTTGATAAAAAATTGAAATTTCTGGAAAAATTTGACGTGATGGAATTTTTTCGTTATTTTTTTCGAACTCAGCGCCTAAAAATACATAAGAATCACTCATTACTTGTCTTGTATTTTTTTCATCGCAGGCCTGTGTAATCTTTCCTCAACCGGTGGAGTAATCGATGACTTTGAAAAACTTGCGGATATTTTTATTAATCAACGGAGTTTCCATCGATTAAGGAAAGATTACAGATCAGAGTATTTTCGTGCATTACAGTCATACACTGAACTGAACTGTGTAATCTTTTCTCAACCGGTGGAATCATCGGTGAATAGAAAAATAGCATTGATTATACGCAAAACGGCAGCCCTGAGCCCATTATACCTTTCGTAACACACCCACCATGAAGCGCTGACTTTTTCAACACTTCATCGTCAATTATCTCACTTAAAACGCGCCGCACTGAAAAAATGGATGGGATTGAAAATCTCTATTACGGTTTTTGCAATTTGATTTTTTTTTTTTTTTTTTTAAATAAATTTTGAAAATCCTCAACGACAAAATAACATTTTAGTCATGAAATGCTCAAGAGCGTCAGAAAAGTAGACTTAGACATATTTAATGATTATTTTATGAGTTTTAATGAGTTGTATACCTACAAAGACGTCTGAAATTGTGAAATTTTATCTATATATCTAGCCACAGTTTTAAAAAAACCCGATTTTTTGTTCAAACTTTGAAAAATCGAAGCTCCGAAGGGGAACACTATAAGACCCATGTTTATAGGGAAAATAGCCTCATTTTGATTTGAATAATCAGCCCTAAAAGTTTCTGACGTTAAACCTGAAACACCCTGTATAATGAATCAGATAGCTTTCAATACTCTCCCATGAATAATGATGGAAAAAAATTTTCCACCTCAGCTGCTCAAGTGCGTATATCAATTACTATCTCATTAACAAAGCTCAGAGCACAGAATTATGCGATCAGATTGGAAACTTTCATAAGAGCCATTGGAAACATTTTTTCAGTCTCTCATCGGTGTCCATTTAAAACGGTGGGCTTATATCTCTATCTCTGTCATTCGCATTGCTTTGAATGGGGTTTATATTTTGGAAATTCTCAAAATGGCACACAAGAAAATGGTGTTTCAAAATGAATCAAAGTTTCCATTCTGATTGGAGTATTCTGTGCTCACTGCTCAGCGGTCATTTAAGCAATTTTAAATAACATCGGATGTGTCGTTTCATAAACACTAATCTCGGAGAGGGAGGAAACATAAAAAGACTGAGACAGAGAATGGGCGATGGAGAAAGGTGAGAGGAGGGGGGCAGTAACAGAGAAACCTGGCCTGATGGGACTTGACTTCCTCGTTCTTCGGGCAAGAGGAGAAATAAATATTTTACAGGTCTCTCTCCTTTAGTCGGGGAATTTTCATGTTTGACCCGGACAAAATTGCTAGAAAAGGTTTTATTACATCAAAAAACGCAGAAAAATCAGGAGAATCCGAATTTCTCAAGGTCGCCAAAGGTCGCCCAAAAATTCCCCCCCAAAATCCCAAAAAACCCCAAAATTTTTCGATTTTTTTTCAAAAAATTGTTGTAGGGGCCTAAAATATCGATCTTAGCGTACAATTACTTCAGTCTAAACTTGTAGAGGACAAAATTCTACGCAAGAAACATGTATTACCTGAACCCTTTGACTCAAAGAACCCCCTCAAAAATGCCCCCCAAAAATAGCTCTTTTTCGGAACTGTACGATATTGCCCGAAAAGTCGCGCAAAATGTCGTTTTTTTCGTGTCAACCGACCTCTTTAGCGAATAAAGTGACTGAAACAAATTGTAGATTACAAAATTCTGCCCCGAAATCAAACTGCACTGTCACGGTAACTTAAAAAAAGTTACAAAAAATGGTTTTGAGCTATCTATTTCGAACCGTATAGAAAACGAGTTGGACCTATTTTGCGCGGAGTGTGCCGTGACTTCAATTGAAGTCTTTGAGTCCGAATCGCACACATTCAGTGGCGGATCCACATGGGGGGGGGGGGGGGGGGGCACGTGGCGGATCCACGGGGGGGGGCGCACGTGCCCCCCCCCCCCCCCCCCCCCAAAGCCTAAAATTTTGCCTTTATTCGGTAGAAGCTGGACCGAAATTGCTTCCGTCGACGCTTCAAAATTTCACAGGCGTCCCCCCCCCCCCCCCCAAAAAAATTTTCTGGATCCGCCACTGTACACACTCAAAACCCAATGCATAATTGTGTGAGAGCTTTGACAGTACATATTTTGAGTCTGGGGGGGTCCATAGTTTTGGTCCATCGATTCTACGATCGGCCCCTTCAACATACAGTCTTTAAACTTGATCGAGGAGAACTTACTTAAATTTTTCCGAGGCGATCTTGAAACGTCAATCAGACCTAGGGAAGTCTTCTACCCAGTCGTCAATTTCTTCAAGGTCACGTGACACCTTGACTTTTTTTACACACAAGCGAACAGCGTCAAAATTGGAACTAAGCCCGAGGTTCCTTTTTTTCACCCCCAGGACTCGGGGTCGACGTCATGGTCCATCCAAGTCATAACTTGAAAAAATACGCGGTAAAAATGAAACTTGGCGGCATCTGATGTAAGGGGTAAGTTTTCAGGTTTCACACGATTAACACTGGACGCAATTTTTTGCGAAAATAATTTTAATCGTATAAGAATCGAGTGATTCAGTTAATTTTAATTCAGTGATTCAGGCTCTAAATTTTTCCAAAAAAACATTTTATTATGTCACGCTTTCCTAGGCTGTGATAGCACATCTCACATTTACGGCATCCATAAGGGGAAAATATTATCCTTGCTGAAGGGGGCGAGTCTGCAATGGTGGATGCTGCAGTTTTTCACGACAATGGGGCTCTTGGTAATTTTTGCTGTGAGCAAATGAATAGTCCATTCTGATGTAAAAACCAGCGAAAATCTCGAAAATCACACTGAGAAAGTGTAAAATTCAGTAATAAACCTATACATAACTACTTTAATAGCAAGATAGTTATGGCGGTTCGACGCAAGTATCATGGAGATTCCTGTCTATTATGTCACTATCTCAAAGGGAAAACACAGAGATATGTCTAAAATTAGGTATGATAACTGCGTCTCTCCTCCATTAAGCCCGATTCTGAGAGTGAATTTCGTGATTTTTTAGTGTACTCACCGTCATTTTTACAGGTTTTTATACAAGAATCAACTCTTCAATCCCCTATTGCAAAAGTTTGCAAGAGCCCCATTCAAGCGCTAAAGAAGATGTAGAGAAGGCCGGCGAGAGGTTACTGACACGACTTTACGGCGGTAAATTAACTGCATCACTCGATTCTCTACGAGTAAAATTATTTTCGCAAAAGATTGCGTCCAGTGTTAATCGTGTGAAACCTGAAAACTTACCTCTTACATCAGATGCCGCCAAGTTTCATTTTTACCGCGTATTATTTCAAGTTATGACTTGGATGGACCATGACGTCGACCCAGAGTCCTGGGGGTGAAAAAAAGGAACCTCGGGCTTAGTTCCAATTTTGACCGATAAGCCACCAGCACCAGAGGCGCTCCTTAAAATAAGGTGTGGCTGCGCAGAGGACGCCTGCTCTGCTCTAGCCAAAAATGTAGCTGTAAGAAGCATGGACTCAGCTGTTCGCTTGCGTGTAAAAATGTCAAGGTGTCACGTGACCTTGAAGAAATTGACGACTGGGTAGAAGACTTTCCCCAGGTCTGATTGACGTTTCAAGATCGCCTCGGAAAATTCAAGTAAGTTCTCCTCGATCAAGTTTAAAGACTATATGTTGAAGGGGCCGATCGTAGAATCGATGGACCAAAACTATGGACCCCCCCAGACTCAAAATATGTACTGTCAAAGCTCTCACACAATTATGCATTGGGTTTTGAGTGTGTACAGTGGCGGATCCAGAAAATTTTTCTGGGGGGGGGCACGCCTGTGAAATTTTGAAGCGTCGACGGAAGCAATTTCGGTCCAGCTTCTACCGAATAAAGGCAAAATTTGAGGCTTTGGGGGGGGGGGGGGGCACGTGCGCCCCCCCCCCCCCCCGTGGATCCGCCACGTGCCCCCCCCCCCCCCCCCCCCCCCCCCCCGTGGATCCGCCACTGAATGTGTGCGATTCGGACTCAAAGACTTCAATTGAAGTCACGGACACTCCGCGCAAAATAGGTCCAACTCGTTTTCTATACGGTTCGAAATAGATAGCTCAAAACCATTTTTTGTAACATTTTTTAAGTTACCGTGACAGTGCAGTTTGATTTCGGGGCAGAATTTTGTAATCTACAATTTTGTTTCAGTCACTTTATTCGCTAAAGAGGTCGGTTGACACGCAAAAACGACATTTTGCGCGACTTTTCGGGGAATATCGTACAGTTCCGAAAAGAGCTATTTTTGGGGGCATTTTTGAGGGGGGTTTTTTGAGTCAAAGGGTTCAGGTAAAACATGTTTTTTTGCGTAGAATTTTGTCCTCTACAAGTTTAGACTGAAGTAAATTTTACGCTAAGATCGATATTCTAGGCGCTACAAAAATATTTTTTAAAAAATCGAAAAAATTTTTGGGGGTTTTTTTGGGGTTTTGGGGGGGGAATTTTTTGGGGGACCTTTGGCGACCTTAAGAAATTGGATTCCCTGATTTTTTCTGCGTTTTTTTATGTAATAAAAACCTTTCTAGCAATTTTGTCCGGGTACCCCTATATTTATTCAAATTTTTTCCCGGACTACTTCTTCATTCTGGTAAGATGAGGTCGCCACAAATGTGTTACGATACTCCGCATCGCTCCTCGCGAGATAAAATATTTTAATTATAAAACCCAACCTTTTCCCCTCATTCTCTTCCATTGCTCTCTCTCTCTCTCTCTCCTCTCTCTCTCCTCCTCTCCTCTTCTCTCTCTCCTCCCTCTCTCTCCTCCTCTCTCTCTCTCTCTCTCTTTCTCTTTTTGTTTCTCTTCTGCCCTACTTAATCATATTTCTCATTCCCTCTTATCTTCTCACTACTGTACACCGCCTTGGCGTTTTAATCGTTAAACATTTTTTATCGCTCTTTGATACGTTGTTATGGTCAGAGGTGGATCCAGACAAGGGCGGATACAGGGAATTGTCTTTCTCTCTCTCCTCCCATTTAAAAACGTGCGTTAGAAAAGGACAGGAAAGGGGGCCAAAGTCACGTGATGGCCCCCTTTGCTATCCTTTTCTGACACATAAGTTCAAATGGAAGGAGTGAGAAACAGACAATTCCCTGTATCCGTCCACGGATCCAGAAATTTGTCATTCTTCCTCTCAACCTATTTGAACGCACGTGTTTTGAAAGAATAGAGATAGGGGTGAAAATCACGTAACAGCCTCTCCTTATATCATTTTTTAACACATGCGCGTTCAAACGGACGGAGTGAGAGAGAAACGTAAAAATTCCTGGAACTGCTTCAAGAGATTGATCCTTGAAATTCCTGTTTTTTAAATAGATTATATAAGAAGGAAAATCACGTAAGCGTGAGAGAGTAAGAAGATGGCGGTTGAGAACCAAACGTATGAAAACATCTTTTCATGAAAATATCTCGTATAAACTAGAAAGTCTCTAGAAACAATCTATGTAATGGATAAGGTATAGGAAAATTGGTGATAGGTAGAACCCAGCCTTATTGTTGCTAAGTCTGGTAAAAACTAAGAGGAATATATCTCAAGTGAAAGTCACAATCACTATAATGAACCAGGTTTACTGAACCTAGTAACTTTCAATTAAATTTCTGTCTTTCGACTGAATTCTTCCCTTGGTAAGAGAACATCAAGTTTCTTCTGAAAAGATTCTCTAAATATTCCACGTAGCACATAGTGCCTGCCTCAATTTCATCACCGCATGGTACGCCCGCATGGCAACCACGTGACTTGTTTTTACCAGTCAGCATTTATCAAAACTATCCAGTCTAGACTGGATCTAATGACAGTCTAGTTTATGTGACACTTCATGAAAGGATATAGTTTCATTCAAATCAGCAGACTTGATAACTACTAATAACTACTATTATCCAACTCGATTTTCACTTTTAAAAAGTAATCGAACAAGAATATTTTCTCAAATCTGTGGAAGCTAGGAACCAAACATTCTTTGAAACATCATACGTAAACTAAAAAGTCACCAAATCAATGTATTCAAAAGTTGGGAATTTCAAGCATTGGCCTCCTGGCCCTGAAAATTATTATAAATTGTCTATACTACATTGTTTCTTGTTTCTCTTGAGACTTGGCACTGCGCACTGAAAATGTGGTGAGTTAAACTGTTTATTAATATGTAGTTATAAAAGTTTGGTCAAAACTTAAATGAATGGTTGGTTTTACCGTTTAAAATAGTTTCACCAACTCCTTGCTGCTTTGAATTAACTATGTTGAAAGGTAAAACGAACCATGTATATGTTGTAATCATGCTTAACTATTAATTAGTTAAATTCGCCACGTTTTTTATGTGTGGCATTGATTTCAAGCTTGGTTTATACTGCGGTTACCATGTCCATCACATCTCTATATTTCAACCGATTATGCGTCAAGCTATTGTATACATGGTTGGTTTTACCGTTTAAAATGGTATTACCAACTCCGTGCTGCTTTAAATTAACTATTTTAAATGGTAAAACCAACCATGCATTTGTTGTAACCATACTCTTGACTATTAAATAGTTAAATTCACCACTTTTTTTTTGTCAGTGTGGCATTGATTCGTTAAACTTGATTTATGCTGCGGTTACCATGTCCATTACATCTCTATATTTCAACCAATTGTGCGTCAAGCTATCGTATAAATGGTTGGTTTTACAGTTTAAAATAGTTTCACGAACTCCGTGCTGCTTTAAATTTTAAATCGTAAAACCAACTATGTATGTGTTGTAACCATACTTTCAACTAATAAATAGTTAAACTCACCACTTTTTTCTGTGTAGCATTGATTTCAAGCTCGATTTACTGCGGTTACCATGTCCATTACATCTCTATATTCCAACCCATTGTGCAACAAGCCATCGTTACGGTACTCGCCTATTCCGCGGAACTCATTCTTTGAGTGCAGTCACTCGAAATCAAACAAAATATTAACGAAGAGAGGCACACCGAGAGAATTTTCTCGCATTGCATTTTTACCTAGAAAACTACGGCGGAATAAATCTGACACTAAAATGAAAAAGAAGAAGGACAAAAAAAGAAAGGGAAAAGAAAAGAAGGCGAAGGAACATTGAAAGAAACGGGTGCGAACATATTTCGTTTATTTGTTGCAAACAAGTGTAAATAAGGAGATGGGTATGCAACGCGTCAAGCATGCGTTGTCTGCACGCTGCATATATGGAGGAGGATCAGGGGCTAAGACTCCAGCGCCGCGCCGCGCGCGGCAGGCAATATGCAATGCAAGGTAGTTGGGAAGGTGTCCTATTCTTCTGTCTTCTTTTTTTTTCTTCGAAAGAATTGCTACGAGACAAATATATATACTTGAACGGAAACACGTATTGAACGGTAGAGGAGGGGGGGGGGGGAGGAAAATAAAAGTATCGAGACAACGCTCAGGTGTACCGTGTGTGTGCCTTGCGTCAATGTGTGTGTGACCAAAGATTTGGAACTCTGTTGCCACGTATCACTGCACATTGTTTTAGTCCCAGGGCTGCCGTTTTGCGTATAATCAATGCTATTTTTCAATTCACCGATGGTTCCACCGGTTGAGAAAAGATCACACAGTTCAGTTTAGTTCATGACTATAATGCGCGAAAATACTCTGATCTGTAATCTTTCCTTAATCGGTGGAAACTCCGTTGATTAATTAAAATATCCGCAAGTTTTTTAAAGTCATCGACGACTCCACCGGTTGAGAAAAGATTATAGATGCGAGTATTTTAGTTTATTACAGTCATGCTCTGAAGTGAACTGTGTAATCTTTTCTCAACCGGTGGAATCATCGGTGAACTGAAAAATAGCATTGATTATACGCATAACGGCAGCCCTGTTTAGTCCAGCAATACATCGTATCGATTGCCGTCCGAGGACCTTTTGTTCCAAACAGCGTTGCCAGATCTAGGGTAAAAAGCCGTATCGTCCTCATTTAAATCAATGTAAAGCGTACGGCTTTTTCACCCCAATCTGGCAACACTGGTTCCAAATGAGCTCTGATTCAATATACCACAGTCTGGCCATAAGTTCTGTCTTTCGCTAAAATCAAGATGACGGCTAAACGATTGAAAAATTCTATATATAATTATTCTTATTCTGGAAGCACATATCAAGAGCTACAAAACCATGCATGTTTATTAGATTTTTATTGCATTACTCTGTCGCTCACACGAGAGTAAAAACGAGATCAACCTTGACATGCCAAATATAGATGCTTATTATTGAGTTACTGATAATGTTTATGACCCATTTTTGAACCCAAAAAAGAAAGGGGGAAAACAAGAAAATTGTGAATTTTTAAGGAAATATGATTAATAATCTCTTGCAGGAAGAATAAGGACTCAATTTATAGATCCTTAAGGGGTGTCTCCACCTGCGATTTTAAAAGCGCGAATAAACTGATTGAGCCAATGAGCTGCCTTGAAGTCGATAGGTCGAGTCCGATGTATCGAAAAAAAAAGAAGCTCATTGGCTCAATCAGTTTATTCGCGCTTTTAAATTTGCAGGTGGAGACACCCCTGTAGGGCCATTCAAAGTGACCTCCGCGCTTGTCAACGCATTGCCTCAATCTCACGGGAAACTCGTCGATTGCGGCGAGCAAAGACACGAAAACCTGGGACGTCCCAATCTACCACGGTCTATCACATCAAAAGATTCTTGCAAGCGCTGTATAGTACAATAAACAAGTATTTTTTCTAATTTTCAAAGGTTTTAACAAGTTAAAAATCTCCATCACACTTCGGTTTGCCTTAAAAAGAGTGATTATGGTAACTCAATG
>VMOF01000379.1:44741006-44747821 GCA_011764245.1 Trialeurodes vaporariorum
GGTACCATTGCTCCTTGCTCAAATCAAAACCCATAATTTTCGGTATAAAAAAAAACACAATTTTAGACCATTACAACTGCCCCATTATGTAGAAACTGATGTTTTTTTTTATAACATTATTTTTGCAACCAACATACTTTTTACAAAATCTGCTTCTGCCGACGGATTCAGCAATTTGGCCACCATGAACTCATCCCATTTGAACGATTGAGAAACAATCGATTCTTGAGGGAGCCAAGGCCCTTTTACAAATCGATTGTTTCTTATGCATTCAAACGGGAATGATACACAGCTACCAGATTGCTGGATCGATCCACCTTTGTTCACTTCTGACAGCAATAAAAGTTCTTCTCGTTGTTTTACTTGACTTTATTTGGCATCACTGCATATCACACTGAGAGAAATCACTTCTTATTTAAAAACAAGGAAACACGTTTACTTGTGAACAGTGGCGTCGCGTGCAATTTGGCAACAATGTAATCTATCCATTTAAACTCTTGTAAAAGGTCGAATTCAGGGGGTGCACAGTGCACAAGGAAAATTCGATATATTTAATGAGTTTAAATGGGGCAGTTGCATCGTTGCCAAATTGCACGCGACGCCACTGCTTGTGAAAGTTTTCCTTGCGTGAAGTTAAGTTCTATGATTGCATGAAGGAGAATCGCTGTCATAACAAGGAATGTTTTACTTGTAACAGTAGACATTTTTCTTGGGTTAAAGGAAATCCCTCTTCGTCAATATTTCCCTCAGCGGCGGCTCGTGCAATGTGGCAACAATGGATTTCCTCCATTTAAAACTGTGTAAAATAATCGATTACTTGGTGAGGCGCAGCGCCTCACCTAGTATCGATCTTTTTGCATACGTTTAAATGGCAAAAGTGCACGGTTGCCAGATTGCACGAGCCGCCACTGATTTCCCTGTGAAGTCTCTTTAACGCAAACGAAATACAAATTGGATTAAAAAAAAGAATTCTTTCAGTGCACATTAGTGAGGTATTTTCGATTTGAATGTTCTGGCTTTTAGGCTAGCTACGTCTCGATTGAAATTAGGGGCTGCAAGTGTTCTTGAAGTAAAAATCCGCGTAAAATATCGTAAGTTTCCAGATTGAGACGAGTTTAAATCACGGGTCTTATTCTGGTCGTCGTAACCGCTGCGTTGTTCATTTTCATTATTCATTACCGCTCACGGTAACCCGTATGCAGGTCCTGAAAAACATCACAATAAAATACACGTGTGTTGAAAATATTGATTAATTCTATTATTTTGGCTTACGTAGAAAATTCAAGATGCAAAAAAAAACAAAAAAAAAACAAAAAAAAAAACAAAAACAAAAAGTCATCGTTATAAATGAGTACTTATATTGTTAATAAGTTAAAAAAACAGCTTTAAATTTTTTAAAAAGTTATGAACAATAATGAGTATTTCCCCCCAAAATTTGCCCAGGTAGTAAGTGAATACGGCCATTAGTGTCATGAAAGACCTGGAAGGTTAGAGATTTAAGGACCAAATGCTTGAGTGGCAAAAAGAAAAGGTCATCAGACTTTTTTTGCCCCCCCCCCCCCCCCGGCAAGACCTGAAATGACACCACTGTTGCCAATCAGAAGCATCAATGTTTAGGTCGTTGATCAACAATCCACATATGAACCGTTGGATGCTGTTCCCCATTTTATTTTGCTGAGTCTCCAAAAACAAAATCCTCCACCGCGTGATCGGCTAATTTGTGGCCTCTGTTGTCTGTGAGTCTGTCCAATAAATTTCAAAAATCAGCCTTCAGGTATCAGCGGGACCATCATTTACTTCATCGCTAAAGCGATCGTTAAGATTGTCTAGCACTGATTCTTTTGGTCGGAAATTGCAAAACTTGGCCGTTGCTATGGTAACCATCGTTAAAGAGTCCGTTCTATAAAGGTGATTCATGAGTAACCTTTTAAAAAGCGGGCACTATAACGATGGTTACCATAGCAACGGCCAAGTTCTACACTTTCCGACCAATAGAATCACTCATAGACTTTCTTAACGATCGCTTTAACGATGTTAATGATCGGCCCACAGAAGTCAAAAAGTAATAAATCGATAGGTATTTCTTTTTCAGGTAACGTACCCAAGAGCTTGACGAGATGTTTGCAAGTATATTTAGGAGGATTCTGCCCCCTACTGTAGTAGCCTTGAATTTCTTTTTGAGTCAGATCACAATGAAAGCCACAATGTCTCCTAACAGTCTTACATGTACGACAGCCGGGGGCCCTGATATTTGGGCATCCTTCTCTCTCATCAGGAGGTAGACTTTGATACGCATCCATCGCAGAGCGACAATCTTGAATGGCCCGCCTCTTGAGTTTCTCAGTATCTCCGTAAGGCCGTTTTACCCAAGCAATGGCATTCATCGTTTCTTGCGTATTCTGCTAACTTGTCCCGAAAATGTTGACTCTGGGCCTGGTACACCTGTATTGCAGCCCCCAAAATCTGTAAAATTACCGAAGACACTATATTATATACTCAGAGGTTCCGGGTTTGAATCCCAGCCGGGACGACAAGATTTGATGGATTCACACGGAAAAAAAGACAGGCAGAATTTACCATCTGCCTTGCTGATTTTGGAGTCCGCTATCAAGTATGGTAAATTTTACCATCATATGGTAAATGCAACGTACCTTGTGGTGAAATGTACCAACACGTTTTCTTAATTTACCGCAAGGTGCGTTGCATTTGCCATATGATGGTAAAATTTACCATACTCGATAGCAGGCTCCAAAATCAGCAATGGTAAATTCTAACAGTCTTTTTTCCCCCGGTGGTATTGAGCCTGGTAAAGCAAACGTAGCACTCACTACAGTAGGCAGACGGGCGAGTCCATTGTTCCAAATCGAGGATGAAACGTTCAGCTATGGTGACAAACAAATGAGCATAACCTCTTAATCCAAACGTACAATTTTATGAAAATCGAGATCATTGATGGATGAAACACTATTTAGTGACCGATATTTTGACAACAGTATAAAACTAAATAAAAAAAAATGTTCAAATAACTTACAGAATTGGAAACAGAGCGCAACTTTCATTCACTCCGAAGATGGCGTCGGTTTGTTTGTCACAAGTTTTACAAAAGATCACCTTAAAACATGGGCGCACCCAGGGGGGGCAAGGGGGCCAAGCCCCCCCCCCCCATAGGAAAGAAAAAGAAGGAAAGGTAAGGAAAAAAGGAGGAAAGGAAAGGAAAAAATGAGGAAAAGAGAAAGAGAAGAGGAAAAGAGGAGGAGAGAAAAAGAAAAGATGGGAAAAGAAATGAGTTCAAACAAAGTATCAATGTCATGAAACATATTTTTCCTTGGAGGAACACATCTTTCCGGACAGCAATGGCCTTAATTGTTAATTTCGCTCGATCTTCTTCTGAAATCTAGATTTCCTGAAGACTCTGTCTTTCTATCAGCATGCGAAGAAGATATTTCCGTAACATCAGCATAGTCTCGGAAAATCTCATTTTTCTTGAGAGTTAATTCGAAATAGTTTCTGAATAGAAGTAGCCTAATTTTGCGTCTAAGAAGCGCTAAATTTTCAAAATTTTCCGGGGGAGGACCCCCAGACCCCCCCATATGAAATGACAACTTGCCCCTCCCATACAGAAATCCTGGGTGCGCCCATGCCTTAAAAAGATTATCAATTTAAGTTTTGATGCAACCGGTGAGTAAGTTTATGACTGATGAGCATTTTTGGTGAACATGCGAAGCACCGCTAGTTTGCCTCAAGGATCTTGTTAAGTACTCCAACTATAAGATGTAATGTCTGTGGAAATTACGCGTAAAACTTATAATTAGATAACCTCGAGTCAGTGGCGAACCGTGCAATTTGGCAACGTTGAATTTTGTCTATTTAAACACATGTAAAAGGTCGAATGCGAACGTGTTCACCGAACACCCAATATTTCGATTTTTTTCGTGGGTTTAAATGGACAAACTACATGGTTGCCAAATTGCACGCTTCGCCACTGCCGCGAGTCCCTACATTTGTTCTATAACTGACGACACGCAAATTATAACTTTTATTGAGTTTAGAAGTGGATTTCGGGAAATAGTTAATGCTACCATCGTTATTTTTGGAGATTTTTATACCAAAAACGACAATTGAAGCGTTTATAGGAAAAGTGTTAAACAGCCTCATTGTTGTCGGTTCAAATCCCTGGCCTGAAACTCATTAACCAATTAGAGGTTGTCTACGTTCTTGTCTTGACACTCAACATATAGGGGCTCTAAGATGATCTAACACAGGGCTGCCGTTTTGCGTATAATCAATGCTATTTTTCAATTCACCGATGATTCCACCGGTTGAGAAAAGATTACACAGTTCAACTCAGTGCATGATTATAATAAACTAAAATACTCGCATCTGTAATCTTTTCTCAACCGGTGGAGTCGTCGATGACTTTAAAAAACTTGCGGATATTTTAATTAATCAACGGAGTCTCCACCGATGAAGGAAAGATTACAGATCAGAAAATTTTCGTGCATTACAGTCATACACTGAACTGAACTGTGTAATCTTCCCTCAACCGGTGGAATCATCGGTGAATAGAAAAATAGCATTGATTATACGCAAAACGGCAGCCCTGATCTAACGGGAATAGACAGTCTATTTTGGGGAGGGGGGTGTCAAAAGACTTTCACATCCAGTTTATCATACATACGAACATTTGGATTTGCCAATGGTTGCCCCGCTACCGGACTTTGTTGTTGAAGCATTCCTTGAGCAAGCGTCAGAAAACCCGCAAGTAGGAGAAGCGTGGGTACAACCGTTATCATCTTTTGGCCGTCGTGACGTTTGAGAAATGGTCGGCTTTTTTTTCTTCACTGATGGAGGGGTAATAAGTATAATCTACAAAAAAAAAAAAAAAGTAAAGGTGGATTAAGGAATTTGTTTTTTGATCTTACGTTCTTTTGTTCGAAATGCTGTAAAAATTTCATTTCGATCGAAAGTTGTCTCGGTCGATTGTAGTAACCCCTTAAACCCATGCAATCGATTCGAGGTAGTACCCTACTATTTCGACCTTTTTACTTTTATACATTCAACGAAGTTAGAAACTGATAAAGTATTGTGATGGCGAGGGTGTCTGGCTCATGGGCGGAGCCAGCAATTTGTCAATTGTGGATTCTTCCCATTTGAATGCATGAGAAACAATCGATTCTTGAGGGGGCCATGGCCCCGTTTTTAATCGATTGTTTCTCATACATTCAAACGGGAAGAATCCTCAGTTGCCAAATTGCTGGCTCCGCCCATGGTCTGGCTGTCTGTATCCCGGTATAAATTTTGAATCAACTGTCCATTCTCATTCAGATTTTGCAGAGAAGTTGCTTTTAACATTCCTCAAAAGGACTATTCTTGTTTTTTCGAAATTTTAAATTTTAAGCACGTTATGGAGGATAAACGATTTCCATTGATGGGTAAACATAGGGATAAATTGGAATATTTCAAATGTAGCTGTTTGAATTTGGATTAAAATTTGCAAAAACATTCTGCAACCAGCCTACTGTAAAACTAACAGTGGCGGATCGTGCAATTTGGCAACTATGCTTTTTGCCATTTAAACCTATGCAAAAGTATCGATAACTTGGGGGTGCATTGCGCCTCCTGAAGATCGATTGTTTAACATAGGTTTAAATGGAGGGACTACGTTGTTGCCACATTGCACGAGCCGCCACTGAAAACTAACCCCTTCAGAGAGGTCTGGGTCTGGGGGTCTCTCCCAGAATATTAAAAGGGGGTCTAGAGATTTCCCCCAGAAAATATAAGGGAATCACCTGCAGATTAAGTTTGATGTGAGAAAGTGTTCATGGGGTATTCCCTACAGTTTATCTATGGCGTCAGATGGACCAATTGCAACGTTTCCAAATTACACCCGCCGTCAGTAGTTAATATGGCAGTACAGCGACAAGACTTTCCAGGAATTTTTCGCGCGTATTTTCGGTGACCTAATTACCCTCATTAATTACTGCCACTTGATCACACCTGACCTAACATCATCTTCTTGGACGACGCATTGTCGCCACCCCTCGCCCCTTCCCAAGCGACCCATACACCGTTGCATCCCCGCACCCCCGCAACCTACTCGCTACACCGTTGCACCCCCGCATCCCCTTTCTCCCCTCAACCTGCAACCTATACATTGTGGCGCGTGCTAAGACATTCTTCTAACCTTTCACCCCCGCTCCATACTAGTGCCTGATACACCGTTGCATTTGCATCCCTTCACTTCACCCCCACGCCCGAAAAAGTGTTGCATCCCCTGCTCCTCCCCCCCCCCCCCACATACAGCGAGTTGTATAACCTTTGATGACCACTGTTGAATCATCGATAGTTTCCCTCCCGCATCCTTTCACATCCTCATTATTCACTACACGCGGAAAGCATCGTGTGAGTTTTCCTTCTCCTCGTCCCCTTCAACCAAACTCCATCGTGGTGCGCAAAGAATTCTCCTTGGAAAGAGTTACTCCTCTACCTTTTCCCTCTCCACTCACCTTTCCAGTGTCGTACATTATGAAACACAGCAACTCTTCCCTATTCATCATTGCCCTTGGTGACAACTGATTGACAACGCATTGCCACACGTGAAAGGACAAGACAGGCATTTAAGGATTCTACTTGTTTGATATGAAGCCAGTTTTAACTCTGGAGTCCATCTTTTACCTCGAAATTTACACGGAGTTGGTAATGATTCAAACCGTTGTTTCACAAGGAGGAACAGACCCAAGTCTTTTGATTAAGACAATGTAAACTACAAGATGAGCATAATTTGGAATTTTTTACGTTCACTCCCATAGGAGTCA
>VMOF01000379.1:44748321-44875751 GCA_011764245.1 Trialeurodes vaporariorum
GCCGAGATTACCGACAACATATGAAGAACGACCGGTTTTTTGCGCGATTTTTGACATTTGCGGACCCTCAAACATAAAATGGGCAACTGATACCCCACTTTATGATTTAGGATCTTTTTTTGGGACATTTAGGAGCTCTATAGGATCTACTGAGACGACTTGGCGGTCATTTATAGCAGAGAAGAAGAAATTAAACACTATTAGTCGCTTTTTTAACTAAATTTATGCAAAATTTGATAAAAAATTGAAATTTCTGGAAAAATTTGACGTGATGGAATTTTTTCGTTATTTTTTTCGAACTCAGCGCCTAAAAATACATAAGAATCACTCATTACTTGTCTTGTATTTTTTTCATCGCAGGCCTGTGTAATTTTCCTCAACCGGTGGAGTAATCGATGACTTTGAAAAACTTGCGGATATTTTTATTAATCAACGGAGTTTCCATCGTTTAAAGGGAAAAGATTACAGATCAGAGTATTTTCGTGCATTACAGTCATACACTGAACTGAACTGTGTAATCTTTTCTCAACCGGTGGAATCATCGGTAAATAGAAAAATAGCATTGATTATACGCAAAACGGCAGCCCTGAGCCCATTATCCCTTTCGTAACACACCCACCATGAAGCGCTGACTTTTTCAACACTTCATCGTCAATTATCTCACTTAAAACGCGCCGCACTGAAAAAATGGATGGGATTGAAAATCTCTATTACGGTTTTTGCAATTTGTTTTTTTTTTTTTTTTTTTTAAAAAAATTTTGAAAATCCTCAACGACAAAATAACATTTTAGTCATAAAATGCTCAAGAGCGTCAGAAAAGTAGACTTAGACATATTTAATGATTATTTTATGAGTTTTAATGAGTTGTATACCTACAAAGACGTCTGAAATTGTGAAATTTTATCTATTATCTAGCCACATTTTTAAAAAAAAACCCGATTTTTTGTTCAAACTTTGAAAAATCGAAGCTCCGAAGGGGAACACTATAAGACCCATGTTTATGGGGAAAAATAGCCTCATTTTGATTTGAATAATCAGCCCTAAAAGTTTCTGACGTTAAACCTGAAACACCCTGTATAATGAATCAGATAGCTTTCAATACTCTCCCATGAAAATGATGGAAAAAAAATTTTTCCCCCTCAGCTGCTCAAGTGCGTATATCAATTACTATCTCATTAACAAAGCTCAGAGCACAGAATTATGCGATCAGATTGGAAACTTTCATAAGAGCCATTGGGAAAAATTTTTTCAGTCTCTCATCGGTGTCCATTTAAAACGGTGGGGTTATATCTCTATCTCTGTCATTCGCATTGCTTTGAATGGGGTTTATATTTTGGAAATTCTCAAAATGGCACACAAGAAAATGGTGTTTCAAAATGAATCAAGTTTCCATTCTGATTGGAGTATTCTGTGCTCACTGCTCAGCGGTCATTTAAGCAATTTAAATAACATCGGAGGTGTCGTTTCATAAACACTAATCTCGGAGAGGGAGGAAACAAAAAAGACTGAGACAGAGAATGGGCGATGGAGAAAGGTGAGAGGAGGGGGGCAGTAACAGAGAACCTGGCCTGATGGGACTTGACTTCCTCGTTCTCGGGCAAGAGGAGAAATAAATATTTTACAGGTCTCTCTCTTTAGTCGGGGAATTTTCATGTTGACCCGGACAAAATTGCTAGAAAAGGTTTTATTACATCAAAAAACGCAGAAAAATCAGGAGAATCCGAATTCTCAAGGTCGCCAAAGGTCGCCCAAAAATTCCCCCCCAAAATCCCAAAAAACCCAAAATTTTTCGATTTTTTTTCAAAAAATTGTTGTAGGCCTATATCGATCTTAGCGTACAATTACTTCAGTCTAAAACTTGTAGAGGACAAAATTCTACGCAAGAAACATGTATTACCTGAACCCTTTGACTCAAAGAACCCCCTCAAAAATGCCCCCCAAAAATAGCTCTTTTCGGAACTGTACGATATTGCCCGAAAAGTCGCGCAAAATGTCGTTTTTTTGCGTGTCAACCGACCTCTTTAGCGAATAAAGTGACTGAAACAAAATTGTAGATTACAAAATTCTGCCCCGAAACAAACTGCACTGTCACGGTAACTTAAAAAATGTTACAAAAAATGGTTTTGAGCTATCTATTCGAACCGTATAGAAAACGAGTTGGACCTATTTTGCGCGGAGTGTGCCGTGACTTCAATTGAAGTCTTTGAGTCCGAATCGCACACATTCAGTGGCGGATCCACATGGTGGGGGTGGGGGGGGGGGGCACGTGGCGGATCCACAGGGGGGGGCGCACGTGCCACCCCCCCCCCCCCCCCCAAAGCCTCAAATTTTGCCTTTATTCGGTAGAAGCTGGACCGAAATTGCTTCCGTCGACGCTTCAAAATTTCACAGGCGTGCCCCCCCCCCCCCCCAGAAAAATTTTCTGGATCCGCCACTGTACACACTCAAAACCCAATGCATAATTGTGTGAGAGCTTTGACAGTACATATTTTGAGTCTGGGGGGGTCCATAGTTTTGGTCCATCGATTCTACGATCGGCCCCTTCAACATACAGTCTTTAAACTTGATCGAGGAGAACTTACTTGAATTTTCCGAGGCGATCTTGAAACGTCAATCAGACCTAGGGAAGTCTTCTACCCAGTCGTCAATTTCTTCAAGGTCACGTGACACCTTGACTTTTTTTACACACAAGCGAACAGCGTCAAAATTGGAACTAAGCCCGAGGTTCCTTTTTTTCACCCCCAGGACTCGGGGTCGACGTCATGGTCCATCCAAGTCATAACTTGAAAAAATACGCGGTAAAAATGAAACTTGGCGGCATCTGATGTAAGGGGTAAGTTTTCAGGTTTCACACGATTAACACTGGACGCAATTTTTTGCGAAAATAATTTTAATCGTATAGAGAATCGAGTGATTCAGTTAATTTTAATTCAGTGATTCAGGCTCTGAATTTTCCAAAAAACATTTTATTATGTCACGCTTTCCTAGGCTGTGATAGCACATCTCACATTTACGGCATCCATAAGGGGAAAATATTATCCTTGCTGAAGCGGGACGAGTCTGCAATGGTGGATGCTGCAGTTTTTCACGACAATGGGGCTCTTGGTAATTTTTGCTGTGAGCAAATGAATAGTCCATTCTGATGTAAAAACCAGCGAAAATCTCGAAAATCACACTGAGAAAGTGTAAAATTCAGTAATAAACCTATACATAACTACTTTAATAGCAAGATAGTTATGGCGGTTCGACGCAAGTATCATGGAGATTCCTGTCTATTATGTCACTATCTCTAAGGAAACACGAGAGATATGTCTCAAATTAGGTATGATAACTGCGTTCTCCTCCATTAAGCCCGATTCTGAGAGTGAATTTCGTGATTTTTTAGTGTACTCACCGTCATTTTTACAGGTTTTTATACAAGAATCAACTCTTCAATCCCCTATTGCAAAGTTTGCAAGAGCCCCATTCAAGCGCTAAAGAAGATGTAGAGAAGGCCGCGAGAGGTACTGACACGACTTTACGGCGTAAATTAACGCAAATCGATTACTCACGCTCGATTCTCTACGAGTAAAATTATTTTCGCAAAAGATTGCGTCCGTGTTAATCGTGTGAAACCTGAAAACTTACCTCTTAATCAGATGCCGCCAAGTTTCATTTTTACGCGTATTTCAAGTTATGACTTGGATGGACCATGACGTCGACCCAGAGTCCTGGGGTGAAAAAAAAGGAACCTCGGGCTTAGTTCCAATTTTGACCGATAAGCCACCAGCACAGAGGCGCTCCTTAAAATAATAAGGTGTGGCTGCGCAGAGGACGCCTGCTCTGCTCTAGCCAAAAATGTAGCTGTAAGAAGCATGGACTCAGCTGTTCGCTTGCGTGTAAAAAATGTCAAGGTGTCACGTGACCTTGAAGAAATTGACGACTGGGTAGAAGACTTCCCTAGGTCTGATTGACGTTTCAAGATCGCCTCGGAAAATTCAAGTAAGTTCTCCTCGATCAAGTTTAAAGACTATATGTTGAAGGGGCCGATCGTAGAATCGATGGACCAAAACTATGGACCCCCCCAGACTCAAATATGTACTGTCAAAGCTCTCACACAATTATGCATGGGTTTTGAGTGTGTACAGTGGCGGATCCAGAAAATTTTTCTGGGGGGGGCACGCCTGTGAAATTTTGAAGCGTCGACGGAAGCAATTTCGGTCCAGCTTCTACCGAATAAAGGCAAAATTTGAGGCTTTGGGGGGGGGGGGGGGTGGCACGTGCGCCCCCCCCCCTGTGGATCCGCCACGTGCCCCCCCCCCCCCCCCCCCACCCTGTGGATCCGCCACTGAATTGTGGATTCGGACTCAAAGACTTCAATTGAAGTCACGGCACACTCCGCGCAAAATAGGTCCAACTCGTTTCTATACGGTTCGAAATAGATAGCTCAAAACCATTTTTTGTAACATTTTTTAAGTTACCGTGACAGTGCAGTTTGATTTCGGGGCAGAATTTTGTAATCTACAATTTTGTTTCAGTCACTTTATTCGCTAAAGAGGTCGGTTGACACGCAAAAACGACATTTTGCGCGACTTTTCGGGCAATATCGTACAGTTCCGAAAAAGAGCTATTTTTGGGGGGCATTTTTGAGGGGTTCTTGAGTCAAAGGGTTCAGGTAATACATGTTTCTTGCGTAGAATTTTGTCCTCTACAAGTTTAGACTGAAGTAATTGTACGCTAAGATCGATATTCTAGGCGCTACAAAAATATTTTTGAAAAAAATCGAAAAATTTTGGGGTTTTTTGGGATTTTGGGGGGGAATTTTTGGGCGACCTTTGGCGACCTTAAGAAATTCGGATTCTCCTGATTTTTCTGCGTTTTTTGATGTAATAAAACCTTTTCTAGCAATTTTGTCCGGGTACCCCTATATTTATTCAATTATTTCCCGGACTACTTCTTCATTCTGGTAAGATGAGGTCGCCACAAATGTGTTACGATACTCCGCATCGCTCCTCGCGAGATAAAATATTTTAATTATAAAACCCAACCTTTTCCCCTCATTCTCTTCCATTGCTCTCTCTCTCTCTCTCTCTCTCTCTCTCTCTCTCTCTCTCTCTCTCTCTCTCTCTCTCTCTCTCTCTCTCTCTCTCTTTCTCTTTTTGTTTCTCTTCTGCCCTACTTAATCATATTTCTCATTCCCTCTTATCTTCTCACTACTGTACACCGCCTTGGCGTTTTAATCGTTAAACATTTTTTATCGCTCTTTGATACGTTGTTATGGTCAGAGGTGGATCCAGACAAGGGCGGATACAGGGAATTGTCTTTCTCTCTCTCCTCCCATTTAAAAACGTGCGTTAGAAAAGGACAGGAAAGGGGGCCAAAGTCACGTGATGGCCCCCTTTGCTATCCTTTTCTGACACATAAGTTCAAATGGAAGGAGTGAGAAACAGACAATTCCCTGTATCCGTCCACGGATCCAGAAATTTGTCATTTCCTCTCAACCTATTTGAACGCACGTGTTTTGAAAGAATAGAGATAGGGGTGAAAATCACGTAACAGCCTCTCCTTATATCATTTTTTAACACATGCGCGTTCAAACGGACGGAGTGAGAGAGAAACGTAAAAATTCCTGAACTGCTTCAAGAGATTGATCCTTGAAATTCCTGTTTTTTAAATAGATTATATAAGAAGGAAAATCACGTAAGCGTTGAGAGAGTAAGAAGATGGCGGTTGAGAACCAAACGTATGAAAACATCTTTTCATGAAAATATCTCGTATAAACTAGAAAGTCTCTAGAACAATCTATGTAATGGATAAGGTATAGGAAAATTGGTGATAGGTAGAACCCAGCCTTATTGTTGCTAAGTCTGGTAAAAACTAAGAGGAATATATCTCAAGTGAAAGTCACAATCACTATAATGAACCAGGTTTACTGAACCTAGTAACTTTCAATTAAATTTCTGTCTTTCGACTGAATTCTTCCCTTGGTAAGAGAACATCAAGTTTCTCTGAAAAGATTCTCTAAATATTCCACGTAGCACATAGTGCCTGCCTCAATTTCATCACCGCATGGTACGCCCGCATGGCAACCACGTGACTTGTTTTTACCAGTCAGCATTTATCAAAACTATCCAGTCTAGACTGGATCTAATGACAGTCTAGTTTATGTGTGACACTTCATGAAAGGATATAGTTTCATTCAAATCAGCAGACTTGATAACTACTATAATACTATTATCCAACTCGATTTTCACTTTTAAAAAGTAATCGAACAAGAATATTTTCTCAAATCTGTGGAAGCTAGGAACCAAACATTCTTTGAAACATCATACGTAAACTAAAAAGTCACCAAATCAATGTATTCAAAAGTTGGGAATTTCAAGCATTGGCCTCCTGGCCCTGAAAATTATTATAAATTGTCTATACTACATTGTTTCTTGTTTCTCTTGAGACTTGGCACTGCGCACTGAAAATGTGGTGAGTTAAACTGTTTATTAATATGTAGTTATAAAAGTTTGGTCAAAACTTAAATGAATGGTTGGTTTTACCGTTTAAAATAGTTTCACCAACTCCTTGCTGCTTTGAATTAACTATGTTGAAAGGTAAAACGAACCATGTATATGTTGTAATCATGCTTAACTTAATTAGTTAAATTCGCCACGTTTTTTATGTGTGGCATTGATTTCAAGCTTGGTTTATACTGCGGTTACCATGTCCATCACATCTCTATATTTCAACCGATTATGCGTCAAGCTATTGTATACATGGTTGGTTTTACCGTTTTAAAATGGTATTACCAACTCCGTGCTGCTTTAAATTAACTATTTTAAATGGTAAAACCAACCATGCATTGTTGTAACCATACTCTTGACTATTAAATAGTTAAATTCACCACTTTTTTTTTGTCAGTGTGGCATTGATTCGTTAAACTTGATTTATGCTGCGGTTACCATGTCCATTACATCTCTATATTTCAACCAATTGTGCGTCAAGCTATCGTATAAATGGTTGGTTTTACAGTTTAAAATAGTTTCACGAACTCCGTGCTGCTTTAAATTTTAAATCGTAAACCAAACTATGTATGTGTTGTAACCATACTTTCAACTAATAAATAGTTAAACTCACCACTTTTTTCTGTGTAGCATTGATTTCAAGCTCGATTTACTGCGGTTACCATGTCCATTACATCTCTATATTCCAACCCATTGTGCAACAAGCCATCGTTACGGTACTCGCCTATTCGCGGAACTCATTCTTTGAGTGCAGTCACTCGAAATCAAACAAAATATTAACGAAGAGAGGCACACCGAGAGAATTTTCTCGCATTGCATTTTACCTAGAAAACTACGGCGGAATAAATCTGACACTAAAATGAAAAAGAAGAAGGACAAAAAAAGAAAGGGAAAAGAAAAGAAGGCGAAGGAACATTGAAAGAAACGGGTGCGAACATATTCGTTTATTTGTTGCAAAACAGTGTAAATAAGGAGATGGGTATGCAACGCGTCAGCATGCGTTGTCTGCACGCTGCATATATGGAGGAGGATCAGGGGCTAAGACTCCAGCGCCGCGCCGCGCGCGGCAGGCAATATGCAATGCAAGGTAGTTGGGAAGGGGTCCTATTCTTCTGTCTTCTTTTTTTTCTTCGAAAGAATTGCTACGAGACAAATATATATACTTGAACGGAAAACACGTATGAACGGTAGAGGAGGGGGGGGGGGGGAGGAATAAAAGTATCGAGACAACGCTCAGGTGTACCGTGTGTGTGCCTTGCGTCAATGTGTGTGTGACCAAAGATTGGAACTCTGTTGCCACGTATCACTGCACATTGTTTTAGTCCCAGGGCTGCCGTTTTGCGTATAATCAATGCTATTTTTCAATTCACCGATGGTTCCACCGGTTGAGAAAGATCACACAGTTCAGTTTAGTTCATGACTATAATGCGCGAAAATACTCTGATCTGTAATCTTTCCTTAATCGGTGGAAACTCCGTTGATTAATTAAAATATCCGCAAGTTTTTTAAGTCATCGACGACTCCACCGGTTGAGAAAAGATTATAGATGCGAGTATTTTAGTTTATTACAGTCATGCTCTGAAGTGAACTGTGTAATCTTTTCTCAACCGGTGGAATCATCGGTGAACTGAAAAATAGCATTGATTATACGCATAACGGCAGCCCTGTTTAGTCCAGCATACATCGTATCGATTGCCGTCCGAGGACCTTTTGTTCCAAACAGCGTTGCCAGATCTAGGGTAAAAAGCCGTATCGTCCTCATTTAAATCAATGTAAAGCGTACGGCTTTTTCACCCCAATCTGGCAACACTGGTTCCAAATGAGCTCTGATTCAATATACCACAGTCTGGCCATAAGTTCTGTCTTTCGCTAAAATCAAGATGACGGCTAAAACGATTGAAAAATTCTATATAATAATTATTCTTATTCTGGAAGCACATATCAAGAGCTACAAAAACCATGCATGTTTATTAGATTTTTATTGCATTACTCTGTCGCTCACACGAGAGTAAAAACGCGATCAACCTTGACATGCCAATATAGATGCTTATTATTGAGTTACTGATAATGTTTATGACCCATTTTTGAACCCAAAAAAGAAAGGGGGAAAAACAAGAAAATGTGAATTTTAAGGAGGAATATGATTAATAATCTCTTGCAGGAAGAATAAGGACTCAATTTATAGATCCTTAAGGGGTGTCTCCACCTGCGATTTTAAAAGCGCGAATAAACTGATTGAGCCAATGAGCTGCCTTGAAGTCGATAGGTCGAGTCCGATGTATCGAAAAAAAAAGAAGCTCATTGGCTCAATCAGTTTATTCGCGCTTTTAAATTTGCAGGTGGAGACACCCTGTAGGGCCATTCAAAGTGACCTCCGCGCTTGTCAACGCATTGCCTCAATCTCACGGGAAACTCGTCGATTGCGGCGAGCAAAGACACGAAAACCTGGGACGTCCCAATCTACCACGGTCTATCACATCAAAAGATTCTTGCAAGCGCTGTATAGTACAATAAACAAGTATTTTTTCTAATTTTCAAAGGTTTTAACAAGTTAAAAATCTCCATCACATTCGGTTTGCCTTAAAAAGAGTGATTATGGTAACTCAATGCTATTGGAGATGACCACTCCATGATAGCATCAAATTGCCATTAAAGCAAACACTTTGATGGTTACATTGATCGTGTTTTGGGAGCTGCATACTCAAAAAGAGTATGCTGATATGGTCTTATCATGATTTGTCTACCTGAATCTCGGGTTAGTATCGGATAATGTCACTCCGAACCACAGAATACTCTAATCAGAACGGAAACTCTAATTCATTTTGAAACATTCTTTACTTCGGGCCGCCATGTTCGAAAGTGAGCATCTTCGGCAACTGGCCGAGTTATGATTGGTTGTATAGCTGAAAAAGCATGTCCGCCATCTTGAGAAGTGAGTAGGCACAGTTGCCAGTTTGTGCCAGTAAATTCCAAATCTTGTTTCCATTGGCTCTTATGGGAGTTTCCGTTCTGATTAAAGTATTCTGTGCCCGAACGATCGCTTATCTAGCGATCACACCGCTAGCGGTCACATAAAGCTGGATTTGCACTGCAGATGCGGCAGATGTTTGGAACTTAACGTAAACTTTACCTCTGTGTGCGGATTGAATAAGCTCGTTTCATATAACACATGTTCTGTGATCCGTCCGTTATACGCTAGCTCAGCGTGAAGCGTGCAGCGTGCGCCAAATGATTTATTCAGAAAATGCCTCCGCTTAACTGCGTCTGTGTAGTATTGTTGAAATGTTGACGCAATGGAACAGTTGAGCTTGATATTTTGAAAAGTTGAGTCGGCTGGCGATGGCGAGGCGCCCACGGTTGTCAGAATGTCAGATGCCGGCAAAAAAAATGCGCTTACTTTGCATAGGAATAGATGGTGAGTAGGCGAGTTTCATGTTGTACTCAGGCAACACCGCGCGAAAGGGAGTTCGATGCAGGAACAAGTTTTTACCCGCGTATAAAACTACAATCATTTATACGGAAGGAGGGTAATTAATGCTTGCTGCTCTCTCTCTCTCTCTCTCTCTCTCTCTCTCTCTCTCTCTCTCTCTCTCTCTCTCTCTCCTCTCTCTCTCTCTCTCTCTCTCTATCTCTCTCTCTCTATCTCTCTCCTCCCTCTCTCTGTTTGTCTGTCTCTCTCTCTCTCTCCCTCTCTCCCTCTGTCTGTCGTCTGTCTGTCTGTCTGTCTGTCTGTCTGTCTGTCTGTCTGTCTGTCTCTCTCTCTCTCTCTCTCTCTCTCTCTCTCTCTCTCTCTCTCTCTCTCTCTCTCTCTCTGTGTCTCTCTGTCTCTCTCTCTTTCTCTCTCTTTTCTCTCTCTCTCTCTCTCTCTCTCTCTCTCTCTCTCTCTCTCTCTCTCTCTTTCCCTCCCACTCCTCGCAATATCTCTCTCTCTCTTTTCTTTCTCTCACCCCCTCCCCCTTCTCTCTCCTTCTCAATCTCTCACTCTCTCTCTCTCTCTCTCTCTCTCTCTCTCTCTCTCTCTCTCTCTCTTTCATTCCACCCTCCCCCATTCCCCCTCCCTCTGTCACACTCTTTCTCTCTCGTTTTCTCTCTTCTCTCTCGTTTTTCTCTATCTCTCTCGTTTTCTCTCTTTCTCTCTCGTTTTCTCTCTCTTTTTTCTTATTTTCTCTTTCCCTCTCTTTTTTCTTATCTCTCTCTCTCTCTCTTTCCCTCTCTCTTTCTAGATTTCCATCTGTTTCCATCTCTTTCCATCTGCTTCCCTCTGTTTCTCTGTGGTTATCTCTGTTTCTCTCTCTCTTTCTGTATATCCCTCCTGTCTCGCTCTCTTTCTCCTTTGTCTCTCTTTTACACATTCTTTCCTTTTCTCTTTCCCTTAAGGTCTCTTTTTTCTGATCCCCCATACCTAGATTTTACGAGCTTTCTGAGAACTTTCTTTCCGATAAAATTTCACCCGAATTTTTCCAAAAGTGATTAATTTTCCCCTCCAAATTGAGCGTCATTAAACCTTATGAAAAAATGAACTTACAGCTACTAATCTCCTAAGTAAGTTGTTTATTTTTATCTTTAGTGATTATTTTGGTTTTTGTTTTGTTTTGTTTCGTGTTTTGTTTTTTCAGAGAACGTCAATTCCTCTTGAGGTCACATTATATTTTTGAATTCGATTGGATCGCGTAACTACATTTTTCCGCGTAAGTGGGGCCTTCCAAGCCCATACACGGCATGCCATGGCTTTTATCACGCTTTTTAGGCTTCTATTACGCCTTTAATACTTTTCAGTTTTTTCGGTTTTGTTCACATATATGTATGTATGTATAGAAATTGGTTCAGTAAATGATTTGTTTGGAATTTCATGTCTTTTCGAAGTGTTGGTTTTCATAAAGAAAATGAAAGTGCTTGATGAGCTGAGAACAAAGATGACTGGTTTTTAATTACGTCCCATTGTTACGGAGATGAGATTTTGGCCCAAATTACATTGTTCTAAATGGGAATTTCGCGTAATGACACATCACAACGCACACGATTTCTTACAATTTTACACGAGTGTATCTACAAAAACCTGGACACTTAGAAAAAAAAACGAAGGTACCATTGCTCCTTGCTCAAATCAAAACCCATAATTTCGGTATAAAAAAAAACACAATTTTAGACCATTACAACTGCCCCATTATGTAGAAAACTGATGTTTTTTATAACATTATTTTGCAACCAACATACTTTTACAAAATCTGCTTCTGCCGACGGATTCAGCAATTTGGCCACCATGAACTCATCCCATTTGAACGATTGAGAAACAATCGATTCTTGAGGGAGCAAGGCCCTTTTACAAATCGATTGTTTCTTATGCATTCAAAACGGGAATGATACACAGCTACCAGATTGCTGGATCGATCCACCTTTGTTCACTTCTGACAGCAATAAAAGTTCTTCTCGTTGTTTTACTTGACTTTATTTGGCATCACTGCATATCACACTGAGAGAAATCACTTCTTATTTAAAAACAAGGGAAACACGTTTACTTGTGAACAGTGGCGTCGCGTGCAATTTGGCAAAAATGTAATCTATCCATTTAAACTCTTGTAAAAGGTCGAATTCGGGGGTGCACAGTGCACAAGGAAAATTCGATATATTTAATGAGTTTAAATGGGGCAGTTGCTCGTTGCCAAATTGCACGCGACGCCACTGCTTGTGAAAGTTTTCCTTGCGTGAAGTTAAGTTCTATGATTGCATGAAGGAGAATCGCTGTCATAACAAGGAATGTTTTACTTGTAACAGTAGACATTTTCTGGGGTTAAAGGAAATCCCTCTTCGTCAATATTTCCCTCAGCGGCGGCTCGTGCAATGTGGCAACAATGGATTTCCTCCATTTAAAACTGTGTAAAATAATCGATTACTTGGTGAGGCGCAGCGCCTCACCTAGTATCGATCTTTTTGCATACGTTTAAATGGCAAAAGTGCACGGTTGCCAGATTGCACGAGCCGCCACTGATTTCCCTGTGAAGTCTCTTTAACGCAAACGAAATACAAATTGGATTAAAAAAAGAATTCTTTCAGTGCACATTAGTGAGGTATTTTCGATTTGAATGTTCTGGCTTTTAGGCTAGCTACGTCTCGATTGAAATTAGGGGCTGCAAGTGTTCTTGAAGTAAAAATCCGCGTAAAATATCGTAAGTTTCCAGATGAGACGAGTTTAAATCACGGGTCTTATTCTGGTCGTCGTAACCGCTGCGTTGTTCATTTTCATTATTCATTACCGCTCACGGTAACCCGTATGCAGGTCCTGAAAAACATCACAATAAAATACACGTGTGTTGAAAATATTGATTAATTCTATTATTTTGGCTTACGTAGAAATTCAAGATGCAAAAAAACAAAAAAAAAACAAAAAAAAAACAAAAACAAAAAGTCATCGTTATAAATGAGTACTTATATTGTTAATAAGTTAAAAAGCTTTAAATTTTTAAAAAGTTATGAACAATAATGAGTATTTCCCCCCAAATTTGCCCAGGTAGTAAGTGAATACGGCCATTAGTGTCATGAAAGACCTGGAAGGTTAGAGATTTAAGGACCAAATGCTTGAGTGGCAAAAAGAAAAGGTCATCAGACTTTTTTTGCCCCCCCCCCCCCCCCCGGCAAGACCTGAAATGACACCACTGTTGCCAATCAGAAGCATCAATGTTTAGGTCGTTGATCAACAATCCACATATGAACCGTTGGATGCTGTTCCCCATTTTATTTGCTGAGTCTCCAAAAACAAAATCCTCCACCGCGTGATCGGCTAATTGTGGCCTCTGTTGTCTGTGAGTCTGTCCAATAAATTTCAAAAATCAGCTTCAGGTATCAGCGGGACCATCATTTACTTCATCGCTAAAGCGATCGTTAAGATTGTCTAGCACTGATTCTTTTGGTCGGAAATTGCAAAACTTGGCCGTTGCTATGGTAACCATCGTTAAGAGTCCGTTCTATAAAGGTGATTCATGAGTAACTTTTAAAAAGCGGGCACTATAACGATGGTTACCATAGCAACGGCCAAGTTCTACACTTTCCGACCAATAGAATCACTCATAGACTTTTTAACGATCGCTTTAACGATGTTAATGATCGGCCCACAGAAGTCAAAAAGTAATAAATCGATAGGTATTTCTTTTTCAGGTAACGTACCAAGAGCTTGACGAGATGTTTGCAAGTATATTAGGAGGATTCTGCCCCCTACTGTAGTAGCCTTGAATTTCTTTTTGAGGTCAGATCACAATGAAAGCCACAATGTCTCCTAACAGTCTTACATGTACGACAGCCGGGGGCCCTGATATTTGGGCATCCTTCTCTCTCATCAGGAGGTAGACTTTGATACGCATCCATCGCAGAGCGACAATCTTGAATGGCCGCCTCTTGAGTTTCTCAGTATCTCGTAAGGCCGTTTTACCCAAGCAATGGCATTCATCGTTTCTTGCGTATTCTGCTAACTTGTCCCGAAAATGTTGACTCTGGGCCTGGTACCCTGTATTGCAGCCCCCAAAATCTGTAAAATTACCGAAGACACTATATTATATACTCAGAGGTTCCGGGTTTGAATCCCAGCCGGGACGACAAGATTTGATGGATTCACACGGAAAAAAAGACAGGCAGAATTTACCATCTGCCTTGCTGATTTTGGAGTCCGCTATCAAGTATGGTAAATTTTACCATCATATGGTAAATGCAACGTACCTTGTGGTGAAATGTACCAACACGTTTTCTTAATTTACCGCAAGGTGCGTTGCATTGCCATATGATGGAAAATTTACCATACTCGATAGCAGGCTCCAAAATCAGCAATGGTAAATTCTAACAGTCTTTTTTCCCCCGGTGGTATTGAGCCTGGTAAAGCAAACGTAGCACTCACTACAGTAGGCAGACGGGCGAGTCCATTGTTCCAAATCGAGGATGAAACGTTCAGCTATGGTGACAAACAAATGAGCATAACCTCTTAATCCAAACGTACATTTTATGAAAATCGAGATCATTGATGGATGAAACACTATTTAGTGACCGATATTTTGACAACAGTATAAAACTAAAAAAAAAAAATGTTCAAATAACTTACAGAATTGGAAACAGAGCGCAACTTTCATTCACTCCGAAGATGGCGTCGGTTTGTTTGTCACAAGTTTTACAAAAGATCACCTTAAAACATGGGCGCACCCAGGGGGGCAAGGGGGCCAAGCCCCCCCCCCCCATAGGAAAGAAAAAGAAGGAAAGGTAAGGAAAAAAGGAGGAAAGGAAAGGAAAAAATGAGGAAAAGAGAAAGAGAAGAGGAAAAGAGGAGGAGAGGAAAAAGAAAAGATGGGAAAAGAAATGAGTTCAAACAAAGTATCAATGTCATGAAACTATTTTTCCTTGGAGGAACACATCTTTCCGGACAGCAATGGCCTTAATTGTTAATTTCGCTCGATCTTCTTCTGAAATCTAGATTTCCTGAAGACTCTGTCTTTCTATCAGCATGCGAAGAAGATATTTCCGTAACATCAGCATAGTCTCGGAAATCTCATTTTTCTTGAGAGTTAATTCGAAATAGTTTCTGAATAGAAGTAGCCTAATTTTGCGTCTAAGAAGCGCTAAATTTTCAAATTTTCCGGGGGAGGACCCCCAGACCCCCCATATGAAATGACAACTTGCCCCTCCCATACAGAAATCCTGGGTGCGCCATGCCTTAAAAAGATTATCAATTTAGTTTTGATGCAACGGTGAGTAAGTTTATGACTGATGAGCATTTTTGGTGAACATGCGAAGCACGCTAGTTTGCCTCAAGGATCTTGTTAAGTACTCCAACTATAAGATGTAATGTCTGTGGAATTACGCGTAAAACTTATAATTAGATACCTCGAGTCAGTGGCGAACCGTGCAATTTGGCAACGTTGAATTTTGTCTATTTAAAACACATGTAAAAGGTCGAATGCGAACGTGTTCACCGAACACCCAATATTTCGATTTTTTCGTGGGTTTAAATGGACAAACTACATGGGTTGCCAAATTGCACGCTTCGCCACTGCCGCGAGTCCCTACATTTGTTCTATAACTGACGACACGCAAATTATAACTTTTATGAGTTTAGAAGTGGATTTCGGGAAATAGTTAATGCTACCATCGTTATTTTTGGAGATTTTTATACCAAAACGACAATTGAAGCGTTTATAGGAAAAGTGTGTTAAACAGCCTCATTGTTGTCGGTTCAAATCCCTGGCCTGAAACTCATTAACAATTAGAGGTTGTCTACGTTCTTGTCTTGACACTCAACATATAGGGGCTCTAAGATGATCTAACACAGGGCTGCCGTTTGCGTATAATCAATGCTATTTTCAATTCACCGATGATTCCACCGGTTGAGAAAGATTACACAGTTCAACTCAGTGCATGATTATAATAAACTAAATACTCGCATCTGTAATCTTTTCTCAACCGGTGGAGTCGTCGATGACTTTAAAAACTTGCGGATATTTTAATTAATCAACGGAGTCTCCACCGATGAAGGAAAGATTACAGATCAGAAAATTTTCGTGCATTACAGTCATACACTGAACTGAACTGTGTAATCTTCCCTCAACCGGTGGAATCATCGGTGAATAGAAAAATAGCATTGATTATACGCAAAACGGCAGCCCTGATCTAACGGGAATAGACAGTCTTTTGGGGAGGGGGGGGTGTCAAAAGACTTTCACATCCAGTTATCATACATACGAACATTTGGATTTGCCAATGGTTGCCCCGCTACCGGACTTGTTGTTGAAGCATTCCTTGAGCAAGCGTCAGAAAACCCGCAAGTAGGAGAAGCGTGGGTACAACCGTTATCATCTTTTGGCCGTCGTGACGTTTGAGAAATGGTCGGCTTTTTTTTCTTCACTGATGGAGGGGTAATAAGTATAATCTACAAAAAAAAAAAAAAGTAAAGGTGGATTAAGGAATTTGTTTTTGATCTTACGTTCTTTGTTCGAAATGCTGTAAAAATTTCATTTCGATCGAAAGTTGTCTCGGTCGATTGTAGTAACCCCTTAAACCATGCAATCGATTCGAGGTAGTACCCTACTATTTCGACCTTTTACTTTTATACATTCAACGAAGTTAGAAACTGATAAAGTATTGTGATGGCGAGGGTGTCTGGCTCATGGGCGGAGCCAGCAATTTGTCAATTGGGATTCTTCCCATTGAATGCATGAGAAACAATCGATTCTTGAGGGGGCCATGGCCCCGTTTTTAATCGATTGTTTCTCATACATTCAAACGGGAAGAATCCTCAGTTGCCAAATTGCTGGCTCCGCCCATGGTCTGGCTGTCTGTATCCCGGTATAAATTTTGAATCAACTGTCCATCTCATTCAGATTTTGCAGAGAAGTTGCTTTTAACATTCCTCAAAAGGACTATTCTTTTTTTCGAAATTTTAAATTTAAGCACGTTATGGAGGATAAACGATTTCATTGATGGGTAAACATAGGGATAAATTGGAATATTTCAAATGTAGCTGTTGAATTTGGATTAAAATTTGCAAAAAAACATTCTGCAACCAGCCTACTGTAAAACTAACAGTGGCGGATCGTGCAATTTGGCAACTATGCTTTTTGCCATTTAAACCTATGCAAAAGTATCGATAACTTGGGGTGCATTGCGCCTCCTGAAGATCGATTGTTTAACATAGGGTTAAATGGAGGGACTACGTTGTTGCCACATTGCACGAGCCGCCACTGAAAACTAACCCTTCAGAGAGGTCTGGGTCTGGGGGTCTCTCCCGAATATTAAAAGGGGGTCTAGAGATTTCCCCAGAAATATAAGGGAATCACCTGCAGATTAAGTTTGATGTGAGAAAGTGTTCATGGGGTATTCCCTACAGTTTATCTATGGCGTCAGATGGACCAATTGCAACGTTTCCAAATTACACCCGCCGTCAGGAAATAAGGCCTCATTTTGATTTGAATAATCAGCCCTAAAAGTTTTGACGTTAAACCTGAAACACCCTGTATAATGAATCAGATAGCTTTCAATTCTCCCATGAATAATGATGGAAAAAAATTTTCCACCTCAGCTGCTCAAGTGGGCGTATATAAATTTACTATCTCATTAACAAAGCTCAGAGCACAGAATTATGCGATCAGATTGGAAACTTTCAAGAGCCATTGGAAACATTTTTTCAGTCTCTATCGTGTGTCCATTTAAAACGGTGGGCTTATATCTCTATCTCTGTCATTCGCATGGCTTTGAATGGGGTTTATATTTTGGAAATTCTCAAAATGGCACACAAGAAAATGGTGTTTCAAAATGAATCAAGTTTCCATTCTGATTGGAGTATTCTGTGCTCACTGCTCAGCGGTCATTTAAGCAATTTAAATAACATCGGAGGTGTCGTTTCATAAACACTAATCTCGGAGAGGGAGGAAACAAAAAAGACTGAGACAGAGAATGGGCGATGGAGAAAGGTGAGAGGAGGGGGGCAGTAACAGAGAACCTGGCCTGATGGGACTTGACTTCCTCGTTCTCGGGCAAGAGGAGAAATAAATATTTTACAGGTCTCTCTCTTTAGTCGGGGAATTTTCATGTTGACCCGGACAAAATTGCTAGAAAAGGTTTTATTACATCAAAAAACGCAGAAAAATCAGGAGAATCCGAATTCTCAAGGTCGCCAAAGGTCGCCCAAAAATTCCCCCCCAAAATCCCAAAAAACCCAAAATTTTTCGATTTTTTTTCAAAAAATTGTTGTAGGCCTATATCGATCTTAGCGTACAATTACTTCAGTCTAAAACTTGTAGAGGACAAAATTCTACGCAAGAAACATGTATTACCTGAACCCTTTGACTCAAAGAACCCCCTCAAAAATGCCCCCCAAAAATAGCTCTTTTCGGAACTGTACGATATTGCCCGAAAAGTCGCGCAAAATGTCGTTTTTTTGCGTGTCAACCGACCTCTTTAGCGAATAAAGTGACTGAAACAAAATTGTAGATTACAAAATTCTGCCCCGAAACAAACTGCACTGTCACGGTAACTTAAAAAATGTTACAAAAAATGGTTTTGAGCTATCTATTCGAACCGTATAGAAAACGAGTTGGACCTATTTTGCGCGGAGTGTGCCGTGACTTCAATTGAAGTCTTTGAGTCCGAATCGCACACATTCAGTGGCGGATCCACATGGTGGGGGTGGGGGGGGGGGGCACGTGGCGGATCCACAGGGGGGGGCGCACGTGCCACCCCCCCCCCCCCCCCCAAAGCCTCAAATTTTGCCTTTATTCGGTAGAAGCTGGACCGAAATTGCTTCCGTCGACGCTTCAAAATTTCACAGGCGTGCCCCCCCCCCCCCCCAGAAAAATTTTCTGGATCCGCCACTGTACACACTCAAAACCCAATGCATAATTGTGTGAGAGCTTTGACAGTACATATTTTGAGTCTGGGGGGGTCCATAGTTTTGGTCCATCGATTCTACGATCGGCCCCTTCAACATACAGTCTTTAAACTTGATCGAGGAGAACTTACTTGAATTTTCCGAGGCGATCTTGAAACGTCAATCAGACCTAGGGAAGTCTTCTACCCAGTCGTCAATTTCTTCAAGGTCACGTGACACCTTGACTTTTTTTACACACAAGCGAACAGCGTCAAAATTGGAACTAAGCCCGAGGTTCCTTTTTTTCACCCCCAGGACTCGGGGTCGACGTCATGGTCCATCCAAGTCATAACTTGAAAAAATACGCGGTAAAAATGAAACTTGGCGGCATCTGATGTAAGGGGTAAGTTTTCAGGTTTCACACGATTAACACTGGACGCAATTTTTTGCGAAAATAATTTTAATCGTATAGAGAATCGAGTGATTCAGTTAATTTTAATTCAGTGATTCAGGCTCTGAATTTTCCAAAAAACATTTTATTATGTCACGCTTTCCTAGGCTGTGATAGCACATCTCACATTTACGGCATCCATAAGGGGAAAATATTATCCTTGCTGAAGCGGGACGAGTCTGCAATGGTGGATGCTGCAGTTTTTCACGACAATGGGGCTCTTGGTAATTTTTGCTGTGAGCAAATGAATAGTCCATTCTGATGTAAAAACCAGCGAAAATCTCGAAAATCACACTGAGAAAGTGTAAAATTCAGTAATAAACCTATACATAACTACTTTAATAGCAAGATAGTTATGGCGGTTCGACGCAAGTATCATGGAGATTCCTGTCTATTATGTCACTATCTCTAAGGAAACACGAGAGATATGTCTCAAATTAGGTATGATAACTGCGTTCTCCTCCATTAAGCCCGATTCTGAGAGTGAATTTCGTGATTTTTTAGTGTACTCACCGTCATTTTTACAGGTTTTTATACAAGAATCAACTCTTCAATCCCCTATTGCAAAGTTTGCAAGAGCCCCATTCAAGCGCTAAAGAAGATGTAGAGAAGGCCGCGAGAGGTACTGACACGACTTTACGGCGTAAATTAACGCAAATCGATTACTCACGCTCGATTCTCTACGAGTAAAATTATTTTCGCAAAAGATTGCGTCCGTGTTAATCGTGTGAAACCTGAAAACTTACCTCTTAATCAGATGCCGCCAAGTTTCATTTTTACGCGTATTTCAAGTTATGACTTGGATGGACCATGACGTCGACCCAGAGTCCTGGGGTGAAAAAAAAGGAACCTCGGGCTTAGTTCCAATTTTGACCGATAAGCCACCAGCACAGAGGCGCTCCTTAAAATAATAAGGTGTGGCTGCGCAGAGGACGCCTGCTCTGCTCTAGCCAAAAATGTAGCTGTAAGAAGCATGGACTCAGCTGTTCGCTTGCGTGTAAAAAATGTCAAGGTGTCACGTGACCTTGAAGAAATTGACGACTGGGTAGAAGACTTCCCTAGGTCTGATTGACGTTTCAAGATCGCCTCGGAAAATTCAAGTAAGTTCTCCTCGATCAAGTTTAAAGACTATATGTTGAAGGGGCCGATCGTAGAATCGATGGACCAAAACTATGGACCCCCCCAGACTCAAATATGTACTGTCAAAGCTCTCACACAATTATGCATGGGTTTTGAGTGTGTACAGTGGCGGATCCAGAAAATTTTTCTGGGGGGGGCACGCCTGTGAAATTTTGAAGCGTCGACGGAAGCAATTTCGGTCCAGCTTCTACCGAATAAAGGCAAAATTTGAGGCTTTGGGGGGGGGGGGGGGTGGCACGTGCGCCCCCCCCCCTGTGGATCCGCCACGTGCCCCCCCCCCCCCCCCCCCACCCTGTGGATCCGCCACTGAATTGTGGATTCGGACTCAAAGACTTCAATTGAAGTCACGGCACACTCCGCGCAAAATAGGTCCAACTCGTTTCTATACGGTTCGAAATAGATAGCTCAAAACCATTTTTTGTAACATTTTTTAAGTTACCGTGACAGTGCAGTTTGATTTCGGGGCAGAATTTTGTAATCTACAATTTTGTTTCAGTCACTTTATTCGCTAAAGAGGTCGGTTGACACGCAAAAACGACATTTTGCGCGACTTTTCGGGCAATATCGTACAGTTCCGAAAAAGAGCTATTTTTGGGGGGCATTTTTGAGGGGTTCTTGAGTCAAAGGGTTCAGGTAATACATGTTTCTTGCGTAGAATTTTGTCCTCTACAAGTTTAGACTGAAGTAATTGTACGCTAAGATCGATATTCTAGGCGCTACAAAAATATTTTTGAAAAAAATCGAAAAATTTTGGGGTTTTTTGGGATTTTGGGGGGGAATTTTTGGGCGACCTTTGGCGACCTTAAGAAATTCGGATTCTCCTGATTTTTCTGCGTTTTTTGATGTAATAAAACCTTTTCTAGCAATTTTGTCCGGGTACCCCTATATTTATTCAATTATTTCCCGGACTACTTCTTCATTCTGGTAAGATGAGGTCGCCACAAATGTGTTACGATACTCCGCATCGCTCCTCGCGAGATAAAATATTTTAATTATAAAACCCAACCTTTTCCCCTCATTCTCTTCCATTGCTCTCTCTCTCTCTCTCTCTCTCTCTCTCTCTCTCTCTCTCTCTCTCTCTCTCTCTCTCTCTCTCTCTCTCTCTCTCTTTCTCTTTTTGTTTCTCTTCTGCCCTACTTAATCATATTTCTCATTCCCTCTTATCTTCTCACTACTGTACACCGCCTTGGCGTTTTAATCGTTAAACATTTTTTATCGCTCTTTGATACGTTGTTATGGTCAGAGGTGGATCCAGACAAGGGCGGATACAGGGAATTGTCTTTCTCTCTCTCCTCCCATTTAAAAACGTGCGTTAGAAAAGGACAGGAAAGGGGGCCAAAGTCACGTGATGGCCCCCTTTGCTATCCTTTTCTGACACATAAGTTCAAATGGAAGGAGTGAGAAACAGACAATTCCCTGTATCCGTCCACGGATCCAGAAATTTGTCATTCTTCCTCTCAACCTATTTGAACGCACGTGTTTTGAAAGAATAGAGATAGGGGTGAAAATCACGTAACAGCCTCTCCTTATATCATTTTTTAACACATGCGCGTTCAAACGGACGGAGTGAGAGAGAAACGTAAAAATTCCTGAACTGCTTCAAGAGATTGATCCTTGAAATTCCTGTTTTTTAAATAGATTATATAAGAAGGAAAATCACGTAAGCGTTGAGAGAGTAAGAAGATGGCGGTTGAGAACCAAACGTATGAAAACATCTTTTCATGAAAATATCTCGTATAAACTAGAAAGTCTCTAGAACAATCTATGTAATGGATAAGGTATAGGAAAATTGGTGATAGGTAGAACCCAGCCTTATTGTTGCTAAGTCTGGTAAAAACTAAGAGGAATATATCTCAAGTGAAAGTCACAATCACTATAATGAACCAGGTTTACTGAACCTAGTAACTTTCAATTAAATTTCTGTCTTTCGACTGAATTCTTCCCTTGGTAAGAGAACATCAAGTTTCTCTGAAAAGATTCTCTAAATATTCCACGTAGCACATAGTGCCTGCCTCAATTTCATCACCGCATGGTACGCCCGCATGGCAACCACGTGACTTGTTTTTACCAGTCAGCATTTATCAAAACTATCCAGTCTAGACTGGATCTAATGACAGTCTAGTTTATGTGTGACACTTCATGAAAGGATATAGTTTCATTCAAATCAGCAGACTTGATAACTACTATAATACTATTATCCAACTCGATTTTCACTTTTAAAAAGTAATCGAACAAGAATATTTTCTCAAATCTGTGGAAGCTAGGAACCAAACATTCTTTGAAACATCATACGTAAACTAAAAAGTCACCAAATCAATGTATTCAAAAGTTGGGAATTTCAAGCATTGGCCTCCTGGCCCTGAAAATTATTATAAATTGTCTATACTACATTGTTTCTTGTTTCTCTTGAGACTTGGCACTGCGCACTGAAAATGTGGTGAGTTAAACTGTTTATTAATATGTAGTTATAAAAGTTTGGTCAAAACTTAAATGAATGGTTGGTTTTACCGTTTAAAATAGTTTCACCAACTCCTTGCTGCTTTGAATTAACTATGTTGAAAGGTAAAACGAACCATGTATATGTTGTAATCATGCTTAACTTAATTAGTTAAATTCGCCACGTTTTTTATGTGTGGCATTGATTTCAAGCTTGGTTTATACTGCGGTTACCATGTCCATCACATCTCTATATTTCAACCGATTATGCGTCAAGCTATTGTATACATGGTTGGTTTTACCGTTTTAAAATGGTATTACCAACTCCGTGCTGCTTTAAATTAACTATTTTAAATGGTAAAACCAACCATGCATTGTTGTAACCATACTCTTGACTATTAAATAGTTAAATTCACCACTTTTTTTTTGTCAGTGTGGCATTGATTCGTTAAACTTGATTTATGCTGCGGTTACCATGTCCATTACATCTCTATATTTCAACCAATTGTGCGTCAAGCTATCGTATAAATGGTTGGTTTTACAGTTTAAAATAGTTTCACGAACTCCGTGCTGCTTTAAATTTTAAATCGTAAACCAAACTATGTATGTGTTGTAACCATACTTTCAACTAATAAATAGTTAAACTCACCACTTTTTTCTGTGTAGCATTGATTTCAAGCTCGATTTACTGCGGTTACCATGTCCATTACATCTCTATATTCCAACCCATTGTGCAACAAGCCATCGTTACGGTACTCGCCTATTCGCGGAACTCATTCTTTGAGTGCAGTCACTCGAAATCAAACAAAATATTAACGAAGAGAGGCACACCGAGAGAATTTTCTCGCATTGCATTTTACCTAGAAAACTACGGCGGAATAAATCTGACACTAAAATGAAAAAGAAGAAGGACAAAAAAAGAAAGGGAAAAGAAAAGAAGGCGAAGGAACATTGAAAGAAACGGGTGCGAACATATTCGTTTATTTGTTGCAAAACAGTGTAAATAAGGAGATGGGTATGCAACGCGTCAGCATGCGTTGTCTGCACGCTGCATATATGGAGGAGGATCAGGGGCTAAGACTCCAGCGCCGCGCCGCGCGCGGCAGGCAATATGCAATGCAAGGTAGTTGGGAAGGGGTCCTATTCTTCTGTCTTCTTTTTTTTCTTCGAAAGAATTGCTACGAGACAAATATATATACTTGAACGGAAAACACGTATGAACGGTAGAGGAGGGGGGGGGGGGGAGGAATAAAAGTATCGAGACAACGCTCAGGTGTACCGTGTGTGTGCCTTGCGTCAATGTGTGTGTGACCAAAGATTGGAACTCTGTTGCCACGTATCACTGCACATTGTTTTAGTCCCAGGGCTGCCGTTTTGCGTATAATCAATGCTATTTTTCAATTCACCGATGGTTCCACCGGTTGAGAAAGATCACACAGTTCAGTTTAGTTCATGACTATAATGCGCGAAAATACTCTGATCTGTAATCTTTCCTTAATCGGTGGAAACTCCGTTGATTAATTAAAATATCCGCAAGTTTTTTAAGTCATCGACGACTCCACCGGTTGAGAAAAGATTATAGATGCGAGTATTTTAGTTTATTACAGTCATGCTCTGAAGTGAACTGTGTAATCTTTTCTCAACCGGTGGAATCATCGGTGAACTGAAAAATAGCATTGATTATACGCATAACGGCAGCCCTGTTTAGTCCAGCATACATCGTATCGATTGCCGTCCGAGGACCTTTTGTTCCAAACAGCGTTGCCAGATCTAGGGTAAAAAGCCGTATCGTCCTCATTTAAATCAATGTAAAGCGTACGGCTTTTTCACCCCAATCTGGCAACACTGGTTCCAAATGAGCTCTGATTCAATATACCACAGTCTGGCCATAAGTTCTGTCTTTCGCTAAAATCAAGATGACGGCTAAAACGATTGAAAAATTCTATATAATAATTATTCTTATTCTGGAAGCACATATCAAGAGCTACAAAAACCATGCATGTTTATTAGATTTTTATTGCATTACTCTGTCGCTCACACGAGAGTAAAAACGCGATCAACCTTGACATGCCAATATAGATGCTTATTATTGAGTTACTGATAATGTTTATGACCCATTTTTGAACCCAAAAAAGAAAGGGGGAAAAACAAGAAAATGTGAATTTTAAGGAGGAATATGATTAATAATCTCTTGCAGGAAGAATAAGGACTCAATTTATAGATCCTTAAGGGGTGTCTCCACCTGCGATTTTAAAAGCGCGAATAAACTGATTGAGCCAATGAGCTGCCTTGAAGTCGATAGGTCGAGTCCGATGTATCGAAAAAAAAAGAAGCTCATTGGCTCAATCAGTTTATTCGCGCTTTTAAATTTGCAGGTGGAGACACCCTGTAGGGCCATTCAAAGTGACCTCCGCGCTTGTCAACGCATTGCCTCAATCTCACGGGAAACTCGTCGATTGCGGCGAGCAAAGACACGAAAACCTGGGACGTCCCAATCTACCACGGTCTATCACATCAAAAGATTCTTGCAAGCGCTGTATAGTACAATAAACAAGTATTTTTTCTAATTTTCAAAGGTTTTAACAAGTTAAAAATCTCCATCACATTCGGTTTGCCTTAAAAAGAGTGATTATGGTAACTCAATGCTATTGGAGATGACCACTCCATGATAGCATCAAATTGCCATTAAAGCAAACACTTTGATGGTTACATTGATCGTGTTTTGGGAGCTGCATACTCAAAAAGAGTATGCTGATATGGTCTTATCATGATTTGTCTACCTGAATCTCGGGTTAGTATCGGATAATGTCACTCCGAACCACAGAATACTCTAATCAGAACGGAAACTCTAATTCATTTTGAAACATTCTTTACTTCGGGCCGCCATGTTCGAAAGTGAGCATCTTCGGCAACTGGCCGAGTTATGATTGGTTGTATAGCTGAAAAAGCATGTCCGCCATCTTGAGAAGTGAGTAGGCACAGTTGCCAGTTTGTGCCAGTAAATTCCAAATCTTGTTTCCATTGGCTCTTATGGGAGTTTCCGTTCTGATTAAAGTATTCTGTGCCCGAACGATCGCTTATCTAGCGATCACACCGCTAGCGGTCACATAAAGCTGGATTTGCACTGCAGATGCGGCAGATGTTTGGAACTTAACGTAAACTTTACCTCTGTGTGCGGATTGAATAAGCTCGTTTCATATAACACATGTTCTGTGATCCGTCCGTTATACGCTAGCTCAGCGTGAAGCGTGCAGCGTGCGCCAAATGATTTATTCAGAAAATGCCTCCGCTTAACTGCGTCTGTGTAGTATTGTTGAAATGTTGACGCAATGGAACAGTTGAGCTTGATATTTTGAAAAGTTGAGTCGGCTGGCGATGGCGAGGCGCCCACGGTTGTCAGAATGTCAGATGCCGGCAAAAAAAATGCGCTTACTTTGCATAGGAATAGATGGTGAGTAGGCGAGTTTCATGTTGTACTCAGGCAACACCGCGCGAAAGGGAGTTCGATGCAGGAACAAGTTTTTACCCGCGTATAAAACTACAATCATTTATACGGAAGGAGGGTAATTAATGCTTGCTGCTCTCTCTCTCTCTCTCTCTCTCTCTCTCTCTCTCTCTCTCTCTCTCTCTCTCTCTCTCCTCTCTCTCTCTCTCTCTCTCTCTATCTCTCTCTCTCTATCTCTCTCCTCCCTCTCTCTGTTTGTCTGTCTCTCTCTCTCTCTCCCTCTCTCCCTCTGTCTGTCGTCTGTCTGTCTGTCTGTCTGTCTGTCTGTCTGTCTGTCTGTCTGTCTCTCTCTCTCTCTCTCTCTCTCTCTCTCTCTCTCTCTCTCTCTCTCTCTCTCTCTCTCTGTGTCTCTCTGTCTCTCTCTCTTTCTCTCTCTTTTCTCTCTCTCTCTCTCTCTCTCTCTCTCTCTCTCTCTCTCTCTCTCTCTCTTTCCCTCCCACTCCTCGCAATATCTCTCTCTCTCTTTTCTTTCTCTCACCCCCTCCCCCTTCTCTCTCCTTCTCAATCTCTCACTCTCTCTCTCTCTCTCTCTCTCTCTCTCTCTCTCTCTCTCTCTCTCTTTCATTCCACCCTCCCCCATTCCCCCTCCCTCTGTCACACTCTTTCTCTCTCGTTTTCTCTCTTCTCTCTCGTTTTTCTCTATCTCTCTCGTTTTCTCTCTTTCTCTCTCGTTTTCTCTCTCTTTTTTCTTATTTTCTCTTTCCCTCTCTTTTTTCTTATCTCTCTCTCTCTCTCTTTCCCTCTCTCTTTCTAGATTTCCATCTGTTTCCATCTCTTTCCATCTGCTTCCCTCTGTTTCTCTGTGGTTATCTCTGTTTCTCTCTCTCTTTCTGTATATCCCTCCTGTCTCGCTCTCTTTCTCCTTTGTCTCTCTTTTACACATTCTTTCCTTTTCTCTTTCCCTTAAGGTCTCTTTTTTCTGATCCCCCATACCTAGATTTTACGAGCTTTCTGAGAACTTTCTTTCCGATAAAATTTCACCCGAATTTTTCCAAAAGTGATTAATTTTCCCCTCCAAATTGAGCGTCATTAAACCTTATGAAAAAATGAACTTACAGCTACTAATCTCCTAAGTAAGTTGTTTATTTTTATCTTTAGTGATTATTTTGGTTTTTGTTTTGTTTTGTTTCGTGTTTTGTTTTTTCAGAGAACGTCAATTCCTCTTGAGGTCACATTATATTTTTGAATTCGATTGGATCGCGTAACTACATTTTTCCGCGTAAGTGGGGCCTTCCAAGCCCATACACGGCATGCCATGGCTTTTATCACGCTTTTTAGGCTTCTATTACGCCTTTAATACTTTTCAGTTTTTTCGGTTTTGTTCACATATATGTATGTATGTATAGAAATTGGTTCAGTAAATGATTTGTTTGGAATTTCATGTCTTTTCGAAGTGTTGGTTTTCATAAAGAAAATGAAAGTGCTTGATGAGCTGAGAACAAAGATGACTGGTTTTTAATTACGTCCCATTGTTACGGAGATGAGATTTTGGCCCAAATTACATTGTTCTAAATGGGAATTTCGCGTAATGACACATCACAACGCACACGATTTCTTACAATTTTACACGAGTGTATCTACAAAAACCTGGACACTTAGAAAAAAAAACGAAGGTACCATTGCTCCTTGCTCAAATCAAAACCCATAATTTCGGTATAAAAAAAAACACAATTTTAGACCATTACAACTGCCCCATTATGTAGAAAACTGATGTTTTTTATAACATTATTTTGCAACCAACATACTTTTACAAAATCTGCTTCTGCCGACGGATTCAGCAATTTGGCCACCATGAACTCATCCCATTTGAACGATTGAGAAACAATCGATTCTTGAGGGAGCAAGGCCCTTTTACAAATCGATTGTTTCTTATGCATTCAAAACGGGAATGATACACAGCTACCAGATTGCTGGATCGATCCACCTTTGTTCACTTCTGACAGCAATAAAAGTTCTTCTCGTTGTTTTACTTGACTTTATTTGGCATCACTGCATATCACACTGAGAGAAATCACTTCTTATTTAAAAACAAGGGAAACACGTTTACTTGTGAACAGTGGCGTCGCGTGCAATTTGGCAAAAATGTAATCTATCCATTTAAACTCTTGTAAAAGGTCGAATTCGGGGGTGCACAGTGCACAAGGAAAATTCGATATATTTAATGAGTTTAAATGGGGCAGTTGCTCGTTGCCAAATTGCACGCGACGCCACTGCTTGTGAAAGTTTTCCTTGCGTGAAGTTAAGTTCTATGATTGCATGAAGGAGAATCGCTGTCATAACAAGGAATGTTTTACTTGTAACAGTAGACATTTTCTGGGGTTAAAGGAAATCCCTCTTCGTCAATATTTCCCTCAGCGGCGGCTCGTGCAATGTGGCAACAATGGATTTCCTCCATTTAAAACTGTGTAAAATAATCGATTACTTGGTGAGGCGCAGCGCCTCACCTAGTATCGATCTTTTTGCATACGTTTAAATGGCAAAAGTGCACGGTTGCCAGATTGCACGAGCCGCCACTGATTTCCCTGTGAAGTCTCTTTAACGCAAACGAAATACAAATTGGATTAAAAAAAGAATTCTTTCAGTGCACATTAGTGAGGTATTTTCGATTTGAATGTTCTGGCTTTTAGGCTAGCTACGTCTCGATTGAAATTAGGGGCTGCAAGTGTTCTTGAAGTAAAAATCCGCGTAAAATATCGTAAGTTTCCAGATGAGACGAGTTTAAATCACGGGTCTTATTCTGGTCGTCGTAACCGCTGCGTTGTTCATTTTCATTATTCATTACCGCTCACGGTAACCCGTATGCAGGTCCTGAAAAACATCACAATAAAATACACGTGTGTTGAAAATATTGATTAATTCTATTATTTTGGCTTACGTAGAAATTCAAGATGCAAAAAAACAAAAAAAAAACAAAAAAAAAACAAAAACAAAAAGTCATCGTTATAAATGAGTACTTATATTGTTAATAAGTTAAAAAGCTTTAAATTTTTAAAAAGTTATGAACAATAATGAGTATTTCCCCCCAAATTTGCCCAGGTAGTAAGTGAATACGGCCATTAGTGTCATGAAAGACCTGGAAGGTTAGAGATTTAAGGACCAAATGCTTGAGTGGCAAAAAGAAAAGGTCATCAGACTTTTTTTGCCCCCCCCCCCCCCCCCGGCAAGACCTGAAATGACACCACTGTTGCCAATCAGAAGCATCAATGTTTAGGTCGTTGATCAACAATCCACATATGAACCGTTGGATGCTGTTCCCCATTTTATTTGCTGAGTCTCCAAAAACAAAATCCTCCACCGCGTGATCGGCTAATTGTGGCCTCTGTTGTCTGTGAGTCTGTCCAATAAATTTCAAAAATCAGCTTCAGGTATCAGCGGGACCATCATTTACTTCATCGCTAAAGCGATCGTTAAGATTGTCTAGCACTGATTCTTTTGGTCGGAAATTGCAAAACTTGGCCGTTGCTATGGTAACCATCGTTAAGAGTCCGTTCTATAAAGGTGATTCATGAGTAACTTTTAAAAAGCGGGCACTATAACGATGGTTACCATAGCAACGGCCAAGTTCTACACTTTCCGACCAATAGAATCACTCATAGACTTTTTAACGATCGCTTTAACGATGTTAATGATCGGCCCACAGAAGTCAAAAAGTAATAAATCGATAGGTATTTCTTTTTCAGGTAACGTACCAAGAGCTTGACGAGATGTTTGCAAGTATATTAGGAGGATTCTGCCCCCTACTGTAGTAGCCTTGAATTTCTTTTTGAGGTCAGATCACAATGAAAGCCACAATGTCTCCTAACAGTCTTACATGTACGACAGCCGGGGGCCCTGATATTTGGGCATCCTTCTCTCTCATCAGGAGGTAGACTTTGATACGCATCCATCGCAGAGCGACAATCTTGAATGGCCGCCTCTTGAGTTTCTCAGTATCTCGTAAGGCCGTTTTACCCAAGCAATGGCATTCATCGTTTCTTGCGTATTCTGCTAACTTGTCCCGAAAATGTTGACTCTGGGCCTGGTACCCTGTATTGCAGCCCCCAAAATCTGTAAAATTACCGAAGACACTATATTATATACTCAGAGGTTCCGGGTTTGAATCCCAGCCGGGACGACAAGATTTGATGGATTCACACGGAAAAAAAGACAGGCAGAATTTACCATCTGCCTTGCTGATTTTGGAGTCCGCTATCAAGTATGGTAAATTTTACCATCATATGGTAAATGCAACGTACCTTGTGGTGAAATGTACCAACACGTTTTCTTAATTTACCGCAAGGTGCGTTGCATTGCCATATGATGGAAAATTTACCATACTCGATAGCAGGCTCCAAAATCAGCAATGGTAAATTCTAACAGTCTTTTTTCCCCCGGTGGTATTGAGCCTGGTAAAGCAAACGTAGCACTCACTACAGTAGGCAGACGGGCGAGTCCATTGTTCCAAATCGAGGATGAAACGTTCAGCTATGGTGACAAACAAATGAGCATAACCTCTTAATCCAAACGTACATTTTATGAAAATCGAGATCATTGATGGATGAAACACTATTTAGTGACCGATATTTTGACAACAGTATAAAACTAAAAAAAAAAAATGTTCAAATAACTTACAGAATTGGAAACAGAGCGCAACTTTCATTCACTCCGAAGATGGCGTCGGTTTGTTTGTCACAAGTTTTACAAAAGATCACCTTAAAACATGGGCGCACCCAGGGGGGCAAGGGGGCCAAGCCCCCCCCCCCCATAGGAAAGAAAAAGAAGGAAAGGTAAGGAAAAAAGGAGGAAAGGAAAGGAAAAAATGAGGAAAAGAGAAAGAGAAGAGGAAAAGAGGAGGAGAGGAAAAAGAAAAGATGGGAAAAGAAATGAGTTCAAACAAAGTATCAATGTCATGAAACTATTTTTCCTTGGAGGAACACATCTTTCCGGACAGCAATGGCCTTAATTGTTAATTTCGCTCGATCTTCTTCTGAAATCTAGATTTCCTGAAGACTCTGTCTTTCTATCAGCATGCGAAGAAGATATTTCCGTAACATCAGCATAGTCTCGGAAATCTCATTTTTCTTGAGAGTTAATTCGAAATAGTTTCTGAATAGAAGTAGCCTAATTTTGCGTCTAAGAAGCGCTAAATTTTCAAATTTTCCGGGGGAGGACCCCCAGACCCCCCATATGAAATGACAACTTGCCCCTCCCATACAGAAATCCTGGGTGCGCCATGCCTTAAAAAGATTATCAATTTAGTTTTGATGCAACGGTGAGTAAGTTTATGACTGATGAGCATTTTTGGTGAACATGCGAAGCACGCTAGTTTGCCTCAAGGATCTTGTTAAGTACTCCAACTATAAGATGTAATGTCTGTGGAATTACGCGTAAAACTTATAATTAGATACCTCGAGTCAGTGGCGAACCGTGCAATTTGGCAACGTTGAATTTTGTCTATTTAAAACACATGTAAAAGGTCGAATGCGAACGTGTTCACCGAACACCCAATATTTCGATTTTTTCGTGGGTTTAAATGGACAAACTACATGGGTTGCCAAATTGCACGCTTCGCCACTGCCGCGAGTCCCTACATTTGTTCTATAACTGACGACACGCAAATTATAACTTTTATGAGTTTAGAAGTGGATTTCGGGAAATAGTTAATGCTACCATCGTTATTTTTGGAGATTTTTATACCAAAACGACAATTGAAGCGTTTATAGGAAAAGTGTGTTAAACAGCCTCATTGTTGTCGGTTCAAATCCCTGGCCTGAAACTCATTAACAATTAGAGGTTGTCTACGTTCTTGTCTTGACACTCAACATATAGGGGCTCTAAGATGATCTAACACAGGGCTGCCGTTTGCGTATAATCAATGCTATTTTCAATTCACCGATGATTCCACCGGTTGAGAAAGATTACACAGTTCAACTCAGTGCATGATTATAATAAACTAAATACTCGCATCTGTAATCTTTTCTCAACCGGTGGAGTCGTCGATGACTTTAAAAACTTGCGGATATTTTAATTAATCAACGGAGTCTCCACCGATGAAGGAAAGATTACAGATCAGAAAATTTTCGTGCATTACAGTCATACACTGAACTGAACTGTGTAATCTTCCCTCAACCGGTGGAATCATCGGTGAATAGAAAAATAGCATTGATTATACGCAAAACGGCAGCCCTGATCTAACGGGAATAGACAGTCTTTTGGGGAGGGGGGGGTGTCAAAAGACTTTCACATCCAGTTATCATACATACGAACATTTGGATTTGCCAATGGTTGCCCCGCTACCGGACTTGTTGTTGAAGCATTCCTTGAGCAAGCGTCAGAAAACCCGCAAGTAGGAGAAGCGTGGGTACAACCGTTATCATCTTTTGGCCGTCGTGACGTTTGAGAAATGGTCGGCTTTTTTTTCTTCACTGATGGAGGGGTAATAAGTATAATCTACAAAAAAAAAAAAAAGTAAAGGTGGATTAAGGAATTTGTTTTTGATCTTACGTTCTTTGTTCGAAATGCTGTAAAAATTTCATTTCGATCGAAAGTTGTCTCGGTCGATTGTAGTAACCCCTTAAACCATGCAATCGATTCGAGGTAGTACCCTACTATTTCGACCTTTTACTTTTATACATTCAACGAAGTTAGAAACTGATAAAGTATTGTGATGGCGAGGGTGTCTGGCTCATGGGCGGAGCCAGCAATTTGTCAATTGGGATTCTTCCCATTGAATGCATGAGAAACAATCGATTCTTGAGGGGGCCATGGCCCCGTTTTTAATCGATTGTTTCTCATACATTCAAACGGGAAGAATCCTCAGTTGCCAAATTGCTGGCTCCGCCCATGGTCTGGCTGTCTGTATCCCGGTATAAATTTTGAATCAACTGTCCATCTCATTCAGATTTTGCAGAGAAGTTGCTTTTAACATTCCTCAAAAGGACTATTCTTTTTTTCGAAATTTTAAATTTAAGCACGTTATGGAGGATAAACGATTTCATTGATGGGTAAACATAGGGATAAATTGGAATATTTCAAATGTAGCTGTTGAATTTGGATTAAAATTTGCAAAAAAACATTCTGCAACCAGCCTACTGTAAAACTAACAGTGGCGGATCGTGCAATTTGGCAACTATGCTTTTTGCCATTTAAACCTATGCAAAAGTATCGATAACTTGGGGTGCATTGCGCCTCCTGAAGATCGATTGTTTAACATAGGGTTAAATGGAGGGACTACGTTGTTGCCACATTGCACGAGCCGCCACTGAAAACTAACCCTTCAGAGAGGTCTGGGTCTGGGGGTCTCTCCCGAATATTAAAAGGGGGTCTAGAGATTTCCCCAGAAATATAAGGGAATCACCTGCAGATTAAGTTTGATGTGAGAAAGTGTTCATGGGGTATTCCCTACAGTTTATCTATGGCGTCAGATGGACCAATTGCAACGTTTCCAAATTACACGGAGAAAACTTCTTTATACATTTTTTTTTAAATTTTCAAATATAATTTTGTAGAGAAGGTTTTTTAAAACTAGACATTTTAGAGATTAATTCGGAAATATCTTAAAAATTAAGATTTAAAAAAAAAAAAAAAAAAAAAAAAAAAAACTGCCGAAAATATTTCGAAAATATTCTGTCGGCTCAACATTTTGTCACGAACATTCACTCATATCTTTAAAAAATATTAAATAAAGATTTTCGGCAAGACTGTGACAAAATTTTAAAAAAAATTTTCCTATTTTAAAGTGCATGTCAAAAAGCTATCCAGATTTTGATGCCTCGGATAGTCCCTCGATCTAACCTAAAAAATCATCACTATTCGATCCGGGGAACGAAAACGCCGAACCTGACTAAGGGTTTGTATCAAATCAAAGAACAATCCAACGAGGGGCCTTTTTTTGCAGGTTATAGTTCATTTACCTAATGCCTGTTGTGTCTTACCTTTAATGTTTAGGCTTGGGCCGCCGTACCTCAATTTTGAAGCAATCGGATAGAGCGATGCAAATAAACATGTGTGCGTTACAACGTGTAACACTCACAAACTGTTAAATTAGTGCTGACATGGATCCAGCAAAGAGTAAGTATTTATACGTCGCAGAATTCAAATCATTTCGGATCACGAGACGGTGGTATGAAACGTCTCCTTTTATGTGTATAACATTACATAGTCGACTAACAACTGGAAATTCGCAGAACTATGTCTGATGACGTCTGTAAATCTTGAAGTCATTGTCTATACTTATAGGTTTGTCTAAATAGCTAATTAGTTCCGTTGCTCATGATGATCATAAAGAGAGAGGGGATAATGCCATTGAGTTGTCAAATCTTCGTCTTTGGAGAAACGCGTAGTATGACACTGTCACTTTCTGCAATGTTTTTTCTTCTTTAGATTAATTAATTAATGAACTGTCAAATAGCATATGAAATTCTGGGGGAAAATTGAAAAGCTTATTAAAAAGTTTAAAATACACTCTGCACAGAGAGAATTTAGCTCAAAGTTGGGGCACAATGTTGGGGACAAATATGTCCAGAAACAACCTATAAAACCATATACAGGGTGTCAATAAAAAAAGAAGTCAGGCCGAATACCTCGAGAACGGCTACGAAATCCAAAAAACCCTGAAACATGTATTCAATTATTTTGAGGACACCTTTTTAAGGGGTCGCCAATTTGAGGGCCCTCTCTCGGGGGCTCCCAGTGGGGGCGTTACCTCCCTAAATCCAAATGATTTGAAACAAAAAAGTCAGATAGAGGAGTGACCCCAAATTTTCGGTTTTTGATGTTTGATGAAAGCCCCCGATGGTCCCAAGGGGTGGTTTGGGGGGGGGGGGTTCAAACACATTTTTCAAGTTTTCTTGAAAAAGTCTCCAATAAAGGTATTAAAAAAAGTTAATAATCGTATCGTAAAAACAGTTGGCGACTTGTTTGCTCCTCTTAATTTTTTCCAAAAATCCCTAATTTTTTGAGTTTTAGGGGATTTCTGGAATCTTTTAAAATTGGCCCTTGTGACCACCTCATATTTTTCAAAAATATTTACAGATTCTTAAAGAACAGATCAACACCGTTTAATTGATTTGCCACATGTTACCATTAACCCTTAACTGCGCCGTGGCACCCCTGAGGCACATAATATATTTCCTCCATTTTGAACTCTTAAAGGTAAAATATCATTTTTTTCCATGTCGTCATCCCTCTGGCACATATGGAGGACAAGTTTCGATTTTTCGCCGAAGTCTGAAAAAGCAAGCCCCCTTGTTGGGCGCCTTCTGAGCATTAGAAAACATCCGTTTGACCTTGATTTTCTCCCTATACTGGCCCATGTTAAATTTAGTACTTTGCAGATCTCTTGGGCGCAAGAATTAATGCTAGGAATTTTTTCACTATTTTTCCCTTTCATTTTGAGTCAAAATCAATTGAAAAATCATGTTTTCGAACGAAAAAAAAAATCTCGCAGTAAAGGGTTAAGTTTAAAAATGAGGTGTTTTAAGCCGAATCAAAATGTTCAGGTTCCAATAGCAGATTTGGCGCGATTTCATGGTTTGAGCCAGCTAAGTTCCAAAATTTTGATTTGGCGTAAAGCACCTTATATTTAAACTTTAAGGTAACATAGGGCACATCCATCGAAAGGTGTTGATCTGTTCTCTAAGAATCTGTAAATATTTTTGAAAAATGTTGAACAATTTCGTCACAAAGATCGATTCAAAAAAATTCCTAAAATCCCCTAAAACTCAACAGGGTTTTTGGAAAAAATTATTGGAGCGAAAATGTTGCTATTTGCTTTTACTTTCCGAGTATCAACTTTTTCAAATAACTTTATAGCAGACTTTTTTTTAAGAAAACTTGAAAAATGTGTTTGAACCCCCTCCCCCCCAAAAAAAAAATCACCCCAAGGGGCTATCAGGGGTTTTTGAAAACATCAAAAACGGAAAATTTGGGATCTTTACCCTATCTGACCTTTTTGGTTCAAATCATTTGGTTCTGTAGTTTTCGAGAAAAAGGCCCTATCCGGGTGGTCTGTTACACCCTTTATATGAGTACCTATTACATTTGTAAGAGTTTATCCCATTGATTTTTTTAAAATTGGACTTTAAATCATTTGTGGATATTTTTTTGTGCGGACATTTAATTTTGGACATTGCCTCCTAGAGTCCCAGCCCCTTTATAAACAGGGCTGCCGTTTTGCGTATAATCAATGCTATTTTTCTATTCACCGATGATTCCACCGGTTGAGAAAAGATTACACAGTTCAGTTCAGTGCATGACTGTAATGCACGAAAATACTCTGATCTGTAATCTTTCCTTAATCAGTGGAGACTCCGTTGATTAATTAAAATATCCGCAAGTTTTTTAAAGTCATCGACGACTCCACCGGTTGAGAAAAGATCACAGATGCGAGTGTTTTAGTTCATTACAGTCATGCACTGAACTGAACTGTGTAATCTTTTCTCAATCGGTGGAATCATCGGTGAATAGAAAAATAGCATTGATTATACGCAAAACGGCAGCCCTGTTTATAAACCAAATACACTTGTCTCGTTGTTCCACTTTGTCGGTTCTCTTCTTTTGTTTGGTTCTTTGGAACATACAAGGTATATACATGTATTCACTGGTGGTCCATTTGAAGTTTGAAAAAAATGTTAACTGTGAAGAGTCAATTTTAGTCTTGTTTTAAATAAGGCTCCCATGGGTTTTTTTCCCGTAGAATTTCACATACGATTTGACAATCCATTTATCTGCTGCATGTAAAACCTTGAAATAGCTTCATTGTTTCCCCCCGATCTCTCTCAATCAGGTACAGAGCTGCCTTTTTGCGTATAATCGATCGTATTTTTCAATTTATCAATGATTCCACCGGTTGAGAAAAGATTACACTATCGAGTTCAGTGTATGACTGTAATGCAAGAAAATAATCTGATCTGTAATCTTTTCTCAACCGGCGGAGTTGTCGATGACTTTAAAATAACTTGCGGATATTTTAATTAATTAACAGCGTTTCCACCGATTGAGAAAATATTGCAGATCAGAGTATTTTCTTACATTTCAGTCATACAATAGACTGAGCTGTGTAATCTTTTTTCAACCGGAGGAATCATCGGTGAATTGAAAAATGCGATTAATTATTCGAAAAACGGCTGCTCTGATCAGGTATGTTGAACAGGGCTGCCGTTTGACGTATAATTAATCGCATTTTTCAATTCACCGATGATTCCACCGGTTGAGAAAAGATTACACAGTTCAGTTCAATGTATGACTGTAAAGCACGAAATGATCGCATCTGTAATCTTTTCTCAATCGGTGGAGTCGTCGATGACTTTAAAAAACTTGCTGATATTTTAATTAATTAACAGAGTTTTCACCGATTGAGAAGAGATTACAGATCAGCGTATTTTTGTGCATTTCAGTCATACTTTGAATAGAACTGTGTAATCTTTTCTCAACCGGTGGAATCATCGGTGAATTGAAAAATGCGATTAATTATACGCCAAACGGCAGCCCTGACGTTGAATGAGGATCGAGGAAAATACTATCACGTGATTTAAAGCACTATTGCTGTGTTTGTGTCTTTCCGTGTCGTGGAAACGCACCTCCGCTCTGTGACACGCTGACAAACGTAAACTATAATATAATGATTTGACAATGTATTTTAAACAAAAGTCACATGTGACAGTAGTGCGTCCTATTTTTCATATATTTTTTTTTTTTTTTTTTTTTTTTTTTTTTATTAATGCTGTCTTTTTTCTCTTTCATTATTTGTTCCCTGTCTGTTTTTTTATTTTTTTAGTGAAATGTTACAAACATAGAAATTGAACATTGTATAGATTTTTTTTTTTTTTTTTTTTTTTTTTTTTTTTTTTTTTTTTTTTTAACAGCTTTTTAGTGGGTGGTTACGTCGCATGCAAATTGCAAGCGATTGGCCTTGGCAGATCGCGAGCCGCAGACTTTGTCTAGCGAGATTATGATTTTTCCAGGAAAATTGCAAGCCAAACGTATATCCTTACTCGATTTCAGGCAAATCGCAAGCCGATGAATGTAAGTACACCATGGAAATAAAGGAAATTAATAATTATTATAAATGGGGAGAAACCATTAAATCACATCATGGAAATGAAGAAAATGAATAAATATATAAAATAAAATGAAAACAAGACAAAAAATGAACGAAAAAAAAGCAACAAAAAAACAAAAAACAAACAAACAAAACTATAAACTATACATTACAAGTGAGACTCATTATGGATAATTGAGACATTGAAACAGTTATGAATAAAAAAATTGTTTAAAAAAAGAAATTCTATTTCTTTTTTTACTTTATATTTTTTTCCAACGTTTTAACAATCTATGATTTGCTTCACATGCGATGTATTTCATAGTTTTTTTTCCTTCTTTTTTCATTTTAATACAGCAGTGATATTGTCTCTTTAAGCAGTATAAATTTTTATCTGTACTTCCACATGTTAATGTAATATTTTTTAATTATTTTATTTTACATTTTACTTTATCCACATTTTTAATCTAATGTGCGGTCGCCTAAGACGGTATCATAGCATTTAACAATCGTGTTTATATTATTATACCTACTAATTTCCTTCATTCTAATGATGTTATTTAATTATTTTATTTATTTGTGTGTGTTTTTTTTTTTTTTTTTTTTTTTTTTTTTTATAATTATTAATTTTCTTCATTTCCATGATGTATAATAATCGGCTTGCGATCTGTCTGAAATCGAGTCAGGCATTTTGTTCAGCTTGCAATTTTCATAGGCAAACCTATATCCGTCTAGGCTCATTGCAATCGCTTGCTAGGTGCTTAAGCAAAGTCTGTGGCTCGCGATCCTACCATAGACAAATCGCAAGCCGCAATTTGCGTAATACTGCGATTTGCCTGCGACAGTTATAAACCGTTTCAGTTAGCGCATACTTTTGACCTTTTTTGCGAACGCTCTTAAAAACAAGAAAGAAATAGTTTTTTTTGAACCTCCGTTTTGAGATACCCTACAAAACGTGCACGTCTACCTTAACCCTTCACTGCATGAAGTTCCACCGGTGGAACAAATTCTTCAAACGCTCATATAAAATACAGGTTTTGAGATATGCCTTTGGCGCATGGTGGGTCAACGCGGGAGAAGGTATGTTTTGAGCTCACAAAAAAAAAAAAAAAAAAAAAAAAAAAAATTGGCTGAAAGAAAACGTCATGCAGTGAAGGGTTCGTGATCGAAATCATGTCAGGGGGGAAATTTGCCCCCGTATCCAAACTGACCACATTTTGATTATTTTTATAAATTTTCCGGCATTGGCTTTTTGAAAAATCCAATTAAAGTAAAAAAAAAAAAAAAAAAAAAAAATTAAATTTAAAAAAAAAATAAATGAAAAAAATTCCCGCCATTTTTTATGGTGTTATATCACTTGTAAAAAACGAGTAAAAAAATAGAAAAAAGAGAATTTTGACCGAAAAACCGTCAAATTATTTTTTTCACTATTTTTCCCATGTATTTGACCACCTAATACATTGAAAAATCCACATTTGCTTGAAAAAAAAAAAAAAAATCATGCAGTGAAGGGTTAAATAAATAAGCGTTTTTGTCTTGAAGCACTTCAATAGGCGTTTACTAGGAAAAGGAAAGCTACATTTGGAATCAGCATTAAAGTTCAGTGGCGGCTCGTGCTATTTGGCAACACTGTCTTTGCTCCATTTGAATCTATGTTTAACAATCGATTGCTGGTGAAGCGCTGCTTCACTTTCGAATCGATTGTTTCATATACAATCAAATGGAGGGATGACAGTGTTACCAAAATTGCGCGAGCCGCCACTGATGACCGTAAATAGCAATGCGGTCGAGTTTCCTCGCTCTCACTTTCACAACAAACTTCAAGATTGTTTGGAGGGGAGGGGGGGGCAAGTTCACTGTCACGGATGACTGGAAGAAGGCAGTAGCGGCTCGTGCGATTGGGCATCCATGCAACTTTTCTATTTAAACTTATGTAAAACAATCGATTCTAGAGGAGACTGATAGCCTCTCGGAAAATCGATTGTTTTACATGTATATAAATGGGGGAAATTACATGGTTGACAAATTGCACGAGCCGCCAGTGAAAGAAATTCCTGTATCAAAGAGTAACGTCCCTCGTGATTCATGCGATCGTGAAAATGATTACATTTTTGCATATACAGGGTTATGCAAAGATTGATGATGTATTCTGAGCTTCTCTATGTAATTACCTTTCGATGTGATGTTGTAAAATATCATATGTACAAGGGTTGCTCAAAAAGTACCCGGACTGATGCTGTAACTTTGATACGAAGCTAGGCACAGACTTGATCTTGATTTCATGTTAAAGATAATTAAATTTTCTATCGATTGAAATCAAGATCAGCTCTTTTGGTTGAAAATTAAAAAAATTACTGCAGTTTGAAGGGGGAAAAAAGTTGACCTCCTAAGGTCCCCCCCCCCCTAAAAAATTTGTTCTTGCCGAAATTAGTATTTGTATCTGAAATCATATTCAATGCGGCAATGCGAGACCCCATACTTCTAACTACACCAAGGCATTCATGACCAAAAACGGCATAGAAACTATTCGTCACCCACCGTACAACTCTGATTTAGCAGCATGTGATTTTTGGATACGTTTCCTTTGCTGAAAAAGGATTACGCGGTCGAAAATTCGAGTCAATTGCAGAAATCATGGAGACGGTTCAACAGTTTCTTAATAGAGGTAGTTTCAGAAGTGTAGGCGGACCAAAACCATAATCTTTGGCGAATTTTCAACTTTCATTCCTTCAAATCAATACCGAATTTGCTCCTGACTTTATTCTTTTGTGTTTAAAGTTTTCCTCATTGAAAAGTGAACTCTCAATTTCATTTTATTTCATTTTCATCGAGTAATATCAGAAATAATGTTGACAAATTCCAAAGATTATCGGTCTAGGTCCGCCTACACTTCTGAAACTACCTCTACCATTCCTGCAGAGGAGTTTAGAAAAATATTCGTGCAGAAATGGCCAGAACGCATGATGAAATGCATTAAATTCGATGGAGGTTCCTTTTAAAAGAAAATGGTGTCTTTCGAGGAGTCGGTCGAAAGCGAATAAGAAAATTAAACATCGCATTCTTGGTAAGAAAAAAATACTCTTCAAAAACCGTGGGGGTCAACTTTTTCTTCTTCTTCAAACTGCAGTAACTTTTCTTCAACCAAATGAGCTGATCTTGGTCTCAATCGATAGAAAATTTAATTATCTTTAACATAAAATCAAAATCAGGTCTGTGCCTAGCTTACTTTCAAAGTTACAGCATCAGTCCGGGTCAGTAGCGCACCGAGAGTTTCTTCATCTCTCTCTTTTTCTCCATTAAAAACGTATGTTCGACAAGGATGGACAAGGGGATAAAACCCCCTCTTTCTGTCTTTTTTTTACTTATACATTCAAATGGGAAATGAGGGAGATGGAAGAGATCCTGGTTGAGCCAGTGCAGTGGTCCGGGTACTTTTTGAACAGCCTCTGTACAATAATAATTATAGTGTACTGTGAATATTAAACAATAAGTACTTACCTACGATAGAATCAACCAAGTTACGAAATTCAATGTGCCTATATTTAAATTGAATTATCAAAATATACTTGTCTTTAAATGGGAAGAAGGAAATATGGAGAGAGGGATAAAGAGAGTGAAAGAGAAAGAGATACAGAGAGAGAGGGAGAGGTGGATTCAGTGGAAAAAGGTGAGAGAGCTTCAAGTCCTTATTAATGAGTTTGTCTTTCTCTCTCTCCTCATACATTTGAATTCGTAAATGTCAGAAAAGGACAGTTAGGGACTGAGTATACATACGTGTTGAACCCTTTGTCTATCCTTTTCTAACACATATACTTTGAAATGGTAGCAGAGCAAGAGAAAGAGAGAGAGAGCGAGAGAGAGAGAGAGAGAGAGAGAGAGAGAGAGAGAGAGAGAGAGAGGCGGGAAGAGAGAGAAAGAGAAAGAAAGAGAGAGAGAGAGAAAGAGGAAGAAAGAAAGAGAAAGAAAGAGAGAGAGAGAGAAAGAGGAAGAAAGAAAAGAGAGAGAGAGAGAGAGAGAGAGAGAGAGTGAGAGAGAGAGAGTGAGAGAGAGAGAGAGAGGCGGGAAGAGAGAGAAAGAGAGAGAAAGAGAGAGAGAGCAAGAGGAAGAAAGAAAGAGAAAGAAAGAGAGAGAGAGAGAAAGAGGAAGAAAGAGAGAGAGAGAAAGAGAAAGAAAGAGAGAGAGAGAGAGAGAGAGAGAGAGAGAGAGAGAGAGAGAGAGAGAGAGAGAGAGAGAGAGAGAGAAAGAAAGAGCGAGAGAGAGAAAGAAAGAGAGAGAGAGAGGCGGGAAGAGAGAGAGACGAATATCTGGATTCGCACCTCTGCTCTCTACTTGATCGTATGTTATCAAGTGTCCAGTTATGATCCCACCAATGGGTTCACGAATACACAAATACCAAATGGGTACAATGGGTCTGTTGCAAACTTTTGCTACAACGATAAAGAGTGTTTAATCATATGTAAAATCGCCCGAAAAGTCCATTGGTGGCATCAGAAAGTCATAAAATGCAATAATAAACTCACAAGAGACGTTTAATGAAATCCAAGATGGCGGTAAAATATCGAGCAATCTGTATGCATGCACCTTTAACATCCAAGGATTGCCAACGTTGACAACCTCACACCTTCAGAGGTTATGTGTTTATTTACGTTGTGATTGGGTGTGATCGATATTGTGAGGTTGGCTATCCTTGGATGTTCGTGGTGCATGCATACAGGTTGCTCGATATTTTACCGCCATCTTGGATTTCATTAAACGTCTCTTGTGAGTTTAATATAGCATTTCATGACTTTCTGATGCCACCAATAGACTTTTCACGCGATTTTACATGAGATTGAACATTCTATAGTGCTGTAGCAAAAGTTTGCAACAGACCCATTCTCAGGTCTGCGTTTGAAGGAGGAAAATTCCCTTTGGATTTTCCCTTTTTCCCCTTTCCCTTTTCCTCTCGAGCCGTGCGTGGCAACGCTGACGGAGGAGCGACAGAGACCTGTTGGTCTATTTCAATGTCCACGAGGGGTTTCCTCCGCGAGCTCCACTCTCCCTCTCTCAAGATAAGTCGAGCCGAGGAGGACAACCCACCCTCTATACTCTTCACCCCCTCCTCCATCGCCCTCTTTTACACCGCCCGCCGTCACCAGATCTCCAGCCCCCCCCCCCCCCCCCCCGACCGGAAAACTTTTAAACAGGATACACAGACTAGTACAGTGATACGCCCGTTCTCGCATTTATTTTGTTAACGAATAATTTGTTCAGGTAGTCGTACGTTTTTCTTCTGTTTGCTCTTCCTTGAGCTCGGGCATGGAGGAGCTGTTGCTTGGTAACGGATAAACACATTAATCAGTGTCTCTCTCATTCTCTTCGGCGAGCTTAAAAGACTGTCCTTCTGTTCCTCTACCTATTGCAAACCATCCCTCTATTTTTCTATTTCTCTCTTTATCTGTGTCTCTTTCTCTCTCCCTCTCTCTCTCCCTCTCTCCCCCCTGTATCACTCCTTCTCTCTCTCTCTCTCTCTCTCAATCTGTCTCTTTCTCTCTCTTTTTCTCTCACACCCTCCCTCCCTCCTTCTCTTTTTCTCTCTCATACCCTCCCTCACGCTCCCTCTCTCTTTCTCTCTCCGCTTCCATTTGAATGTATGTATAGTAAAAGAAGAAAAGGAGGGATCATCAAGTCGAGCAATCAAAGCATTCAAACTATTCGAGCAATCGACTCATAAAAATAGCTTGATTTAGTAGAGCTGCAAACTTGAGAGTGATTTTCGATACGGGTTTCCCAAAAAAAAAAAAAAAAAAAAAAAAAAAAAAAAAAAAAAAAAGTACGAACCAAGTACGAACAGTTAGCTAATACTGGCATCATAGAGAACCAACCCGATCATGTACTATAAAACGCCTTCAATGGATGGTGTAGGCAAAAACAGGTCCGCCGAGCACGAATAGTCAACCAAACCGGCATCACATAGAGGGAGGTGATAAATCAAGACAGCGGTCGATGAATTTACTGTAAAACGCCTTCAATGGATGATGTAGGCAAAAACAGATCAGCCGAGTACGAAAAGTTAACTAATTCCTGAGTGCATCGACGAAAACGGAAAAGGCTCCGAAAGATACGATTTAAAATTTTTATGAATTTCTGACCCCAAGCAGTACTCTCCTTCTCAGCCATTCTCAACTGGGCGTAAAGTCCGTTACACCTTTTAAAGGTAAAAAAGTGGGTGAAAACCAACTTTCAAAAATTAATAAAAATATGCGTTGGATTAAAAGCAATGGAAAGTTGCATCCCTGAAAATATGAAGCATTAAACTCAACTAATAAAGAAGCCACAGGGAAATAAAAGGCATAACGGACGTCACGCTCGATTGAGAATGGCTGTTCTATTTTTTCTCAGATCACCATTTTCTCGCGGGTCATGATTAATTCCATAACTAAACTTCGTAGATTTTGGCTTGCCCCAGCTTATTCTTTTTTCTATCGTGCATTTATTCCATCCAGTGGCGAAGCGTGCTATTTGGCAACGTTGCATTTTCTCCATTTGAACGCATACAAAAGATCGAATTCGCTGGTCATCGCCGATTCCTTTTAGTTCGATAGTTTTCATGAGTTTGAATGGTCCAAGTGCAACGTTGTCAGATTGCACGCTTCGCCACTGATTCCATCATTCATCCGTTCATACTGTAATTCATAAACCTCCATTGTTACTGTTTTTATTCAAACGTTTTGTGATTCTCATCTTTTAATGATCATTGAAAATATGTTGAGCTAGAATATATTAATCTCCCCAGAAATGATAGCATGTGTTTGTGCCTGCACTTTTGAATCTCGGGCCGGAAAGTTGCTAAAATGTTTGTCTTAAAGGCACCCACAAAGATATTGAATGAATAGCTTATATCTTATATCGCATATCAGTCGTTTCAAATTCAGAGACATTAGTTAGTAAGTCTGACCCCTTCGATACTCTATCAAATTTTGAAAAAAATAATTAATGTTTCATGACTGATGTGTTGACCAAACATGATTTTGATCAAATCCAAACCGTGAATTAGAAAGCGGCCGAAGCTCAATTTTTTTTTAAAGTATTTATTCATTCATTACTTCATACGTATATTCTTCTCTATAAAAGTTTACTAGCCTCAATACATGTGCAAATATGTACAAAAATTGCGTATTTCATAATATATGGTTAAATAGCCGTTTTATCCATGTATGTAAATGCATACATTTTACGTATATTTTAAACATCTAATTCTAATTTCAATTCTAATTTTCGTTTCCTTGTTTCGGTTTTCGTTTTTAATAGGTTTTTATTTTAGCAATATGATAGGAACAGTGCACGTAGGAGTATTTACCCCAAAAACCTGGCCAAAAACATTTGCGTGCTCTTGAATGTTTGAAAATCGCTTTTGGTTAATCTTCCACTTTAAACTCTAAACACATATTGCACGATTTATGGTTGGAAAAGGCGTAAAAAATTAAGTACTTTGGCTCAAATTTAAGGTCGATAGCGCATTCTTTTTCCGAGTTATTGACGCTTATTTTTTATAAAAAAGGCTTGACTTCAAAATGTTGTTAAAAAAAAATGGGAAATTTCTTGCAATTTTTGACTGTTGGGAGTAGTTGCCTAAAAATGATCTACTTTAACCCCCTTGTTTTGGTTATGCCCGGTTTTGCTCGGAACGTATTCAAAATTGCCTTTTTTTTAAAAAAGATAGTGCCTAAATTAGAGTTTTTTTCCCATGCCCATTTTAAATTAGATGTAAAAGGGTCAAAAATGCACGGAAAAAGAAATTGTTGCCATCAAAATGAAGCACATATCTAAAACAACGTCCATGATCCCTGAAATGTTTGGATGCACCAACGTTTTGTCCTTGATGGAAAATGTTGACTGATTAGTAACAGCACTTCGAGGGGTGAGCAACCGCAGGTGCGTCGAGCGCCCAGTTCCATGTTGTCCCCTAAACGGTAGATAAACGTAGGCTGCTATTCATTTCCGCACAAAATCATTTCCGCAAAAAAAAAGTGGGTCATCATTTCCGCACAAACACCGAGGCTGCATAATCTGGCAACGTTGCTTCTCTGAAAGTGAAGAAGATAAGCTAATCACGGAGTTCCCTCCGCTTTTAACGATCTCAAAACAATCGCTCCTGCTATTAAATGCAACAAATTCATTTCATATGTTGACAAGAACTACATTAATTCCTCTAAGTACCCTCCCTCCATGTATGGGCAAGCCCTTACTTACTAAATGGATTGACCACTACAAATGCTGTGGAGAGCTTCAACAGCAAATTGCGATTTGATTTTTACCATAGCCATCCGAACATCCACTACGCAATGCAGAAAATCGTCGACGCACAGATCCTTGTACCTTTAAAAATTAAATCCGTTGGCAAAAATGAATTTCAACAAAAAAGAAAAGCCCAGCGTGAGTTAGAGGCAGAGCTCATCAGCGCTACTCACGCTCGGTATACATACAGCTACCTCACAAATCTACAGTTTCTTCAGCTCATCAGCGACACTAAAAAAGGGCCACTGTGTGAAAATGTGACAAAAAATGTGGTGCAGATGGATGATAACGACGACCCGGACGACCCACAGCCGTAAGAAGAGGTTTTTTTTTAAAAAAAAAAAAATTGACAAGAGGCCATTTACACCTCAGAGGGAGGGGAGGGTAAAAAGTTCCCAGGCTTACCTTCTTAAAGGGTTCATTCAAAATCGGCATTTTTCGCCCACTGCTTTTTTTTGACGAAACTTCGGGAATCGATTGGGGTTACTATTAGTAGTGGATCCTGAAATTTTCGCGACCTAAAACCAATTTTTAGAGGGGGGGCGGGGGGTCAAAGTTGAAACCTTCAAACTCAAATATCTCGCTAACGAATAAAGCTTTTGAAATGTGGTTTGCGCGAAAAAAAAGCGAAATAAAATTTCCTTTCTTTTGACTACCCACATGTTCCACAAAATTTTAAACAAACACTTGCAATTTGCAATTTTTTGATTTTCAGGCTCAAAATTTTTTACAAATTTTGAAATTATGAAAAACGCATTCTTCGATTTTGATCTCTATGAGATATGTTATTCTCTATAAAATTTGCTACAATTTAGTCCAAACCGCATGTTGGGGAAACTTTTCGTTTCTGAGTTATGAATTTTTTAAAATTTCAAAAATCGCAATTTAGCGTTCTCAGTGACAGCGACGAAACCTAAAAAAAGAATTTCTCCCGCTTCTAATCAACAAACTTGATGAAAATTGGGATTTGGGGGTTTGAAGGTCGTTAAATTCAATTCTGCTATCAGATTTGAAGAATTTTGAAATCCAAGATGGCTACCCAAACAGTTGGGTTTGCAGCCATCTTGGATTTCAAAATCTTCAAATCTGATAGCAGAATTGAATTTTACGACCTTCAAAACCCCCAAATCCCAATTTTCATCAAGTTTTGTTGATTAGAAGCGGAGAAATTCTTTTTTTAGGTTTCGTCGCTGTCACTGAGAACGCTAAAATTGCGATTTTTGAAACTTTAAAAATTCATAACTCAGAAACGAAAAATTTCCCCAACATGCGGTTTGGACTAAATTGTAGCAAATTTTATAGAGAATAACATATCTCATAGAGATCAAAATCGAAGAATGCGTTTTTTCATAATTTCAAAATTTGTAAAAAATTTTGAGCCTGAAAATCAAAAAAATTTCAAATTGCAAGTGTTTGTTTAAAATTTTGTGGAACATGTGGGGAGTCAAAAGAAAGGAAATTTTATTTCGCGTTTTTTCGCGCAAACCACATTTCAAAAACTTTATTCGTTAGCGAGATATTTGAGTTTGAAGGTTTCAACTTTGACCCCCGCCCCCCCTCTAAAAATTGGTTTTAGGTCGCGAAAATTTCAGGATCCACTACTAATAGTAACCCCAATCGATTCCCGAAGTTTCGTCAAAAACAAGCAGTGGGCGAAAAATGCCGATTTTGAATGAACCCCTTTGAAGTAGAGCCTGAGACCTTTTTGTCGACCGAACCCCATGTTCGCCTTACAAATCGCCATCTAATTTAACGTTCATACACTGATGCATTACTGCTCGAGAAACTCTTCTTTTGTCGTAGAGAGTCCTTCTTTTTACCTACATTTCACGCCATTTTTGAATGTCCTGTATAAAATTAAAAATTAAGTTCATTCTCCCGCAGCGTTGCCATAGTGTGCAAAAAAAATGATTGTGCGGAAATGAAAACCGAGGTTTTTGTGCGGAAATGATGAGACCCCGTATTTTGTGCGGAAATGATAAACTCCCAAACGTAGATGTTCCGACACATCTATTACGTAATAGAGCGGTTACTTCCCTCTCAAAAACCATCAATAGTTTTTTTTTTTTTTTTTTACGACTTTCAATTTTTTGTTTTTGGCCAGGTTTTCGGGTCAAATACTCCTACGTGCAGTGGTGGCTCGTGCTATGTGGCAACAACGGACTCTCTCCATACCAATCTAAGTAAAATAACACTGTGCAACAAAATTTGGGTTTTGCTCTGTCCCCCTGACGAAACCTATTTTTCTCGATCCCATGGGTGCTAAAACGAAGGAAAATCGCCGTCAGAACCCCACATCTTGGGCGGGAGGGCTAAAAACCCGCCATTTTTGAATTTTCGCCAATTTTGCAAACCTTTGATCGATTTTTCCAATTTTTTCGGTACAAAAACCAATCGAACAAAAAAATCTAATTAATGCATCTGAAAGAGCATTAAATTTGCTACAAATCCGTGTAATCAGATTCATTTTACTATATTTTTTTCTTTGGAATAATTACGCATATTCCGAAAAATTACCCTCAAAATTGCCCAAAAAAATCGACTTTTCCTCAGTTTTTCCCTTATATATTCAGATCCAGAAATTCAATGTCAAATCCGTTTTCATAGTCTTAAAGCGCATAAATTTGCTACAAAACCACTGCAATAATCATCGTTTATTCAATTATTTGGCGTCGTCAGGTGCCATACAATGAGTGCTCAAAAACGTCAATTTTTGCGATTTTTCTCCTCATATAGACTACCATTCAAACCCAAATCGCTCCAGGTCAACCCTATGAGAAGAATGCACCACTTTTTTTTGAAAATTGAAAATATGGCTGATGGGAAACAATAATTGAACACCTTGGAGCCCTCTGCTTTCCGCAAAACTCCAGATTTTGAGAGAAAATCATCTTTTTACATACTTCGAAAGAGCTGTAAATTTTCGCCTATTTTCTCTCGTTTTTCAATGCGGTGTTACCTACTACGCCCGAATGAGCAAAGTTTCGCAATGATTGTGCAGAGCTAGACTTCGAATTTTTTGCTCTCCTCAGTGAAATACCGTACCTTAATGGTTTAAATTTGAAGGTTAAAGAAGGCATTTCGTGTTTTGGGTAATCGGGAGTTGTGTAAGGCTCAAGATTAGGTGGCCCTGAAAAGGGCTGTTTTGAAGGGGAAAAGAGATTGGTTGTTTCATCTCCCACAAGGAATGGGCTGAGAATAAACAATTTTCATTTTTTCAGGGATGATAGAGCGATGCGTAGGGAGTTTGAAAATGCTCATTTTTTGTTTTAGCCCCCCCCCCCCCCCCCCAAGAACCGGGGGGTTGGGGGTCAATGGAAAAACAATGTTTGGCCATAACTTTTAAAAGCTTACAGATAACAAAATATTTTTTTTTTTTTTTTTTGCAAAGAAAGAATCATTGAAATACCTGTCTGTTGATGTATAACATGGGTAACAAGTTGTAAAGCCTCCAATTTTCATCAAGATATTGCCTTTTCAAAATTTAGAAAATTTGAAAAATCAGATTTTTTACAATTCTCAATTCGGATTGCACGGAGGAAAACCAAAATCGCCCAAAAGAAATCTCTTGCCTTCCTAGTTAAAACGAGTCCACGAGATTGATTTCGGAAAACCGTTCGTCTTCGAGTTATGAAGTTTTAAAGTCAACCTCTATCTGCTAGGCAGCCATGGTTTAAACATTTTTTCAAACCTGATGGTGGAATTTAATTCTGCGACCTAAAAAGCCCGCCATTTTCAATTTTCATGGAATTTGGTTGACTCCATGCGGAGGAATTATTTTTTTCGGCTTCGTCGTTACGGTAACGGATGACAACGTTATCCCTGAAAACGCAAGAATAGCAATTTCTGACACTTTAAAACTTTTTAACTGCCAAAGATGGCTGCCTAGCAGATAGAGGTTGACTTTAAAAATTCATAACTCGAAGACGAACGGTTTTCCGAAATCAATCTCGTGGACTCGTTTTAACTAGGAAGGCAAGAATTTCTTTTGGGCGATTTTGGTTTTCCTCCGTGCAATCCGAATTGAGAATTGTAAAAAATCTGATTTTTCAAATTTTCTAAATTTTGAAAAGGCAATATCTTGATGAAAATTGGAGGCTTTACAACTTGTTACCCATGTTATACATCAACAGACAGGTATTTCAATGATTCTTTCTTTGCAAAAAAAAAAAAAAAAATATTTTGTTATCTGTAAGCTTTTAAAAGTTATGGCCAAACATTGTTTTTCCATTGACCCCCAACCCCCCGGTTCTTGGGGGGGGGGGCTAAAACAAAAAATGAGCATTTTCAAACTCCCTACGCATCGCTCTATCATCCCTGAAAAAATGAAAGTTGTTTATTCTCAGCCCATTCCTTGTGGGAGATGAAACAACCCATCTCTTTTCCCCTTCAAAACAGCCCTTTTCAGGGCCACCTAATCTTGAGCCTTACACAACTCCCGATTACCCAATACACGAAATGCCTTCTTTAACCTTCAAATTTAAACCATTAAGGTACGGTATTTCACTGAGGAGAGCAAAAATTCGAAGTCTAGCTCTGCACAATCATTGCGAAACTTTGCTCATTCGGGCGTAGTAGGTAACACCGCATTGAAAAACGAGAGAAAATAGGCGAAAATTTACAGCTCTTTCGAAGTATGTAAAAAGATGATTTTCTCTCAAAATCTGGAGTTTTTCGGAAAGCAGAGGGCTCCAAGGTGTTCAATATTGTTTCCCATCAGCCATATTTTCAATTTTCAAAAAAAAAGTGGTGCATTCTTCTCATAGGGTTGACCTGGAGCGATTTGGGTTCGAATGGTAGTCTATATGAGGAGAAAAATCGCAAAAATTGACGTTTTTGAGCACTCATTGTATGGCACCTGACGACGCCAAATAATTGAATAAACGATGATTATTGCAGTGGTTTTGTAGCAAATTTTATGCGCTTTAAGACTATGAAACGGATTTGACATTGATTTCTGGATCTGAATATATAAGGGAAAAACTGAGGAAAAGTCGTTTTTTTTGGGCAATTTTTGAGGGTAATTTTTCGGAATATGCGTAATTATTCCAAAAAAAAAAATATAGTAAAATGAATCTGATTACACGGATTTGTAGCAAATTTAATGCTCTTTCAGATGCATTAATTAGATTTTTTTGTTCGATTGGTTTTTGTACCGAAAATTGGAAAAATCGATCAAAGGTTTGCAAAATTGGCGAAAATTCAAAAATGGCGGGTTTTTAGCCCTCCCGCCCAAGATGTGGGGTTCTGACGGCGATTTTCCTTCGTTTTAGCACCCATGGAATCGAGAAAAATGGGTTTCGTCAGGGGGACAGACAGGCTGTTGCACAGTGTAATAAATATTCATGGGACTCACTGAATCTTACAGTGGCGTAGCGTGAAATTTTGGGCAACGTTGTATTTTTTCCATGTAAATCCATGAAAAAGGTCGGATGCAAAGGTGTTCACCGAACCCCCAATACTTCGATCTTTTTCGGGGGTTTAAAATGGACCCAGTTCAACGTTGCCAAATTGCACGCTACGCCACTGAATCCTTATTAAAAATCGATACTTTTTCTCAGGCTAAAATGGCAAAAAATTTGGGTTTACGAGCCACTAAGGGGTAGCACATACTGATGACTTGTTCTTTTTAGAGTAAACAAAAAGGAACTGAAAGCCACTTGTTTGGATTATTAAGGGCGGGCTTTAACTTCCCCAAGTCCCCCCCCCCCCAAGACCCTTTCCATGCCCCCCCCTCACCACTAAGCAATCCACCCCAAAGAATTTGGTTGATAATGTGCTAAACAAGTCTTCCTTTTCTCGCTGTCCCCGGGACTATAAGTCACACCGGCATTTTAAAGTTATAAACCCCTTGCTCTATATGCGGTTTCATAATTTCAATAACTTTTGTATATAACTGCGGAAAATATCTAGAGCGAGAAATGAAAATGAATGAATTTAACTGCACAGTACAGGTAGGTACATTCTTTCAGCACGGGAGTTAAGAATTAGACTTTATAAAAAAAGGGCCTCTCTTTGTTTTCCCGCGGTGCCTCGGTGTTCCTGCGAAATACAATCAATTTCGGTCCCCCATTGTCCGACGACCGCAGTGGGCTCGTTCAACATCTAAAAGACGCGACCACAAAAAGAATCCCATGCGGTCAAAATATCAGGTTCGTGAGGTCGACTATCCGAACGCAGGAGATAACGACTTTTTTTGGGGGGGGGTTCGGAGGGGATGGAGGTGGGTTCGGGGGAAAGGAAGGGGGGGGGTTAGTGGAGGACTGCAAGGGCGATAAGCCCCCAAACTAGCCGAGGAGGCTGTGTTCTGTATACTGTAGGCGCTTTCCCAGGCTGGGCGGGAGGGGGGGGGCGAGGCTCTGACCGACGACCAATACACCGCGGGTGGGTTTTAGGGTTTGGGTCATTGCGCGTTTGTCGCTCCCCCCTCCCCCCTCCCCATTCGGCGGCTCGATCGATCCGCGTGTTGATTTTACAAATTCTCATCTGGTCATATTTAAATTTCGATTAAAGGACATCGAAAGTCACTCGAATAATTTTTTATCTTGTCAAGGGTTTTATGTTTCACGCCGAGCTTGCTTTTCTCCTCACACTCCCCCTTCCCCCCAGATGCCCCCCCTTTTTCTCCCCTTCCACTTACGCGTGCAAGGGGGCAGGGGTGGCTGAGTATGGGGGGAGGTGCTTCCGCTCCTATCTGAAATAAATATGTCCCGTGATATTAGCTGTCAGTGGGATTTATGAATGTCCCCCCTCCTCCTCTCCTCCCACCCTTCACCCCCCCTTCACCCCCCCCTCTCCCCCCACCCCTTAACCTCCGCCCCTTATTCTCTCCTCAGGGCCTAAGGATATCCAATCCAGTCATCTGTTGCCAGATTCTTAGAGAGTATCTTTATCAGGCTCAGATTTTTTTTTTAGAATTTTTTTCAAGAGGGTATGGCAGAGTTCACTGATAATCCTTTCGGTGGAGTTTAAATTTTTCTTTCCATCATACCCAAAAACAGAATTTGCCTTTGAATTTGCTTTATGATTTGAAGTGTTTTCTCTAAAGAAAATCAAAAGCTCAAGTTTAAAGTTCATTTATTTTTCTCGAGGAGCATGAGGATTTAAAACTGGAAAAATTTTCCCAAAAATTATTTGGGCGGGGTCTGCTCACACTTCTAAAAAAAAAAAAAAAAAAAAAAAAAAAAAAAATTTGTCCATATGCATCAACACTTCCACAGAAGTTGCTTTTACCATTTCCCAGAGGAACTTTTTTTTTTTATCGAGATTTCAAATTGTAGGCAATTATGGATGGTAAAAGGTTTCTTTAAAAACAATGGGGGGGTGGGTCAAATGGGTGAACGTAGGGGAAAAAACGAAATGTTTCAATATAGCTGTTTGAATTTTGATGAAAATTCGCAAAAAAACTCTGCAACCAGCCTACTGTAAAATTAACTCCCTTTAAAGGGGTTTTTGGGGGGCTCCCCCAGAGTAATAAAGGGGGTCTGGGGGTCCCACCTAATAATTTTGATGAAAGAAAGTATTCGTGTGCATGTATTTCCTACACTTTTTTACTTTTTTTAGTACGTGCTGAGAGTTATCGATACATTGAACTCCTCGAGTTGCTTTTTGAAATGCACTATAACCCTCCATTTAAAATATGGATAAGAATCGAAATCGATACATATATTTTGTTTAAATGGGAGATCAACATTAATACTTTCCCTTTACGAGCACTAATTGGAAAACATGTCCCGTACACACTTGATTTTTCTAAGGATTTGATTCCAGAGTTCAGCCTATTTGAGCCATTCAAAGTAAAATACTGTCAAAATTTTCCTTTTTTTCCCAAAATGAGTTTGAAGCGTTATTTAAAAGGTTTCAAACCGTGCTTTGCGAAGTAAACAAATAGTTTTATCGTGTTTTCTGGGTTTTGCAGTAAACGATAAAATTTTCGTTGGGAATATAATTCACTCTCAAGGGAAGTCGTCAGCATCTAAGCGATTTACAGGACTTGCGTTATTTTCATATATGTCGAACGACTTATTATTTGGCGTGTATCTAGTCACTAGTCAGTGTTATCATAAAAATACTGCTCGCTTTTAAAAAATAGAAGAAAGAAATTGTTTGCGCACTGGAAAAAATATGAATGTTAAAATAGCAAAAAATTGCTAAAAATCGGGGAAAACATTTTACATTGCAAAAATTGAAATTTTTGAGTTGCTATTTTACCTACAAATATTGCTGATTTTTCAACACTTTTTTTTTTAATAGCACTTTTTTTGATTTAACCCGCAATATTTTGTGCAATTTTGGCGATATTTTTTTCTAAATTGGAAATTTTTTTTAATTGTAATTTCTGCTTTTGTTGTGTATAAGTGCAACAAGCGTCTTCCCCTTTTTTTTTTTTTTTTTTTTTTTTTTTTTTTTTTTTTTTTTTTTTTAATTTTTTCATAATATATTTTTCTGTGCGTCCCTTTTCTTCAATATGCTTGGTTTGGTATTTTTTTCCCGGGACCTTGGCCATTTTAAACCCAAAGGATCACGAAAGACAATTGACCATGTGAACTGAAGTATTTTCATCGGGGGCAAGAAGAAGGATATAATTCTCACTTACTGCCGCTGAATACATTTCCGAAATCACTCTTAAAATTAAATGTCTACATTTTTTCTCAAACCAAATTTTTACTGTTGAAAACCTCGCCGGGGCTTCCATTTTTAAAATGTATGTTCTGGAGGTAAACGTTTTGGCTCTGGTAAACATTCTCGTCAAAAAACATCAAAAAAATTTTAGCATGAGATTTGGAACCCGATTTCATAATGATATCACGATGATCTTATGATGATATAATCATCTTGAGCTCAGCATGAGATCATCATGAAGTCATCATGAGATTAACATGAAATCAGGTTCCAAATCTCATGCTGAGATTTTTTTGATGTTTTTTGATGAGGATATTTACCAGCATGAGATTTGGAACCTGATTTCATTTTGATCTCATGATGATCTTATGATGAGTAAAAATCATCTTGAGCTTAGCATGAGATCAACAAAATCAGGTTCCAAATCTCATGCTCAGATTTTTTTGATTATTTTTGATGATTTTTTATGAAGATTTTCACTAGGATAGAGAATTGACGACCCCTTTGTTATAAATTCATATCCTAAACTGAGGCAGCATAGACGGTTTTTTTACCTCTTATTTTTTCTAACAGTACTTTGCTACAAAGTGGCTTATTGAAAACTTCATTTGTTTTATAGCGGGTTTTTTGCGAAAGATCCGTTCTTAAAAACCCCCCTTCTCTCAGATTTTAGATTTTAACCTAGGAATCTACAGGAATTCCCCCAAAAAGCCTCAGCAGGCAAAAGCGGCAATGCACATATATGTACTATTTCTTGCCATAGAGTTCCTAAATATAGAGAGTTAGGATAGGGAATTCAGGGGGCCTTCTTTGGGATGCATTTTTGTACATTTGAATACATGTTGTTGTGGTTGATCCAATGCAAATATCGCAATGTCGAAAAGTTTTTTTTTCCTGCACTGAAAATAGTGGTGAATTTAACCACTTGTATTTATTATTGAAAGTATGGTCGCGACACAAAAAAGGGTTGGGTTTAAACTTTTAAAATAATTTCACAACCTCCGTGCTGCTTTGAATGAACTATTTTAAATGGAAAAACCAACCATTCACATGTTGTGACCTCACTTTTAACTATTTTAAATAGTTAAATTCACAATTTTTTTTCAGTGTGATCTACATCTATATACGCTTTAAAGAATCTTTTGGGAATTAGCGATATTCTTGAGATACATTATGAATCAAACTATTCATTATTTTTTTATTTTCCAATTGATACATATAATGCCTAAAGGGCTAAAGTACAAGTCAAAAAAAAAAAAAGAAAAAAATTGCTATGAAGGTGTAATTAAAAATGATAACAAAATAAGTAAGCCCCCAAACAGTTCACTCACACTATAAAAAAGCCTTATTCAGGAGAAGGCAGAGCAAGTCATTTAAAAATTTAGAAACATCCCCATCTCTGAAGACAGATTTAAGTCCCCGGGGAAAGGGCATTAAATAATGATTGCCTGATAAAAAATCCTACGCTGCAGATCGTTACAGTCTGACAAATGAGGTTTTTACATCTTTATGTCGACTATTGTAAGAATGCGCAGGGGTAAGACTCTCAGGAGTGATTATGTTGTTAAAAATAGCAAACTTGATGCAATGATGCACTCCAAAAAATACAAGGGTGGGAAAAGTGAGAAGTCCCTTTTGAATAAAAAACTGCCGGCACGAATAATTAACTGGCCTTTATTGATAATCCTGACCATTTGATTACAATTTGCAAAAAACTCTACAACCAGCTTACTGTAGGGTCTGGGTCTGGAGTCTCCCCCAGAAAATATAAGGGGTCTGTCTCCCCCCCAGAAAAAGTTTAATGTGAGAAAGTGCTTTTGGGCGATATTCCCTACACTTTATTTGAATCGGGCCTGGCTAGGACTTCCAGTGCATAATGTATTATGTAATTGAAAACCTTAAACTTGGCCCCGGGCGAGGACTTCTGGAGAAACGGGTATATTGAAAAAATTTTCAACTGGGGCCAATCAAAGACTTCTGGGACATAACTATAAAAATTGACGAAATTTCAACTTTGAGATTTAAATTGCTTCCCTCAGCGGGCCGATCATTTCCTTCATCGTTAAACCGATCGTTAAGACTGTGTTGAGTGATTCTATTGGTCGAATATTGTAAAACTTAGCGGTTGCTATGGAAACAATCGTTATAGTGTCCGTTTTTTAAAGGTTGCTCATGAATACCCTTTAAAAAATGAGACTCTTAACGATGGTTACCATAGCAACAGCCAAGTTTTACAATTTTCGCCCAAATAGCATCACTCGTAGACACTTTTAACGATGGGTTTTAACGATAAAGAAAATGATCGGCCCTCAGGACTGGCAACTCTGTCATAGCGTGCCAACCCCACTCTGACAACCCCACTCCCTCCACCCCCTTCTCCGCCAACACCTCTTTCCACGGCTTCCTCCACACTCGATGTCCACCCGAAAATAAATTTGATTCTATTACGGAATCAAACGTCTGCGGTCATTGATTGAACCCCATTTTTTTTCCCCCTTTCCCCCTCTCCCCGTCCCCCTCCTTACTTTCCATCAAACGAAACCATCACATCCTAGCCCTCCACCACCCCCCACCCCCCTCGCGCCCACTTGTATATAGTCAACGATCGATCGATCTCATCGGGCCCCGGTTGAAAGCTTTTTTCCATAATCGTCGACCCGATCGAGTTCATAGAGTTGACTCTTTTTTTTTCTTGCCCCCCCCCCCCCCCCCCCCGGGTTGGGGCGGCGCAAACCCAACTGCTTCTGGAAATTATCGCGGTACATCAAGGATCTTGGGGCTTGCAATTTCCCCATACTCAGGAGGATACAGAAGAGTTGCGGCAAATGACACTGGCGAGTGGAGGGTCAAAACTTTCTCCCCCCCCACTCGACTCTCTCTTTCCCTCTCTCTCTCTCTCTCTCCCCCCTCTCTCTCACTCTATCTCTCTCTCTCCCCCTTTGACTGCGTGAGTTATAAAAACCCCAGGAGTAGCATGTTTGGGCTTGACGGAGGGGGGAGCTGAAGCCCCCCCCTTTTTTTTCAAGCCCTAAAAGCCCCCCTACTTTTTCCGAACCCCAAAAGTCCCCCTTTTCTTCTTTTTGCGTGAAAAACAGTGGCAAATAGTGGCTTAACCCTCTCATGCACGCATTTTGGGGTTTGAGTTTTTTTGAGATTTATTTAGACCGTTCAAAAAAGGACACTTTTTTTAAAAACTTTGATGGGTCACACAACTTTTTGAAAAATGTCCTTTAAATTTTGAATCACATGTTATATAAAATGGTACCATGCGTACCACTATCCAAGAAAGGGTTAAATGAAAAATTTCCCATTTTGTTTCTGATTCATTTTCGAAAAAACGCCCTCTACATTATTCTCTTCAGCTGAGTATCTTATATGAAAAAAGTTAAAAAAAAAAAAAAAAAAAAAAAAAAAACACAAAATCAAGAAAAATCGATTTGTTTGGGGGTTGGGTAGTAGAGTAGGGCACACCCTTAACTGCTCAAAATAATTCACCAATAACCAAGGCATTAAATTTGCCTTTGGAAACTTCGATTCACTCACCTGAGACCGCGCGTGTAAATCGTAATTTTTCAATGGAGTCTGTTGGGGTACTATACCAACGAAAAAGTTTTGACTGTCATAATGCTTGCGGAGCGCACACGGGTTTCTTTGATTACACAAGGACTCAACACGCATCTCGAATTCTTGACTGCCAAAACTTCTGCGTTTGATAGTACTTCGACGGAGTATAAAAACAGGGGGAAAGGGCTCAACATACTTTTTTTTAGCGAAGAGCAAGCACCTGATTCAAAAAGGACCAATCACGTTCCACTATACTGTGTTTGAGTGACTTCACCACTTAAACCTTCTCTCGAGCAACAGTCCCTTTCATGAAAAAAACTTCTTTTTGAAAGGGCATTCCTCTTAAAAAATAAATTTAACTCAGAGCGTAAAAAAAAAAAGCACGTTCATTGTGTGGAGGGTCCTTGCCCGGGGCAGAAATTCGTCCGCGGGGGAAAAACGTTACTTGATTTAAGTGTCTCGGGAAACCCCGCCCCCACTAGTTTGAGAGGACAGTTGCGCGGGTAACTCAAAATGAAAATTTAAGGAGCCAATTTTTTTGAAGCTGCAACAGAGAGAACATGACAACCAATTGAATTTTAAAAAATGGACGGGACAAAAAGCTTTCACTCCCTCAGATGCTCAGCGTTGTCAATTTACGAAGCGCTCTGTTTATATTTTGAGGCGAACGATTCTGCAGACATTCGTTTGAAAAATGTTACCCTAAACCACACCTCGAAATCTTCAATAAATCTTAATTTTAAAGGGCTAATGGAGCAGTTGCAAGGTTCTGAAATGTTTTTGTTGTTGTTGTTGTTTTTTTTTTTATAAAGAAAATGAAAGAATTTGATGGCTGTGAATAAATATGCCTTTGGTTTCTAATTAAATCTCTTAAATTTCTAGAGATGATATTTTGGCTCAAATATACATTGCTTTAAAAGGGAATTCCGCGTAGTGACGTCTCTACACACAAACCACACACTCACACACACTTTTTTGCAACTTTATAGGGGTGTATCTCCAAAAACCCGGGAAAATTTACAAAAAATCAAAGGCACCATTGTTCTCAGCTCATCAGGGACTACAAATTTTTTTTCCAAAAAACACAAATTTCAGTCCCTTGCAAATGCCCCATAGTCAGGAAATTTGAACTTAAGGGTACCTTTCACATGTTGAATTTGTTAGCCCCCGTTTCTTCAAACTTAATTTCTTAATTTTTTTTCCGAAAAATCAGAAAAAATCAATACCTAACCTCAAATTGACTGCTAGTGGGAACTAAGAAAAATTTTGGAAGACCCCTAGAGACTTTAGGAAAATTGATGGAGCGTCGGGTTCTGCGGGCAAAATCCACTGTGATGACTCACTTGAATTTAATGTTGCGCCATATTTTCCTATTAATTTACTCAATTTTACATTAATTTAAATGAAAAAATCAGAGCGTTAGCCCAAAAAAAAATAACACAAAGCACATGAAAAGCATGTTAAATTGGTGGCTTTTTGATGATTTTTTAACTTGTTACATAATTACATAACATCGTTGACAGTTGGTTAAAATCCTGTATTTTTCATTTGCGGGTCAGGAACCAATGAACAATTATTTTTCTCCCATTTGCAAACGAAAGTATTGTTTTTTTCAGGGCAAATTGACCTCTGAGAGAGTATAAACATTAAGTGTTTTTTTACCCTGAACTTTTTTCGGGGACTCACAACATATTGGAATCGACTTACACCTATACGTTAGATGGACGACGAAATGACGTTAAAAAATTTCCCAAAGGGTTTTCGATGAGGCTTCGCTTCCACCTCTGGGGAAAAAAAAGAGCCCCAAAAATTAAGGGTGAGTGTACAGTCAACGACTTAAATTGTCAAAAACTCCTTTGATTTTAACAAAAAAACCCCTCCAAGTTTGGTGGATTGAAGGGGATAAAAAAAAAAAAAAAAAAAAAAACGCCCTTTGTTGAAAAGGAAAAAAAAACCCGGGGTTTAAAAAAAAAAAAAAAAAAAAATTAAACAACCCGGAAACCTCAAAAGGGAACCGAATTTTCGCAAGGCTTTTTTATTGTTTTGGGGTTTAAATTGAGTCGGGTCGTCATGGCAATAGACCACCGCCGATATTTTCCAAGTGTCAGTTACAGGAGAGGGTAACTTTTCAGCAAAAGTTTTTATATTGTCAAAAAAAACTGGTTTGTCCGCTCATCCCTATCCTTGCCCTTTCCCCCCTTTCCCCCCTTTTTCCTTTTTCCTACCCCTACTCCTCCCCATCCTCCCGCCCCCTCCTCCCGCCCCCTCCCCCCCCGCCCCCTCCTCCCGCTCCCCTCCTCCCGCCCCCCCTCCCGCTCCCCTCCTCCCGCTCCCTCCTCCCGCTCCCCCTCCTCAAGCTCTCCCTCCTCCCGCCCCCCCTCCTCCCGCTCCCCTCCTCCCCCCCCTCCTCCCGCCCCCTCCCCCCTCCCCTCCTCCCGCTCCCCCCCCCCCGCTCCCCTCCCCCCGCTCCCATCCTCCCCTCCCCCCTCCTCAAGCTCCCCTCCTCCCCTCCCCCTCTTCCCGTCTCCCTCCTCCCGCCCCCGCTCCCCCTCCACCCCCCCCCTCCTCCCGCTCCCCCCCCCCCTCCCCCTCCTCCCGCTCCCCCTCCTCCCGCTCTCCCTCCTCCCGATCCCCCTCCTCCCGCTCCCCCTCCTCCCGCTCCCCCTCCTCCCGCCTCCCTCCTCCTGCTCCCCTCCTCCCGCTCCCCCCCCTCTCCCCCCCTCCTCCCGCCCCCCCCTCCCCCCGCTCCCCCTCCTCCCGCCCCCCTCCCCCCTCCCCCTCCTCCCGCTCCCCCTCCTACCCCTCCCCTTCCTCCCGCCCCCCCTCCTAGACCTCCCCCGGGCCCCTTGTGAGGCCCATCAAAATTCTTGGAAAATTTTCTGTTTTTAAACTGTTTAGAAATTCCTCGTATTATGACCGGAATCTGATATGAACACCGACTTTTTTTTGGATAAAGTATTAGAAATCCTTCTGCTGATATTTTATTGCTGATGCTTCCAGTACTATTTTTAGAATTTATATTTTTGTTTTTTTTTTTTTTTTTTTTTTGTTTTTAATTTGAGCGAAATGTTGCTTCGGTGGATGTAGACGGTAGCTCTACACGAAGATTAAAACCATCGTTGAATACATATACTGAAAAAAATTTTTTAAAATTCTTACAATTCTGGTGATTTGAAAGAAACTCTTTTTGGGTTTACCATAATTGCCATTGATCCAATCGAACGTTTTGAAAAGGGTACAAGAAATAAATATTGAGTCAATGAAAATAAATTCTGGTCATTTTAAATCGAATTTTTTTTTCCATATTTCATGGAACGTTCCGCAATTCTTACCGATTTGTTATCCTTCAAAAATACAAAATTACCGCGCCTACGGGGGAAATTAAAAGACGCGGTTAAATAATTAGTGGCGGCTTGTGCAATCTGGCATCAACTTAATATCTTCTTTAGACCTACGTAAAATATCGATCTCCCGGACTTTGCTGAAACCTTGAGAAATCGATACTTTTGCGTAAGTTCAAATGTAAAAAAACATTTGCCAAAAAGCACGAGTAACCACTGCTTATATGCAAAGTCATGGAAGTCTTTTTTTATAAGTTATTCATCCTTTTTTTTTTCATAGGACTTTAATTAGTGTTGACAAGGTAGTTTTTCTTCTTTAAAAAACACCTACGCAGTTTTAACGATTTGGCCCATTATAATTCGCATGAGACAGACATAGGTTTATCAACTCTTTCTTCCTTATAAAATCAACAATAGTTTTTCTTCCTTTTTTCATCATAAGACTTTAATTAGTCAAAGACAAGGTAATGACTTTTAAAAAAACACATGCGCAGTTTTAACGATCTAGCCCATTATAATTCTCATGAGATAGACATTGGTTTATCAACTCTTAAATTTTAACAACTCACGACTGAGTCAAAAAAAAAAAAAAAAAACCATACTTAGAATTTCCTTCGATGCTTTCTAAAAGAACCAACCCTGAACAATGAACATCCTCAACGACATTTCCAATCTTGATCTACATCCAGGGTTTGACAAACCTGATACCGTGAACTCTCGCCGTGGATGGGGGGGGGAAAAAGACACCTTTTTCGGGGGCATGCAGACTTAGCTTCGGGTCGCGTTCGAGACTCGAGCGAGACGCCTAGCTCACTATTTTTTACGACTAGAAGCGACGTTTGAAACTGTTAAAGCGTACGGAGAAGAGATAGCTAGAAGGAACACACTAAAACAACAAAGTTGCATAAAAACCCCCCCACTCCTCTCTATCCGCCTCTCTGTCGCCCCCTTTCTTCTAGTACGACGCAACCCGCAACACCGTTCGAGTCTTTCGCGAAAGTTTTACGACTCGCAAGGAAAACATCTCAATCAATGTTACGGCGCTTCATGCCCCATGATAAAGTAATCAAAGCTTTTCTCAGGGCCCCCTTTAAATGCTAACCCTTTTGCAATAGACGCTTCCATGTAATTTCCTGCAATCTGACTCCCAGTTCTAGAGAAGATATTTCTCCAGAGATGCCGTTCTGTGCAGTGGCGGCTCGTGATATGCGATATATCGATGTCTACTCCATTTAAAACTGGGGAAAAAGTATCGATCGACGGGGGGTTCAATTGAGCCCCCAAAAAATCGATACTTTTCTATAGTTTTAAATGGATTGGACTCGATATATTGCATTTCACGAGCATCCACTGGTTCTTTGTATATTTTAAAATCAGTTTTACAATGGGGCTCTTGCAAACTTTTGCTGAAGGGGATTGAAAGAATTCATTCTTGCATGGAAACATGTAAAAATGGCAGTGAGTACACTAAAAAATCACAAAAAATTTCTCTCAAAAAGGGCTTAGTGACGGAAAGACGCAGGTATCATCGGATATTCCTATCTAAATTGAGACATATTTCTGTGTTTCCGTAGAAAAAGTGACATAATAGACAGAATCTCTCATGATACCTGCGTTGAACCGCCATTAAAAACTTGCCCTTGTAGCAATTATGTGAGTTTATTCCTGAATTTTAGACTTTCATAGTGTGATTTTTGTGATTTTCGCTGGGTTTTACATCCCATTGGACTATTCATTTGCTCAAAGCAAAAGTTTGTAAGAGCCCCCTCACCGATGATTTCACCGGCTGAGAAAAGATTCACAACTCAATTCAGAGTATGACTGGACTGTACAAAAATAATATTTTCTCAATCGGTGCTATCGCCGTTACATTATTAAATATCCGAAATTGTTTTAAAGTCATCGACGATTCCACCGATTGAAAAAAGATTACAGATCCTAGTTTTTTCGTGCAGTACAGTCAAACACCAAACTGAACTATGAAATCTTTACTAAACCCGGGTGGAATTATCGGTGAATTAAAAAACATGCCATTGATTATACGCAAAACGGCAGCGCTGCCTAGAAATATTCCTCTGACGCCGCCTTAAGTCACCCAAAGGGGCCGTTTCTGACCAAAAAAGTACCATCTATTGGATCTCTCCGCTTAAGCTTTTATACCGTCGCGTCCTAGCTATAGTGTAGAGACAGAGTGAGATAGTAGACGTGGTTCGAAGATGGAGATGGAGTGAGATAGAGTATGGAAATGTTGTACTACAATTAATAGTTGCTCTTGGTATTTAAGGGAGATTACGGTGCGAGCTAGAGAGACAAAATGCGACAAACTTTACGAGATAAGGACTCGAAGGGAGAAGTGAAGAAGATGCCTTATTGTCTTGCCAGTTGGAGCAATAAAATTCAGGTTGTGATGTGTCCTCCGGTGATTGGCGATTATCTATTAAAAAAGGGGTTTAGGACTAGAGTGTGATCCATATTATGGAATTGAGAAATAGTATAGCTGCATCATACCGACAGATTCCTAACCTTTAAAACTGAAACCGAAAGAATTTTCTATTTGCTGTGCATATGATGTAAATGTTTAGGAATGGGTCGGTTGCAAACTTTTGCTACAGCGCTATAGAGTGTGCAATCTAATGTAAAATCGCCTGAAAAGCCCAATGAGATGGCATCAGAAAGCAATGAAATGCAACAATAAACTCACAAAATGCGTTTAATGAAATCCAAGATGGCGGCAAAATATCGAGCAATCTGTATGCATGCACCACGAACACCCAAAGGATACCCAAACCTCACAATATCCATCACAACCAATCACAACGAAAATAAACACATAACTTCTACCTGCAGTGGGGTTGTCAAAGTTGGCAATCCTTGGATGATCACGGTGCATACATTCAGATTCCTCAATTTTTTGCCGCCATCTTGGATTTCGATAAACGCCTCTTGTGAGTTTAATATTGTATTTATTGACTTTATGATGCCACCAATGGACTTTTCAGGCGATTTTACATTGGAGTAAACACTTTTTTCGCTGTAGCAAAGTTTGCAACAGACCCATTGGCAAATAAAAATTAATTGCCAAAAGCATGTATAGGGTAATTTAACTCTTTCATACCTAGTGTATCTTTCAATGAATATCCAAATAACATAGACTCTTAGGGAGAGAATGAAATTTTTGATATGCTATGCATATCTTTTGTGTGAGAAAATTGTGCCCAGATCAGCTATGATAGCCGAAAATCCGTTCCTGAAAAAAAATTATTTTCAGGTTTGAAAGGGTCAAATTATGCATTTAAGGATAAATGTTTAAGATAGTAATAATTAGTTTTAAATATTCAAATATCCTACGTAGACGGGGCCCAAATTTAAAAAAATAAAAAAAAGAATGAAATTTAAAAAAAAAAAAAAAAAAAAAAAAAAAAAAAAAAAAAAAAAACGAAAAATTTAAAAATAAAAATTAATGATAAAAAATCAAAGAGCAGTGTTCGTAAAGTTTCGATATACGATTATGATTGCATTCTCCCTTTTTTTTTTATCAGCGCTAGCGCGCTGCAAATGTATAGGTAGATAACTATTCCTACTTGATGGATTTGATTTTGCCTATACCAGCGATTGAAGGCGCGCTATACCAGCAACTCAAAACGTGGACTCCGGGACCAGGAGCTTTGTTTCTTTTGACGGTATTATTTTTCGACCTCAAGGTTCAATTCCTCTCAGTGGCAGATGGAGGGGGGGGGGGGCACGAGGCAATCCTCTCCCCCCCCCCCCCCCCCGAAGCCTCAAAATTTTTCCCGTTTTCAACAGAGATTAGCCCAACATTTCTTATTGCAACGGTCGAAATTTAAAATTCATGTGCGTGCCCCCCCCCCCCCCCCCCCCCCCAATGGTTTCTGGATCCGCCGCTGATTATTCCCTTTTCTTCATCATGCTCCTTCTATTACTTTTAACTAAACAGATTGCAATTTGAAGTTTTAATATCAATCATCTATGTGCACCTCTTATGAAACCAAAACTAAAGAGTATTAATGAAAGTTATTTGGTTACTTGATAGTTGATACGCACTTGTTTTTTTTTATCTGTTTTTGTTATAAGTTTTACTTTTTTCATTGAGCTTGTTGTTTTTCTTGGTACGAAATCTTGATGAGAGACTTCTAAAACCCCTCATTCGTGAATTTGAATGCATTTCATGGGTTATACTTCCCTGCGCCATTTTTCATCATGACTTGTGTTTGACAGTAACTATCTTCAGAATCCTCTATATATTAGTTTTTTTGTATATCTAGAGGCGTTTGCTATGATTCTTAGAACTTTATTCTGGAACGTGTGTGGTTTCAGCTGTCCACCGGGAAATCTGACATTCGAAGCTCCAAATTGGCCGTAGTATTGCTATGTATAAAATTATTTTATTATACAAGGATGGTTTGGACTTCCAAGGAGCCAATAAATTTCATTTTCATTTTCAGAGGTTCCTCCAGTCTTCAGGCAAAAAGAATAAAAGTAAAGCTTTGGCTCCAACGATTGTCAGTATTTGAGTTGAGTGCAGTGGCGTAGCGTGCAATTTGGCAATTTTGCAATGTGTCCATTTGAACCCATGAAAAAGATCGAACTGTTGGGTTTTCGGTGAACACCTTCGAGTTTGACCTTTTTAAATGGGTTCGAATGGACACATTCCAACGTTGCCAAATTGCACGCTACGCCACTGGTTGAGTGATTAGTGCAGTTTTGTCAGCTAAAAGTATCAGTTTTAGGACTGAATTCTGCAGACTGTTCGTTATCTAGTTATTTTTGCATCTTGTTTGTGTGTGTTTCGTTGCCGTTGTGGCTTTTATTTCTTTTTTTTAAATCTTATTTTTAGTGTTTAGAACAGTATTAAATTATTCGTCGATTATTTTAATTTGTTTCCAAATTGTAGAAACCCAAGTCCCCAATTTTTACGAGAATAAACCTTCCTTTATTATAATTTATTATTTCTATTTTTTTTTTCGTAAATTTAAAAATTTTTTTTTCCAATTTTAGAATATGGATTACCTGTACAGTGTACGGCATGATTTTTCCGCACATGCTGTGAAGTATTTTCTTTAACAAGAGTATATTTTTGCAGCTTTATCTTTCTTAATTTTTAGACAGATTGGCCGTAGTATTGCTTTGTAAAAAAATATATTATTATTCAAGGATGGTTTGGACTTCATGCCGAGGAGCCAAAACATTTTTCGAAATTTTAGACTTTTTTTTTTAAATTTAAGATTATAGAAACGGATATGGATTATTGTACGGCATGATTTTTTTCCGAACATGCTCTGCAGTGCTTTCTTTAACAATTGCACATTTTTGCAGCTTTATACAGGGTGTCTCAGACCACCTGGCAAGCTTTTTTGGGGCCCAAAACTAAGGCAAATATGAAAATTCGGAAAAACACGTGTAACGTATATCGACCCCAAAAAATTCGGGGAAAATATTTTTAGCCCCCCAAAACCACCCCCTTTGGGGGGTTTTTTAGGGGGGGGGGTACCCGTTTCTCGAAAAAATCAAATGGAAAGGGGATCTTTTGACACTGGAATCTAATCCGGCATAAAAAAAAAAAACTTTTTTATACATGAGTTTTCCTTCTAAAAACCACCCTTTTTTGAGTTGGGGGGGTTTTCCAAAAATTTAGGGGTAATCTTTGACTGACCGCTGTGACCCTCCAAATCATTGGATTTGAGAAAAATAAGAAGTTTCTGAAAGGGCAGACCAAGGGCTTTCTTTTTAAAGTATCACATGCCTATTTTTTGTGAAAAAAGGGGACAAGGCCCCCTCACCCCAAAATTTTGGGGCTTCGGGGGGCCCCACGTAAAAATTGTCAAATGTAAATGTATGCCTTGCGATACATCATTTGAAAGGTCTTTTAGAGACGAAAAAAATAATGACCCCCAAAATTCGAAAGGTCTTTTAGAGACGAAAAAAATAATGACCCCCAAAATTCGAAAAAACCACCCCGTTTCAAAATGGCGGCCGTTTTAAGATTTGGGGGCTCAAGGGGGGGACCTTCAGAAAAATGACCCAAAATTGAGCGATACACAGCTAAAAAGGTCTTGAAGAGAGAAAAATAATGGTTTAAACCGCGAGTCAATCCGACTTTTCAAACCAAAGTTACGGCCGATTGAAATTTAGGGGTAGTTGATTTTCCCCAGAAAGGCGCCCCTAAATTTCAATCGGCCGTAACTTTGGTTTGAAAAGTCGGATTGACTCGCGGTTAAACCATTATTTTTCTCTCTTCAAGACCTTTTTAGCTGTGTATCGCTCAATTTTGGGTCATTTTTCTGAAGGTCCCCCCTTGAGCCCCCAAATTTTAAAAAGGCCGCCATTTTGAAACGGGGTTTTTTTCAAATTTTGGGGGGTCATTTTTTTTTTCATCTCTAAAAGACCTTTCAAATGATGTATCGCAAGGCATACATTTACATTTGAAAATTTTTTACGTAGGGCCCCCCGAAGCCCCAAAATTTTGGGGTGAGGGAGCCTTGTACCCTTTTTCACAAAAAAAAGGCATGTGATACATTTAAAAAAAAGCCCTTGGTCTGCCCTTTCAGAACTTCTTAGTTTTCTCAAATCCAATGATTTGGAGGGTCACAGCGGTCAGTCAAAGATTACCCCTAAATTTTTGGAAAACCACCCCTAACTCAAAAAAGGGGGGTTTTTTGAAGGAAAACTCATGTATAAAAAAATTTTGTTTTTTTTTGCCGGATTAGATTCCAGTGTCAAAAGATACCCTTTCCATTTGATTTTTTCGAGAAACGGGTACCCACCCCCCTAAATACCCCCAAGGGGTGGTTTTGGGGGGCTGAAAATATTTTCCCCCAATTCTTTGGGGGCGATATACGTTACACGTGTTTTACCGAAATTTTTATATTTGCCTTAGTTTGGCCACAATAAAAGCTTGCCAGGGGGTCTGAGACACCCTGTATTTATTTATATTTTTTTCTTGATATTTTAGACATTATATTGGCCTTAGTATTGCTTATACAAGTATATTATTATTCTAGGGTGGTTTGGACTCCATGCCAAAGAGCCAAAACATTCGTCGTAATTTTAGAATAAAAAAACGTATATGGATTATTGTGCAGCATGATTTTTCCGCTCATACCCTGTAGTACTTTCTTTAACAAGTGTATCTTTTTTAAACTTTATTTTCTATTTTTTTTTTTTATTATTATTATTATTATTATTTATTAATTCAACAGTACTATTACATTACTTAGTACGAAACTTACACCTTCTATACATTTGAGTATATCTATGTGCTATTTATAACTTACACTTAATTTTAATTTTTAACTTTTGCTGCTAGTCCAGTAACAGAATATCTTTGCTGGAATAGCACATAACATGGAAGAAATATAGTTCTACTACCGTTGGGGGTAGGCTGGTCTGATCCAGTAAATGCAACAAAAAAAAATGGGGATAAATAAATAATAAAAAAAAATAATAAGTAAAAATGGTAAGACAAATAAATGAAAAAAGAAACATAAAAAAATAAAAAAAAAAAAATAAAAAAATAAATAATAAATAAATAAATAAAAAAAAAAACAAACATCCAAATCAATTACAAAATAAATTAAAATTTTAAAATTTAAATAATTAAATTGAGACATAACGTTTACATCTATTTATTTATTTATTTATTTATTTATTTATTTATTTTTTGTTTTTATTTTTTTTTTTTTTTTTTTTTTTTTTTTTTTTTTTTTTTTTTTTTTTTTATATATTATATTTCAACCGTCTCCCTCTTTCCGAACACCCTGTTGACAAGTCAAACAAATCACACGCTCATTTTCCCCGAGGAGCAATTTCCTGGGGGGGAAAAGGGTTTTTCCCCTCTCATTCCCGGGAATTAAATTTAAAGCCCATCGCACGGAGAAGGAGGATAATGAAGATAATTACTTTGAGTGAGAGCGTCGTTGTCGTCACTTATCCGATCTCCGATACGCTCGCGATTTCGCGAAATAACGCGAAACGCCCAGGTTAAAGCTTGATTGCCGGCAAAAATGAGACCATTAGGGGAAAAAGCGGAACAAAGGCGGAAAAAAAGGCAGGAAAAGGGGGACGGGGAAAAAAAGCAAAAAACCCAGGTTCGAAAAAATTATTGTTCAACTTACTTCTTCCTTAAACATAAAAAATTTCGCTCGACAGAAAGTCATGATCTCTTTCAACTTTGCGAAAATTTTCGCTCCTCGCAAAAAACCTTTTTTTTCCCTTTTTACCCCCTTCTCTCAGCGCGAAACATTTATGGGTAATCTTATTTAACTTGAGTATAACTTTTAATCAAATAAATAGAAAAAAAAGAGAGAGGATGAGAAAAAGGAGAGAAAGAAAAGGAGTGAGTACGAATATGTGTATGTGAGAAAGAGAGAGAGAGTGCAAGAGGGGGAAAAAGAGAGAGAGAGAAAAGAGAGAAAGAGAGAGAAAGAGGGAGAGAGAGATAGAGAGAGAGAGAACTAGAGTAGTGGAAATGAGCAGTTTTTCGAGAGTAACTTAGTGGAGGAACGAAGGAGGAAAGGTGGGTAAATAGAGGGGAAGGGCAGGGGGGAGGGGGGGGAGAGTGAAGGGGGGCTAGAGGGGAGGCTAGATAGGTTGGTAGAGTGGGAGAGAGTAGAGGGATAGGGGTGAAAACTGTAAAGGCAGACCGCGGGAAAAACTTTTTTGCTTTTTAAAACTTGGAGAGGAAAGAGATTTAAAATATTTCTGATTTCGTGAGATTTTTAAATTTTTTGATGCTCTTTTGCACGTTGGAATCATCATTTGAGCCACGCGGGTGCGGAGGAAAAAAAGAGAGAGAGAGAGAGAGAGAGAGAGAGAAGAGAGAGAAGAGAGAGAGAGAGAGGAGAGAGAGAGAGAGAGAGAGAGAGAGAGAGAAAAGAGAGGAGATGGTGAGTAATTTGTAGGGCAGATTATTTTGTTCTGCTGATGGTAATAAACGGAAGGAAACTCAAATTTAAATTTTGCGCGAAACAAGTCTCAAATTGGTGTGGAATGTAAACTTAACTCCTTTTTTCTACTCGTCTTGTTGATAATCATTTTCGCTCGTCGAAACTTTCGTCGGTGAAAGCTCTTCTTAACTGGCAAATCTTAAGGCAATCTAGCAACGCTGCAATCTGTCCATTTAAACGCTTATAAAAGGTCGAACCATCGAAGCTGCTCCACGCACTTCCTCGAATCGATTTTTTCCGCCGGTCAAAACGGAAAAAATTGCAATGTTGCTACATTACCCCGCGACGCCACTGAAAAAGGCGTTTACAACTCTGTATGAATTTTGAAGGTTCTCATTGCCTCCTCTGATTCTTTTATTGTAATTTTCTTTCTGAAAGAGTGTTCATAAGTAAAACTAGCTTTGCTCCCTCAGGGGCAGTGGTTACAGTGGGTAACCACCTAATATCTCTGCATGAAATGCAGGGGAAATTTTGAAAAAATTTTTTTTTGAGTTATTTAGACCTTAGGACCCTAACAAACACAATGTCAATTTTTTTGACCACTACCCTTAATGCGCCCCTCAAAGGGTTAAAATTAAAGTAAATCTCGGGAAAAGAAACTTGTCAATCTTGGTTCGGTTAGTGCCGATGAATTCGGCCGTGCCTGGTCCAAGATCCTCTTCAACAGGCGCCCCCGATCCCGGTACAAAAAAAAATTGGTGGGTATATCCGGTACCGCTTGGCTGAATGGTAAACTGTTTCTTCCTGTACAATCCACATTCTCCCATAATATGACACATTTTTAAGTCTTGATTGATTTTAAAAATTTCCCGTTCTTATCGTCGATTTTTATGCACGGCCGAAAAGGCTTGAGTATTCTGTGGCGTTAGGTACTTTTTACAACGATTACAATACCCAAAAGGGGTGGCCACTGTGGCCATCCCTTTGGTATTGTAATCGTTATAAAAAATAACTCTATTTTAAACGTAGATTGTTGGGTCTCTCCAAACTCAGAGTGGAGAGCACAAACCAAAAATAGTACGCACAACAACGCCTGCATTGATAACTATTCGAATATACAGGGTGGTCAAAAAGTCCCGGGACGGCTTCATAACTTTTGAACGGCGCCAGATAAAAAACCAAACTTGGGGGATGTTAATATCTTATTAATTAGAACTACTTTTCGGCGTACCTGAAAAATTTCCCGGGGGGCACCCGTAAAGGGGGGGTTTTGCCCTCCAACTCAAAATTTTCAAATGGCAACCCCACTCTTGTGATACCTTGTTTGAAAAGGCATACAATTCTAAGACTTTTGGCGCAAAATGGAGGTCGATATCGTTTTTCCTCTTCGATATATCGAAAGTCAAAGTTCGATTTCGACCCATTTTCAAAAAATCAGAACTCTCATTTGAAAAGCCGAACTTAAGAAAACTAGGAGTCAAAAATACAATAAAAAACATGTACTTTTCAGGAAAAAAAACGGTTTTGATATTTGTCTAGTCTTAGGGCCCCCCAAAATTATTTAAAAAAATGACCCCTCAGGGGGATATTTTAAAAAATTCCGAGCTGCGACCCCTATCGAGTGATACATCGTTGAAAGGGCACACAAAACTGAGCATTTTGGCGCAAACCGCAGGTCGATATCGTTTCTGGTTTTCGATGTATCGAAATTTTCCAATGAGTAAAAAACCAACTTTGTAATTCGAAAACCAAAGAGGACATCGACCTGCGGTTTGCGCCAAAAAGCTCAGTGTGTGCCCTTCCATGCGATGTATCAGTCGATATGGATCGTAACTCGGAATTTTTGAGAAAACCCCCCGTGAGGGGTCATTTTTTTAAATAATTTTGGGGGCCCTAAGACTAGACAAATATTTAAACCGTATTTTTTTCTGAAAAGTACTTGCTTTTTAGAGTATTTTTATTTCCAAGTTTTCAAAAGTCCGAATTTTCAAATTGGAGTTCTGATTTTTTGAAAATGGGTCGAAATCGAACTTTGACCATCGATATATCGAAGACGAAAAACGATATCGACCTCCGGTTTGCGCCAAAAGTCTTAGAATTTTATGCCTTTTCAAACAAGGTATCACAAGATGGGGGTTGCCATTTTAAAATTTGGAGTTGGGGGTGAAACCCCCCTTTACGGGTGCCTCCCGGAATTTTCGGGTACGCCAAAAGGTAGTTCCTATTAAGTTATAAATATCCCCCAATTTTGGTTTTTTTATCTGGAGCCGTTCAAAAGTTATGAATCCGTCCCGAGACCACCCTGTATAACTTTGATATAGGTACATACCTGTCTAAAAAGAATAAAATGAAGGTACTGCGGGCGCGAATCTAAAACTTTCTGGACCGCTTGCAGACTTTTTCACCTTCAAACTTGACACAGCTGACGTGCCTTGTATAATGTCAGTATTTCTGTCTGTAACAGTCAATAATTACTTAGCTTTGATGAATGAGGGTAAACACGGAGCTGGTTTTTGGAAAAATCGCGGAAAGCGAAAAAAGCTGCTGCTGTGACAAAAAAATAACAAACAAATAATCCAAACCTCTGCTTTCGGAAAAAGTGCCTGACACACAGATTTGTCATTGCATTTCACTCGAATAAACTGCTGTGTCAACTTCGAAGAAAACCACACAAAAACACACATGTGCACACGAAACGTTTCCACATTTTGCGTTTGACTTACCGAACCAATTTTTTTGTATTTTCATATTTATTTAGAGGTATACACCTCTCCTCTTTTGTCAATATACGCCACCCTCGCTGACCTCTACAGGCAATGGGGTCTCTTTGCAATTTTTGGGTAAAAAAATTGCGAGACTAAATAAACGAACGAACGAACATTGTAGGGCACCCTTAAACGACTCAGCAAGGGAACTGTCAAAGACTTTATTTTTACATATTAAATAAATGACCAGAGTTTTTTTTTTAGAGTTGTGAAAACTACACAACTGTAGCCGTTTAGGAAAATTAAAGTGAGCTTGACAGCAAGGACGGTATAAGTATTGTAACATTAGTAACAATAATAGCAATAAGACAAAATCCTACAAAAGAACACAGAGCATAAAATATGAGACAGGCAGGAGGTCTACTTGTTTCAGTTTACCGCACTAGAATGCGCTCATACAGAATTGGCACTCACGTATCACTCCCCTGCAATTCTACAATTTTTGGTTTTCTACAATTACAAATTCTTAATAATAATATAATAATTTAATTTGTCACTAATGGTATAATATTAACCCTTTCTGTCACGAATTATGAAAGAAGTTTCACTGTAATCTGAAACCTATACTATTAAATTGAACGAACTTTTCTCATATGATTTTATGTGTGAGTCAATTTTTCAGAATTTCCATAAGGCTCCATGTAAAATGTCGTTCCTTATGATGGACACACCGAGAAAAACCCCGTAGGGACGTCACTACGCACACGATTTTGTACAACTATACACGTGTGTATCTCCAAACAGGGACAATTGCGGGGGGGGACCCAAAGGCACCATTGTTTTCAGCTCATCTAGTTCTACCAGTCTCCTTAAAAAAACACAAAATGTCATCCCCTTGCAACTGCCCCATTAATTTCAAATGTGGGGCTCTTAATTCATAAAACAAAAACAAACAAAAAAGAAGTTGAGAATTTCAAGGATCATAACTTCCGGGTAAAATAAATGAACTACACTGAAAAAAAAATCAGCTAAATTTAACTAATTTCAACTTAAAAGTATGGACACCACTTAAAACTGTTAGTTTGACTGTTTGAATTAGTAAAAATTTAAATCCGTGCCATGTTAATTAACACGGCACGAAGTTAATTTTACTAATTCAAATAGTCAAACTAACAGTTTCAAGTGGTCCATACTTTTCAGTTGAAATGGGTCTGTTGCAAACTTTTGCTACAGCGCTATAGAGTGTGCAATCTAATGTAAAATCGCCTGAAAAGTCCAATGAGATGGCATCAGAAAGCAATGAAAATTTAACAAAAAACTCACAAAAAGCGTTTAATGAAATCCAAGATGGCGGCAAAATATCGAGCAATCTGTATGCATGCACCACGAACATCCAAGGATAGCCAACCTCACAATATCCATCACAACCAATCACAACGTAAATAAACACATAACCTCTACCTGTAGTGAGGTTGTCAAAGTTGGCAATCCTTGGATGATCACGGTGCATACATTCAGATTCCTCGATATTTTGCCGCCATCTTGGATTTCGATAAACGCCTCTTGTGAGTTTAATATTGTATTTATTGACTTTATGATGCCACCAATGGACTTTTCAGGCGATTTTACATGGGAGTAAACACTTTTTATCGCTGTAGCAAAAGTTTGCAACAGACCCATTAGTTAAATTTAGCTGATTTTTTTTCAGTGTATATGTCTGAGGGAAATAAAACCAGGAAAAAAATAAAAATAAATAATGAAAAAACAGTTAAAAAAAAACTTCAAAAATATCGGAAAAATCATCTCTCTGTGCGTCGCTTCGGCGTTGAGTCGCGTCACGGCGATGAAGACGACCGTTGACGCTCTCGAGCGCAGGGTTGCCGAGTCACACGAACTTTCCCGTGCTTTTTTATATTGTAGCTTGCTGTGAATTATCCGATCTTCTCGGGCAATCTGGCAACTCTGCAGGGTCGTTCCCTCGTCAAGAGACGCTTATTTTTATGAGCCGAGTCAAAATGAGATCCTGAAGACGCCTGACTGGCGACACAATTTGACGCAACCCGTCGTGCAAGCTGCGCCGACTAACGATAAGACTGCCGTTTGGTGCTCGCGGTGACTTTGGTGCGTCCTAATAAGTTCATTTCATATATAAAAAGAAAAAAACACAAAAAACAAAAACAAAAACACAAACAAAAACAAAAAACAAAAAAAAACATACAAACAAAAACAAACTTGCCCTCAATCTATTGATTTTTTAGTGACTGGACAGTATTTATTTTGGTTAGGTAAAATGACACTGTCCAACAAAAGTTGGGTTTTGCTCTGTCCCCCTGACGAAACCTATTTTCCCCCGATCCCATGGATGTTAAAACGAAGGAAAATCGCCGTCAGAACCCCACATCTTGGGCGGGAGGGGTAAAAACCCGCCAATTTTGCATACCTTTGATCGATTTTTCCAATTTTTCGGTACAGAAACCAATCTAACAAAAAATTTAATTAATGCATCTGAAAGAGCATTAAATTTGCTACAGATCCGTGTAATCAGATTCATTTTTTTATATTTTTTTCTTTGGAATAATTACGCATATTCCGAAAAATTACTCTCAAAAAATTTCCCAAAAAATCGACTTTTCCTCAGTTTTTCCCTTATATATTCAGATCCAGGAATTCAATGTCAAACCCGTTTTCATAGTCTTAAAGCGCATAAAATTTGCTACAAAATCAAAGCAATAATCATCGTTTATTCAATTATTTGGCGTCGTCAAGTGCCATACAATGAGTGCTCAAAAAAATCAATTTTTGCGATTTTTCTCCTCACATAGACTACCATTCAAACCCAAATCGCTCCAGGTCAACCCTATGAGAAGAATGCACCACTTTTTTTTTAAAATTGAAAATATGGCTGATGGGAAACAATAATTGAACACCTTGGAGCCCTCTGCTTTCCGAAAACTCCAGATTTTGAGAGAAAATCATCTTTTTACATACTTCGAAAGAGCTTTCAATTTTCGCCTATTTTCTCTCGTTTTTTAATGCGGTGTTACCTACTACGCCCTAATGAGCAAAGTTTTGCAATGATTGTGCAGAGCTAGACTTCGAATTTTTTGCTCTCCTCAGTGAAATACCGTATCTTAATGGTTTAAATTCGAAGGTTAAAGGAGGCATTTCAAGTATTGGGTAATCGGGAGTTGTGTTAGGCTCAAGATTAGGTGGCCCTGAAAAGGGCTGTTTTGAAGGGGAAAAGAGATAGGTTTGTTTCATCTCCCACAAAGAATGGACTGAGAACAAACAATTTTAATTTTTTCAGGGATGATAGAGCTATGCGTAGGGAGTTTTAAAATGCTCATTTTTTGTTTTAGGCCCCCCCCTGCCTAGGGGGGATTGGGGGGCATGGAAAATCAATTTTTTGGCCATAACTTTTAAAAACTTACAGATAACCAAATAAATTTTCTTTGCAAGAAAGAGTCATTGAAATACCTGTCTGTTGATGTATAACATGGGTAACAAATTGTAATGCCTCCATTTTCATCAAGATATTGCGTTTTCAAAATTTAGAAAATTTCAAAAATCAGATTTTTTACAATTCACAATTCGGATTGCCACGGAGGAAAACCGAAATAGCCCAAAAGAAATCTCTTGGCTTCCCGGTTAAAATGAGTCCACGAGATTGTTTTGGGAAATTGTTCTTCTTCGAATTATGAAGTTTTAAAGTCAATCTCTATCTGCTAGGTAGCCATCTTGGATTTAACCAAATTCGATGACAGTTGAAAATTGCGGGCTTTTTAGGTCGCAGAATTAAATTCCACCATCAGGTTTGAAAAAATGTCACCCCTAGGCAGGGGGGGGGGGGGGCTAAAACAAAAAATGAGCATTTTCAAACTCCCTACGCATAGCTCTATCATCCCTGAAAAAATTAAAATTGTTTGTTCTCAGTCCATTCTTTGTGGGAGATGAAACAAACCTATCTCTTTTCCCCTTCAAAACAGCCCTTTTCAGGGCCACCTAATCTTGAGCCTAACACAACTCCCGATTACCCAATACTTGAAATGCCTCCTTTAACCTTCGATTTTAAACCATTAAGATACGGTATGCCCTACGGTGTCCTTCCGTTTTTGGTCGGAAAATCCCTCCAGACTTAGTGTTTAAACACTACATCAGCGATTTTTAAATGCTGAAACACAATTGTTTTTGTTTGTCTTTTTTTTTCATTGCACGCTGACTGTCTGCTTTTTACCCTAGTTCCGATGAGGTTTTTTTTTTTTTCTTTTTGGAATTCCTTTTACAAACACGTTTTCATTGCATATTCTACGATGCAACTTGATAATAGGAGTGTCACTCACCACGGGAAAGAGGAAGGAAACAAAGACAACGCACAGTGGTCCAAGATCGAAAAGAAGTGCAAAAATCAGCGAAAAAAGTTATCGTTTATTACCTTTGAAGCTTTATTTAAAACTTTCCATTGAAATTTCTTAGTTTAAATTTTTTTACTAAAAACAATTTCTGGGATTAAATTGGTCTTGAAAGTTTATAAGTGCTCAAATAAGGTAGATGCCTCAATTACCGCCACCTGTCCCAAATACCGTTACCCTGTTCATTTATTCTTTAAAATAAGCCTACTTTAGCTAGCTGCTATATGGGATAAGTGTTTTTCATAGGTTGGCTGAACTGGTGATTAAAGCTTGAAGTTTATATTTAGCAGCACTGTGCCCTTAAAAAATCACAGAAGTGGACATTTGCCCAGCACTACCTGTTCGTGCCGATTTCTTTCAGTAGTTACTTCTTAAAAATTTGTTTACTTTCTGCTGTTTAAATTATTATAATTTCATTATTTCCTGACAATAAACGATGATTTGAATGTAAAGCCAGTGAAAATATGTATGCCGAGAATTAAGAAAACTGATTTGACAATAATCGGGACTAAACCACTTAGCATGGCGGTAATTGGGACACGGACCATTTTTTCGAGTTTTATTAAAAACTTTTTTTCCTTATTGATTACTCCAACTACTTATTTTTTTAATAAAACTGGAATGTATTTGAAGGGTCCTAGTGCCAACAAATCCTAGATTAAAAAAAAATTGACATTTTTACAGGTATTCAACGGAAATTTGTTCTTAAGGGTGGCGGTAATTGGGGCATCTACCTAAAAGAGACATTTACGTATAGGGTGCCCCAAAAGCAACAATACTCGTGCTGTTAATTCAAAATTAAACAATTTAGCAATCTTATCTTGAAATTGTTTGAAGGATTAACTCGTTTGATTTCGATTGAGCTCAAAATAAGCACAACACTTGAAACCGAAGGTTATAGATTCAAGAGATATGCTCATCAGACTTCGCGCCACAAATTCAGTGGCGCGCAGTTCAAAATCACTGCAGGCAAGATGGCCGACAAAAGCAGAAAACGTATACTCTTTGCAGAAAAAATTGGGTTGTTTTCTGCTTTCCTGCTGAGTGCAGCCCAATGTTTTCTGCAAAGAGAATACGTTTTCTGCTTTCGTTGGCTATCTTGCCTGCAGTGCTTTTGAACTGCACGCCACTGAATTTGTGGCGCGAAATCGGACGAGTCAGCTCTTTAATCTATAACCTTGCTTGATACCCGCAAAATTGTTTAAAGATTACCAAGATTTAAAGTGTACAAATTTCGACCAGGGTACTTCATTTAGAAGTCATAGTACTTTCTGAAATCTGTCCACTTCTCAATGATCTTAGGCCACAGTGCGATGTGCAAATGAACTTCGACGCCGTGGCGTGCTCATCAAAGCTAGAACGTATGACGCAACATCAAACTGGCAAAATCCCCCGCTAAAGAAAGCAATAATGCTACAGCCATTTTTTTTGTTCCACACCCCGGGTTCCCAAAAAGCGGACTCTTTTAAGTGGCAAAATTTCCCATGAAAGCACCAGAGAAAACCCACTTCACCATTTTTCCTTTCCCCTTTTTTCCCCCCCCCAGTTTAAAGGATTAACCTTTTATTGATAAAGGGAAAAAAAAGATAAAAAACAAAAAAAAAAAACAAGAAAAGGGGTAAAAAAGAGAATATATAAAAAAAAAGGGAAAAGAATGAAGGGTGTGGTGTGGGAAAAGAGAAAAAGGGGAGGGAGAGAGAGAAAAGAGAAGAAAAAGAGAGAAAAGAGGAAGGGGGAGAGAAAAAGAGTGGGGAAAAGAAAATTAAAAAAAGAAGAGAGGGGGAAAAAAGAAAACAAAGGGGTGGGGAAGAAGAGAGAGAAAAAAAGCGAGAGAGGAGAGAGAGAGAGAAGAGAGAAGAGAGAGAAAAAGAGAGAGAGAGAAAAGGAGAGGGGAGAAAAGAGAGAGTGGAAAAAAGAAAAAATATAAAACAGAAGGGGGAAAAAAGAGATGCAAGTGAGTGTGTGAGAGAAGAGAGAGAAAGAGCGAGAAGAAAAGAGAAAGAGAAGGGGAGAGAGAGAAGAGAGAGGAGAGAGAGAGAGATAGAGAAGAGAGAGTTTGAAAGAGTGAGAGGGGGAGAGAAAAAGAGAGTTGATGAACAAGAAATATATATACAGAGGGGGAGAGAAAGAGAAGAGAGACAGAGGGGGGTTTAGAAAAGGGGAGAGATAGACAGTAATAACGGAATGATATTTATACCCATCATTAACGTCACTGAGATCGTCCTTTTAAACACTTATTTCCTCATTTAATGATAGAGAAAAGGAGTAAAATGAAAAAAGGGGGGGGAGGGATGGAAGAGAGAATAGTGAGAGAGAAGAGCGGGGGCTGGGAGTGAATGAACACTTTTAGTAGCTTCTGCGATCAATTATTAAATAGAAGCTTTCAAACTATTTTGCATCACAATCCCAAAATGCTTTTTGGGCTCCCTTCGTTGGCTCCTTCTGGCGTAACCGCACGTACAATAGACTGCATAATGAGGTCCTTAAATAATTATGACACTTTTTAGAGCTGTAAAAAATACACATTCTTCCCCTCCTTCTGTACAGGTTTCACATGCAAGCTCCAAGATGAATCGTTGAGTTAATGAACATCGTTTGGGAGTAGGGAAAAAACGATCGATGGAAACGATCAGGTTTACCGGCTACACAGAGAAAAATGCTTCGGTTGTTAGAACTGAAGTTCGATTTACTTTGATCACCGACATTTTCGGTTGAATAAACCAAAATTTTCGGTCGTAAGTACCGATGAAATCGGTAAGTAAAACCCCAAAATTCCGCCCTTACCTAATACTCAGTATTACTAATGAAGCATTCGGTATCAGGACCAAACATTTCGGTTCCTCGAACCGAAAACTTCGGTGATCAAATTTTACAGATGTATTTTTCTCTGTATATGATAAACTGACTGTTTCGGTGAGACGGAGAAAATTCAAAATTGACCAATCGGGCGTCGCTTCACGTTTAAAAAGTATCGAAGCCGCAAGAAAATCCCTGGATTTTAAAACTCCCCTCGTCACTAAAACAGTATGTTGAACCTCTAATGGGACAGTTGCAAAAGTCTGAAATGTTGTGTTTTTTATTAAGAGAAAAAAAGTACTTGATGAGCTGAGAACGCCTTTTATTTTTAATTAACCCCATCGTTTTGGAGCTGAGGTTTGGGCCCAAAACATATTATTTTAAAAGGGAATTTTGCGTAGTGACGTCATCACGCACTCGATTTTTTACAACTTTACATCTGTGTTACTCCTAATTCTGGACATTTAAGAAAAAACCTAGGGTACCATTGTTCATAGCTTATCAAGCAATTCCATTTTCTTCATAAAAACACAAATTTTAGACCCTTCTAAGAAACCACGAAGTAGTCCACAAATCTGAATTTCACAAAAGGGACATAAAAAACTGTTTCAAAGTCAGATAAGTCATTTTTAAAAAAATTTAACAAATATTTTTCCGATACTTTCTAAGCCACCAGAAAAACCGAAGAGGGTTTTTTGAAAGTGTTAAAACAACCCGATCTGCTTTAATTTATTTTCTCATTTTTCCCCCGTAAAATTCAGTTTTGTGGACTACTTTGGTTTTTTTAATTAGCTCTATTGGTCAGTTCACTTTCACTGAAAACCGCATTTCACGCAAGAATGTTGGAATGGGTTTTTTTTTTTTTTTTTTTTTTTTTTTTTTTTTTTTAAGCGTGCCGTACGAACCGTGCGCTTTTTAAAATCGTTTTTCTCTTATTAGTGATAGGAAGTCATATTCTGGCGCTCAAACACAAATCACCTACCTGCAAAGAAAACTGCCTTTCATTGCTTTTTCTTTCCTATTATGTGAGTGCAGTTGAGTCAACGCACATCTCACGTGAAAAATTTAAAACTTAACATGAAATAGCTAAGTTTTAAAATCGTTGGTTTTCAGAGTCGAGACAAACACACTTTGCTCGTTTATCATGCGTCACGAGTAATTTTACACTTTTTCAATGAATTTTCGTTTATCAATTGTCAAAAATGCAGTTTTTATTACATGATGAAAATTTAAACATTTTAATTCTTTAAGGAAACCAAGGAAAGACCATCTCTCTATTTTCATTCTTGATTTTTTTCTCTCTCTTTTTTTTTCACCCTGAACGAATCGATTCTGGTTCTCTTCAATTAAAGCTTTCAATGTCGAACAAATTTAAAAAAAAAAATCCTTAGTCTTCAAATTTCACCAAACTACCATTCCAGACAAATGCACTGCTCATTGACCATACCTCACGAGTAATTTTACACTTTTTCAATTACTTTTTAGTTATTATTTGTCACGAACGCAGTTTTTATTACATCATGAAAATTCCACATTTTTAACGCTTGGAGGAAAACATGGAAAGGCCTTCTCTCTATTTTCATTCTTGATTTTTTTCTCTCTCCTTTTTTTTCACCCCAAACGCAGCGATTCCGGTCTTCCTCAATTGAAGCTTTTAATGTTGAATTCATCGTTTTATTCAAGGAATTTGAAAGTTTACGACTCGATACTAAAACGGCTTGACAGCGTTGCCGGATTTGAATGGGGATTCCTAACTTGGTTTAATGTATTAAGTAAGTGGGTCCAAAATTTGGCAACATCGTGGCTAGATATATATAACGTATCTATATAATCGTCAGCCTTAATCCGGGGCGGACTGAAAACAGAGATGCATAAATTCATTTTATGTACCCATCGTTTTATGGCGAAGTCTCTCTTCAACAACGCAGCAGGGTCAAAGTTGTGTTTCGCTACATACACAGCTTTAAAAGCTCAAAGTTAGCTCAAAAAGCCATAATGACTGTCACAACGTCTGGCCCTCATCCGTTGCGGTTTTGATGGTTTCATCATGGTGCTCTAGTTTTAATTAGCTTATAACTTCGGAAGTAAAACTTATTTTTTCACTTTCCGAAAAATAAGGACTGGGAATATGTGTGTTTATGGCTCTTTGGTGATGCGAAAAAGTTACGTCCAATTATATTCACTCTACGTTTATGGAGCTTGCGTTCAAATTCAAGGGTTGAAAAAGGAATCGCTCGCGGAGATAACTTTTGAAAGTTGCTGGAGAGATTCCTGAAGCTGTGAAACTATATGTTTACTGGCGTGGGTGGATTAGTCACCTCATAGTCCAGTTGCAGACTATGAAATGTATGGCGACAACGCATTTTATCGATTGAGCCCTATTGAGTCTAGCGGTGGTGGGGCGGGGGGGGGGGGGGGTTTTCGATCACATGCCAGTTTTTTGCTTAAATTTCTCATTTTGTTTTTGTTTTTATTTTAAATCGTGGTACTATATTACTTTCAAAGCAAAGCGGCATAGTGTGACTTTCCAAAAAATTTAACATTAAATGCATGAAAACACCTATGAATCGACGAACATTACGAGCATTTCGAACACGGAAATTCTTTTTAAATGCAACAAACGATATTAGAATAAACTTAAATACAGAGAAGGAAAATCGTAAGAGCAATCGCAGCGCAATGCAGCATGGGTATTTTTAATCTACTTCAGACGAGATGCGTAACAGCTGGTGCTGGTGAGCGGTGATTTTTTCAAACCGATTGAAAAAAAAAAAAAAAAAAAAAAAAAAAAAAAAAAACAAGCAGCCTTAAAAACACGCGCGCGAGTTACGAATGGATGCACGACCTTAATCAATAATTGGTGGGCAGGGTGCTTCAGGTTTACTGTCAAAGGGTTTTTGTATAGCTGGTTCTTACTCCTTAATTAATATTTTATACGAGGGTCGCCCAAAAGTAAGTATCATTTTTTTTTTTTTTTTTTTTTTTTTTGTTTTTTTTTTTAGATATTAACGCTAGAAAAAAATCTAAAACCCCTGTTCGATGCGTCATATTTTCAGCTTCAAGCCCCTTTTTTCTTAGATTTTCAATATCCTTGAAATTAAAAATATGGCGGCCATTTTACCGCGACCACCTCCTGTCATAGTGCAGGTCCCAAAAATTTACGCAATCGGTATTCAGACATAAAAAATGAATATTGTTTCAGAGAGCGAGAGACAATCGGGGAACCAGCACAAATGTGCTGGAAAGCCTGCAAAATCGTTGAAACAAAGACCAAAGTCACTTATAATCTTCACTCTACCAAGCTTTCTTTTAAAATAACTTACAGGAGATATGTATGCTACGAGCTCTTTCTCACACCACATTTTCTCTGCGCGTCCCACCAACTAAACTTAGCAGTTAGTGCCAGCCATCTAAAAATTCAATGGCTTTGATTCAATGCTCAAAAACGCAGAGTGCATTGTACAAAAGCGAAAAACAAAAACCAGACCGAAACCAATATGCACTCCCATTAGGGTCGTACATTAAAAAAAAAAAAAAAAAAAAAAAAAAAAAAAAAAAAAAAAAAAAAACGTGCCTTTGGCGTTTACTGCCGCGCATATTTTAAAAAGTTGTCTCTGAGCGCAATTCCAATTGATCTGCGATACGTAGAATGCAGATGAATCAAAAAACACCGAGAAGGTTGTGGTCGCTCTCTTCTCTGCGGTTCCGATGAAACTTTTCGCAAAGCAGCGAGAGAGTCGACGAAACTGCAAAAGCCTCTTTTTGGTCTTCTTTCGAGATTTTGAGGAAGACCATTGTTGCCATTTATCAATTTAAAAAAAACCATTTTCATCCATTTCATAGCTTTAGACTATTTTTTGATGCAATTTCAATGAAGTTTTTTGGCGTCAGCCGAATCGTTAAATTTACACAACTTTGCAAAAGTCAGAACACGCGGAATGACACGATAATATAATCATAGTAATTTCGTCATGGCAGCATACTTTTTGAATCCTAGAGGAATGGTACATTAAAATCACACTGATTTAGAAATCAGTGTGATTTTAATGTATCATTCAGATTTGGGTAAATGGGGGTGGTGATCGATTACACGATTATCGGGTAATCCTAATCGTTTTTTGGGGGGTTTTTTAGGGTAATCGGGCTTTTTTTTTTTAGAACCCACCCATCACAATAGTCTCAGAATAAACAAATCTGATCGAAAAGACCCTAAAGACCCTACATGACCCTAAAGACTACATCTAACCCTTTATTATGGGCCAAGCCTGAGTAAACTCGTTTTTTTTATTTAGTCTATTTTACATTGTTTCAGATCTTCATTTCCCGATAAACGCAACTATCGATGAAAACATCTACAAGACAAGCTTTCTTCGGGGGCCCTTTATTTTGTGGTATAGGCAACTCTAACTCCCCCGAGTACGAACAGTTAACTACCTTTTCCCCAAAGTAAACTAAAGAGTGTGGCGTTATTTCGGACAACCATCGCCTTCAATTCGTCGTATAGGCAATTCCAACTCCCCCGAATACGAACAGTTAAATATCTTCCCGATGTAAACGGAGGAGAGGCGTTCTTTTCAATTAACTTTGTCCTTAGATGGTTTTTTACCATCCAAAGGTTTGCCAGTTCCCGATTACCCTCGTGCAATCGATTACCCATTTGCCCAACTCTATGGTATCATTGAATTTTCGGGTTTTTTTTTGTCGATCTTTCGGATGACACGGAGAAAAAATTTATGTTAGGGGACTTCTACAGAATAGTTAAATGTAAATTCTGGTATCTGTGAAGATATTCCTGGTCTCAACGAAAAATGTATTTTGAATATTACTAGAAATCTAGTTAAGGATACGCGAATGAACATTTAACTAATACGTAGAAGTAATTCTGGTAGTCCCAAACATAAATTTTTCTCCGTGTAGGCACTTTTTATACAGAAATTGTCATAAATTTCGTAGCTTTATAGACGTTTTTATGATGCAGTTTTTATGAAATTCGTCGGCGTCAGTGAGCCCTTGAGCATCACAAAATGTGACAACGTCACTTTCGATTTCCCAAAATTTTATTGTTTGAAGATCTTGATCGACCCCTTTTTGCGGCAAAGACTTTGCCGAGGTGAGCAACGCGATATACCAACTTCAGATCTTTAACTGTTTCAAAAGTCCGCTCTCAAACAGATCATGCAAAACCAACCGAAAGCTCTTTCACTATCCCATGTACTCCGCCGCGCCGCGCTCTCGTCATCAAAGGGCATCTCTCAGTTATCGCAAAACCTAGCCTGGGTTTATCCGAACGGAGAGTCAACAGTCTTGTTCATTATTCATCAATTTAATCTTTCCCTAGCTACTCCTTATTCCTTTTTTCCTCCCTCGTTTCTCCCAAAACTTACTGAGTTTTTTTTTTTTTTTTTTCGCCTCCATAATTTTTCCCCTCGGGTTTTTTTTTACTTTTTTTTTCTCCTCCATCTGCCAGTTTTAATTATTTTCCTCTCCACTCGCTCCGTGCTCGTTCAGCTAAGAACTGCATGGGGTTTTAAAACGATTAGTATTAGTCTCAATCTCTCTCCTTTTTTTGTTTTGATTTCGTTGAGTCTCTGTGTCTCACTCACTCCTTCTCAACTACCCCCTTTCTTCCTATTTTTTTTCTCCCTTTCCCCTACTTACTCCTTTTGCCCCCTCCTCCCTCCAGTCGGATCCAATATTTTTCTAAAATTTTTCGGGAAGATTCTGAATATGTATAAAAAGCCTCTTTCGACAATCAAATTGAATCCGCAAAAGGAGGTTCTAACTGAACATCTTGTGATTGGTGCGCACTAGAGTTCCTTATGTAGAGAGTTAAGACAAGTGAAACCATGGGCGCCGCCATTTGATTACGCTTTTGCACATTTGTTTACATTATGAGGGGTTAGAGTCCCAATAAATGAAAGAGTCAAGACACGTGATCAGAAGTGAAGAAGAAGGGGTCTGAGGAGCCTCTGGAGGCGCGCCTCTTGTTTACATTTTTATCCAACGATCTTCCCGCCGAAGATTACTTATACATGTTCGTGTGTAAGTAATCTGTATAAGGTCAACATAACCTTCAATTACCGTTGAAGCTTCACTACCTGTTTTAATTTACAGTGAAGAGTAAGGGGTGAATTTTATTCTGTTCTGAACATTTGTACGTCAATTTCAATAGAAAATCTCATCAGTAAGAGCTAAAAGTGCCAAAAGTTTCCTGAAAGCTGGGCGGCTGGAAAGATGGTTCCATGAAGATGTAAACTAGAGGCGCACCTCCAGGCTTCATAGACGATAGACCTCTTATTCTTCAGCTTTCAGCAGCCAATCAGAGATAGAACCTCGTATAGCGAGACTCTTTCACACAGAGAAAATACTTCGGTAAAATTTGATCACCGCAGTTTTCGGTTAGAGGAACCGAAATGTTCAGTTCTGATACCGAATGCCTCATAAGTAATACTGAGTATTAGGTAGGGGTGGAATTTTGGGGTTTTACTTACCGATTTCTTCGGTACTTACGACCGAACATTTTGGTTTATTCAACCGAAAAGTTCGGTGATCAAAATAAGTCGAATCTTCAGTTCTAACAACCGAAGGATTTTTCTCTGTGCATATATAGGGCCTCTATGAGGAGCCATTTGTTGTGTTTTGATACGACGCAAAGATTACAGTGCCATAGAGTTTCTAACGGATTCACTTTTTTTGTTGGTTGACATGTATTTAAAGTTTTTTTTGGGGAAACTATAGACATCCGTGAGGTACATTATGATTAAAACTAACAAGTTCACAGACAATTAACTATTACATGCGTACAATACCGTTGGACATGGATCCCTACCTTTATAAACAACTGTTTGTCAACAGATGTGCCGAAACGCATCCAAGGGCGGCGGCGCTCAGTGGATCGAAACTTTAAATTTTTAACGGTCCAAAAAAATTTTGGGTTTTTTTGCTTTAAAAAATATAAGATGTGACATTTTCTTGAACAAATTCATGTGGCTCTCTCTCTCTCTCTCTCTCTCACACACACACACACACACACACCCACACACCTATATCATGCAGTTGCTCATTCAATGTGGCATGACAGCAGAACTTTAATAAAAAGACGCTAGCATAAAAAACAAAAATACAAAAATACGCAATAAAACTTGAGAGAAGAACTATAATTTACAAGCGTCGCTTCATCAGACGATTCCTACGTTTGAATGCAACACTTATTTTTTTGGTAAGAGGGTGGAGAAACTCTTTCACTGCCATTTTCCCCTTCCCCGAGACCTCCTTACGCGATAAGTTGATGTAAATACTAAAAATAAACGCGCCATCGTCTTCGGCGAGTGCGTAAGAATGAATTTTCATTATGAACCATCCGAGTGCTCTTAATTGTAGCTTTTTTTTCGAGGTTGCCGACTTGTGTGCACAGTAACGCAACGAGATTTTTTCTCTATCTCTTTCTTTTCTCCATTGAAACACGTATGCTAGACAAGGATGGACAGAGAGGTAAAACCCCCTCTGGCTATCTTTTTTTCAACTTGTTCATTCAAAGGGGAAATACAGGAGAAAGAAGAGCTCCTGCACAGGGGGAAAAAAGGGGGGGAAAAAATCTGTTGATTTTACAGCCTGGGGTGTTGAAAAAGTGTGTAGCGTGTTAGCATGTTGGATTAACAGGCCCGAGTGGTTCAATTAGCACCGATGTTTGTCAAATTAACTACTCTGACGGTTTAAATTTTTCAGCTCAGATCTGTTGATCCGTACTAACCTTCTACTTACTTTTTAACACCCTTTGCTGTAAAATTAACACATTTTTTTTTGTATGCAAAGGGGGAAATTCTCTGCGTTGAATCAAAAACAAAATCGAATTTCTATCGACTATTTTCGTATGGGAAGTGGGACATTCGAAAATTACCAAGCCGATTTCAATTTCACGTTCACAAACGCATCAAAGCCGATCAGATTCCTGGATTTTAAAACTATCATCGCTCGTCACTAAAAACAGTCAATTGCAGGATTGGCTCAGGAGCGATAGATCACGGCAGTCTTCTCCAGATTGAAACTACGTAGAAAAGTATTGATTTTCTGAGGATAGGTTCTTTTCTATTGGGTTATAATAAGGCGGCGCAGACATCAGTACGCCGCATTTTTGTACATCAACTGTAAAAATATTGCAGAACAGAGTTTTTTCGTGCGTTGTGGTCACATTCCTGCTCTGAATATAATGCAACATTTGTGTCAACCGGTGGAATAATCGCTGTAATAAAAAACTGTAGCCCTAATAGAACTCCCTCGTGGTAAAATGTGTAACGTCAGCATTACCACTCAATTTCTGAAGGCTTTTTGTAAAGGAAAATCTTGCAAGGTATTGCTGTAGGCAAATTGACAAAAAAAAAACAAATTTTGCGACGTAAAATGATGCAAAAAACGATAAAACCATGAAAAAGTACGAAAACTCAATGCTTGCAGAGAAAATTTAGCTAAAAGTTAAGATGTACCCCACAAAAAAGAGCGTAGCCTCTACGAATGGGACTCTTGCAAACTTTTGCTGTGAGCAAAAGAATCGTCCATTCTGATGTAAAAAACCCGCACAAATCACGAAAATCACACTGAGAAAGTTTAAAAATTTAGTAATAAACCTACATAACTACATAAATGACAAGATCGGAATGGCGCGGCGGTTCGACAGAGGTATCATGGGAGATTCCTATCTAATATGCCACTTTCTCTTTGGAAACACAGAGGTATGTCTCAATTTTTAGCTAGGAATCTCCCATGATACCTGCGTCGAACTGCCATTAAGCTCGATTCTGAGAGTGAATTTCGTGATTTTTTAGTGTGCTCATCGTCATTTTTACAGGTTTTTATGCAAGAATCAACTCTTCAATCCCGTGTAGCAAAAGTTCGCAAGAGCCCCATTGGAGCAATTAGATTGTTGCTTTTGGTTTCTTAACAGTGAATTTGAAGGTTACGGATTATTATAGATTATGACGCAGATTATACACACTATGTTGTGTTATAAGTGAGAATAAGTCAAATAATTCAATATGCAATGTCTTTTGGGTTTTGCGGAGGGGGGGGGGGGCAATAACGCAACACATGCAGTCCGACTGAAATTTGAGCTACGTTTTTTTCAGCGAGGAGTGAGTTTTAGATATTTTAAATGGTCTTATCGTTTTTTTTGCAGCATTTTAAATCAGAATATAGATTGTCCATTTACCAACATTTTAACTTTGCAAGAGCTCCATCTTTGATGAAATTTTGATTTTCAAAATATTTCATCTATTCCATAGTTTACACATTATTATTTTAAATAAAGTCTACCCTCATCTTATAAAATTTTTATCGAAACTTTCTAACCAACCTACATTATTCGAGGCAACTGCACTGAAAAAAAGCGATAGTCACAATACTAGATTCTACTCATATTACCAGAGACACAACGGTATGTGAACGACAGAAAGTCTAGTAGTACGTTTACCAGAATGTGGTCACAGAACTAGAATGGGTCTGTTGCACAGTTTGGCTAGAGCGTTTTAAAGTATCAATTCGTATGTAAAAAGCCGTAAAAATGACAATGGCAGCATCAGAAAACACCAAAATTCATTAATAAACTCGCAAATTACGAAAAACACAAGACACTATTCACCCCTGTATCTTTCCACCACGTGCACGATATTTCGCGGGTCTAGCGCGGCACATTCTAATAATCATGGCCGACTGTCACCACAGCTGACTTCATGAACAAATAAACACTGACGGTGTCCGTTCGAATTTCTTACGTCTTAATATCCTCAATTCCTCACAACAGGTTGTGAATGACACAGAAACCGATATTTGTGTCGAAAACTTATCAAAATGAAACAATAACACACAGGAGTTCCAAGTCTGATTCCAACTTCAATCATCATACTCGGAACTCCTGTGTGTTATTGTTTCATTTTGATAAGTTTTCGACACAAATATCGGTTTCTGTGTCATTCACAACCTATTGTGAGGAATCGAGGATATTAAGACGTAAGAAATTCGAACAGACACCGTCAGCGTTTACTTTTTATTTGTTCATGAAGTCAGCTGTGATGACAGTCGGCCATGATTATTTGAATGTGCCGCGCTAGACCCGCGAAAGATCGTGCACGTGGTGGAAAGATACAGGGGTGAATAGTGTCTTGTGTTTTTCGTAATTTGCGAGTTTATTAACCCTTCACTGCATGACATTTTTTTTTCAACCAAAACTGGATTTTTCGATTCACTAGGTAGTCACATACATGGGAAAAATAGCAAAAAAAATAATTCGACAGTTTTTCTGTGAAAATTCTCATTTTTCCATTCTTGTCTTGTTTTTACAAGTGCTATAACACCATAAGAAATGGCGGGAAAAGAAAAAACAATTTTTTTTTCAAAATTTTCAAAAAAAGAAGAATTTTTTACTTTAATTGGATTTTTCAAAGAGCAAATGCCAGAAGCTTGGTAAAAATAATGAAATTGGGGTTGAATTGGATACGGGGGCAAATTTTCCCCCAACCATGATTTCTTTTATTAAATGCATTATAATAAGTGCTGGTGGTCTTTTGAAAAATGTTTGAGCCCTTTTTTATGTTTTCTTATAATGTGACACTGGTGATACAATTTGAAATAAGTCAAAATATATATTACAATGTCTGATATAGGGCTTTTTACATCATGTGACACTGGTGTCACACTATGCAGTGAAGGGTTAATGAATTTTGCTGTTTTCTGATGCTGCCATTGTCATTTTTACGGCTTTTTACATACGAATTGATACTTTAAAACGCTCTAGCCAAAGTGTGCAACAGACCCAGTTCATAAAAAATTTCAAGAGCTATGGTATACATGGTAAAAACACTAGAATTCTGGTAATTGTACTATCCCTTCAGTGGCGTCGCGTGCAATCTGGCAACGTTGTATTTAGTCCATTAAAACCCATGAAAAGAGTCGAAACGTTGGCGGTGCACAGTGCACTCCCGCGAATCGATATTTTACATGGGATCAAATGGACGAAATACTGCGTTGCCGGCTTGCACGCGACGCCACTGTATCCCTTACATAGGTTCACTTATTATTTTCATACTTCTGGTAATCTTTCTTATCAGTGTGGCAACAATGTTGCTCGCATCTTCACGCGATGCGCGTACTTTGGCTTCGAATTATTTTTATTTACGATTATGGTATTGTTATGATTTAACCGAGCTTTGCTCCTTCTCTCAGCGATGTTCGCAGAATAGAAAAGAGGTTTATTTTTTTGTGTATATTTTTTTTTGCGTCTTTTCCTCCTTTTCCTTCGCGGGCAAGAAAGGAGGAACGTCATAAAAACGCGCGAACATTCCCTTTTGGTTCGTCAATTTTTAGATCGCGAGAAAATGACTCAACTATATACGTCTCGACGTTTGTTGGCGATGCGATGAGACGTGGGCGGATTGAAGAGATCAGTAGATTTTTGTGGGTGGAGGGGGAATGGGTGATTGGGGGGGGTGTTAATGGAAAGGGGGTAAGGGTAGGGGAAGATTCTACAAAAAAAAAAAAAAGATGCACCGTTACACGATATGACTATATGATGGGTGAGCACGAGAGACTCATTACCATCATTCTTAATCTGTAATCTTTTGAATCTTGCGGTTATGATCTCTCCGAGAGAAAGGATAGACTTTTTACAGATGTCTGGTGAAATCTTCCGGAAATAAGGGACGGACGTCTGAATTACTCTCGGTCGTGACTGAACGAATGGATATAGTATTTTGTTTTCCTTTCACTATCTCTAAGTCATTTGAACACGTGTGTTAGAAAAGGATAGCAGATGGGGCCATCACGTGACTTTAGCCCCTATCTCCGTCCTTTACTAACACACGCGGTCTAATGGGGGGAGAGAGAAAGAAAGACAAATTCCTGTATCCGCCCATGTTAATGTGACTCCTTTTGACAGTCGACTTCAAAAGGGGGTTTGTCGGTTCACTCTTCATTTCTTAGTGAATGGATCTTGGCGCCAAATGAATTCAAAGACTCGTCGGTATAACCACGTTTTAATAATAGATTATGAGATGCATATTGCACATGGAGGACAATTTCACAATAAACGCGGAAATTTTCTTTGACGCCAAAAGATGTCATATAGAAATTGCATCATGAAAACGTCCAAAGCTATACCAAAAATGAATACATATTTCTGTTAAAAGGGGGTTCTTTCAGCAAGTTTTGCAATAATGGATCGTAAATTTAATGGATTGTTGAAATCATACAGCTTTTTCAGTGTCAAAACAGACGAAATGACCTACATGAATTATAGTATTGGCAGAACGACCCGACATTTTACTCAAAAGTAGAGTGATTTCAATTCACTGCATCATCAAAGTTACAGGTTGGTTTTTGCTGAACTTTGTTAAAATAAACACTTTTAACAGAAATATTCGTTCATTTGGTGACTTTTTATAGGTTTTATTACGGTGTAAAATAATTTTTATGACATTTTTTGGCGTCAGCGGAACATCCTGTTTTTGTGGAATTACCCGTAGAATGTTTTCTCCGATTGATTTTGATGCTTTTTAAATTTGACTTTTGGCTCATTTTAATGCGTTGGCTCGTGAGCGATCGATATTACAAGTTTTTCCCATTGAAAAACTATGGAAAAGAATCGAAACTACGAAGAATCGATTCTTTTACATAGAATTAAATGGACATCAACGACCGTATTCGTTACTTTCAGAAGTGCGTTTCCGCTCCATTTTACATTCTATCAATTTCTGAGAGCATTCGTCCTCCTTTCATCAAGATAGTTATAATGCTCGTTTTAGCGGATCCGGACATTTTCTCTCTTTCTCTCTATGGTCATTTGATCGCGTGTGTCAGAAAAGGACATGCCACGGGCAGTCACATGACTTTCGCCCCCTCTTCTATCCTTTTCTAACACACGCGATCAAATGGCCATAGAGAGAGAAAAACAATCCACTGGATGATGGCCATTCGAGAACGAGTTCTTCAGTTAAAAGGTTGTCAAATGCTAGATAAAAATATCTTTACAGTGACAGTGAAGAAAATGGAGAATGAGTTTAAAACCTCGCGGTTTGGCAACGCAGCCTTAATGACGTATACAGCATTAGACATATAGGGAGACTAAGATTCATCGCTATAATCATTGGGTTTTGAATCAGTGGTCTGGATGAAGCCATATGTATAGACATGGGGTAGGCTCGGCTGGGCCGAAAAAAGCGAATTTCGGATTTCGAAAACGCAATAGCAAAAAAAAAGTTGCTGTAGGTGGTCCTAAAGACGTGCGTAAAATTGCAGCCCCGAAAAATAATTTTTACTATCGCCGCAACGCCTTTGAAATTTCGTCAATTTTGCGAAAAAAGCCAAAATTTCACAACTTTTGAGATTTGGCAACCGTGTTTTGAGGTCGATATTCCCCGATATTTTGCCTCACACCAGCTCTAATATACTTGTCATCAACTTACTTTTGCTTATTTTGAGGTTTGGTGCCCCCTAACCCCCCTTTTCAAAGGTCCTAAAAATCGTCAAAAATTCCTAAAAAACCCCGATTCTGAGAAACGTTTAGGAACTGTCAAAGGAATATAAAAGTGATAAAAACGGGTATGTATACCCGATTTTTTGGCTAAAGTGGGGTGATTGGGGGTCTGTGAGGTATTTAATTTTTAGCGTTTAAAGTGACTTGGTTCTTTTTTTCTTTTCTTTTTTTGAAGCATAATCACGAAAAACGAATCTCTAAAAGAAACCAAGAGGCAGTTGGTTCATACTGTTGATTATTAAGTCAGTTCCAAATTATATAAATGGAACCAAGTTGGAGCTGGTTTTTTACGTGACTCGGATTAAGGTTACACCTAATCGGAAAAAGGAATCAAGTTCTCATTTCATTGCATCATATGGACAATAACATCAACGAAGCTCACCAGCTCCACTTTTACCGAGAATTTCGACGGGAAATAATTGATATTAGAAGAAGCACTTGTTGTTTCGAGATTCAGTATTGCTAGCTCTATCAACCAATAACTCAGTTTGACAAAAAAAAATGTCACTTGGTTCTTTTGGGACAAATGCTGTCTAATTGAGCTTGTTTGGTGAGAAATTATGAAAAAAAAAAAAAAAAAAAATTAGATCAGATGTATCTATAAGAAAATGTGTCAAAGGAGTTGTTTTTTTCAAAACTTTGGAGGGATCTAGCTCAGAAGAGAAACATTTGCAGCACATTTTCATGTAGAAAAATAAAATCTTATATGTTGACTCAAAAGATACACTCCATTAGACCCCCAGAATTTTCCATCATCTCAAAAAAAAAATGTATCCAGCAAAAATCCGAACCTGGGTGCGGCGAGTGGGTAGGGGTTAGGACCACTATACGTACGATCTAAGGACAAACCCTTTGAATTTTCCACCATTCCAAGAAAAATTTGTCCAGCAAAAGTTCGGGTGCGAACCTGTGTGCGGTGAGGGGGGGGAGGACCACTTCGGGCAATCTTAGAACAAACCATTCGAATTTTCCACCATCTCAAAAATATGTCCGGCAAAAGTTCAAGTTCGAACCTATGTGCGGCGAGTAGGTGGGGGGGTAGGACCACTACGAACAATTTTAGAACAATCCCTTCGAATTTTCCACCATCTCAAAAAAAAAATTTTCCACCACATTTTCGGGGCCAAACCTGTGTGCGGCGATTGGGTGGGGGGGGTGGCATGACCACTACGGAAAAACTTATAACAATAATCCCTTCAAATTTTCCACCATTTTTATACCGAAAAATTATGCTTCGAAAAAGGGGGACCCCCCCCTCTTGATTGATTGAAAGATTCTAATCTTTGGAAAAAATATGAATGAATAAACCGAACCATCAGCCACCCCCCCCTCCCCCTCCTCCCAAATTAATGAGGTGTTGCAACAGTTATCGGGCAAAGTAATAGTCGCATTTTGCTTTGTCATCGAAAGCCGTTTGATGGCCATCAGACGGCCTGCGATGGCCATCGCTCGTATTTTGCTTCTCCGATGGTCATCGGAAGTGGGCGGAGCCAAATTTAATTATTAATTTAATTTCACTATGTGGCAACGCTGTACCATCGGGCGATGGCCATCTTCGTTGACGACCTCCGGAGGTCGTCAACCAATTCACCATAGCCGATGACTGCTGTTCGTCGCGTGCCAAGCGGTCATCGTCTTGAAGTTTATCATATTTTCGCGCTTTTTTCTGATTGGACAGAGAAATATCATCGCGCGATGGCCATCGGCCACCGCCGATAACAATGCAAAATGCGACTAATATCAATGACGCGATGCGACGTGAAGAGACTGTTAAAAATTAAAATGATATGAAGTAGGATCGAACCCACACCCCACCCCACGTGCGTACGTAGTTTCTGCACACAGCTTTGCTAAACAGACGGCCACCGCTTGAGCTAGAGAGGAGGGCCAAGATTTACTGTACCTGTCGTTGTAGCAGGGGACACTCGTTGATTGTTAGCTCTGCGCTCAAAATCGCGCTCAAAAATGTCAACTCCCACTTTCCACCATTTTTTTCCAGGTGAAACTACCATTTGACTGGACTAAAGGGAAAAAGAAAAGAACCAGCTTGGATACAACATGTATTTTCAAAATTTAATGTGAAATGTCAAACTTATACACATACAAGGTGGTTGAGAGGCAAAATATTCCGAAGACTTCCTTGGGGAGTATGTTCTTCTTTTTTGTCGTTCTTGGTAACTTAAGGGGCTTCAAGGAAATCAACAGATTTTATTTTCTTGTCAATATCGCGATACAGCGATGGAGCACTACATTTAAGTTGATCCAAATAACCCTGACAATCGCGTTCGCTAAAGAGCGCTAATTTTGTAGTTTTCGAATAACATGCATCATTCCGCCTGATCGAAGAGACCTTTCCTATCATTTTGACCAAGTTTTTACAGCTACGTGGTTTGTCGTCTCCCCACAAAGGCTCACTGTCTCCTTTAAAGTACCAAAACTCGAATACCTCTATGAACCATGCATCGGTCAATATAGCACACCCGACTAAAATCATCAACGCAACGAGTATTCTCATTGTTCCCTGGAAACTTCACGTCGCGTCACGTCGTAGTCACAGTGAAGGATTGAACTAGATTCTAAAGAGGATGTTGGTTATCAATTTATAAGAATCATCAGCTTTGCCGGAAAAAATTCCTAAAAGCTCGAGAGCGGAAATTGATGGATTCTTTCAGTATTTGTTCTATCTGATCCACCATCTGCCAGCTGCACAGCTGCACTATTTTTACTTTTTACGTATGGTCTACATTTATTTACTCACTATTCAAACTGCAGTAAATTTTCAAAATCCTTGTCATAGGTCTTGATTTATTTAAACGCCTACTATCTGTGTTTGACGATACGAAAACCCGGAAAACAAGCTATTTTTTCAGCAGAGACAAGAAACTGTGTGCATGGAACTCATCATAGGAGGTGACAAAGAACTCTAGAAAAATTAATGGAAATGTTGAATTCATGGTGAGCGTCACGCCGCAAAAGGTTTTTTTTTTTTTTTTTTTTGTTTTTTTTTTTGGGTATATAAATATCATCCAGAAAAACTATTGTTCACAGTGTCATCTGAGCCCTCTTCAATTTAGGGTATTTTTCGGGGAGGGGGAGGGGGGTTGTTGGGTTTTTACCAAATTATGGTCCATATTCCATCCGCCGCTCCACTGCGAAAAATTGACGCTGGCGCGGCAAATCCCAATACAGCAGCCCTTGTGGTGCGATCAAAACTTACAAATCTTCCCCTTCTCCTCTTTTGCTAATACTTTTGGATTATTTGGGTTCTAGCCCCCCCCCTCCTCCCCGTGCCGGTTCGCGGAACGGTCCAAGCGTTCGACGAGAAGTGTTAGGAAACCGGCCCGATCAGGTAACCATGGCAACGAGTAAACTGATTGTTGGCGTAATACCGTGTAAACGTCTTAATTATTACCTATTCAGTCAGCATCTGGGTATCCTCCGCGACGGGCCATCGACCAGCGCGATGTCTATTATTGTAAATTGTGTTTTCTGTTTTTAATTTGCCTTTTCTCAGTTTCGGTTTTTATTCTCGTTTATTATACTTTTTTAATTTAACTCTCATTTCTTTCCGTTTATTTCTCAGTTTGCCAATTTAGTTTTTAAGGTAATCCCTCAATTATCGCGTTTCATAATTTCTCGAACATTATTTATGGGAAAATGATTATTCTAACGCTGAGTAATGCAGGGTCTAGCCGTTTCAAATGGTAGCAGAGCAGCGCGGTTAAGTTCTCTTAGTCCAGGTCCACCCCGTTCGAGAAATTTGGACTTGATTTTTAGGGATTGCGGAATTAGCAAAGTTCAGTTTTTGAGTTATGGCGGAACTGACGTTTCGATTGCTTCGTTTAAGGCATGCGTTCGTCCAGGTCGTGGCTAACGGAGTCAGCCGATTTCCCTTCCGAGGAACCATCCGTTCCTCGGAGAGGAAATCGGCTGACTCGGCCTTGCTTTTGTGAAAACCGCAAAATTTCTCAAATTGGTCAAGAAATGAAATAATAAAATAAGACGGAGAACCCCCCCCCCCCACGCGGAAACATAGGGCAAACGTACCTAAAGACTTTGGAATCTCTTCTTTGTTCTCCGGCCCATTTTTCCATGTATATACTATCAACGAATTGAAGATTGTCGCGAGATTTTAACGAGCTAAAACAGCCAGGAAAAAAAACACCGAAACTTCGACGGCGCACAGTCGAACGGGACATGTGTTGTGAGGCATGCAACTTAAAGGTCAAAAATACTAATAACGAAATATAAACAAGCAGTTAGTACTGACACTGCGTGTATGCTTTTTTCGGCTGAAAAAGTCACCGGAGCACACACCGTGCTCGCTTTCGAAACCAATCGACTCGCCGCAACGTCCAGCGTCACTCGATACCCAGGCATGGCTCCCATCGACAGTCGAACTTCCGGGGCGCCTGGTGATAGGAAGGGGGTTTAACCACTATAGGCGATCAAAGGTAGACCCCCTGAATTTTCCATGATCCAAAAAAAATGTGTCCAACAAAAATCCGGGACCGATCCTGGGTGCGGAGAGTGGGTAGGGGTTAGGACCACTACGTATGATCTAAGGACAAACTATCCGAATATTCCTTCTGATTAATTAGATTTATTAGGCGATATAGTAAACAAAAATTATGAGCGGATCTAAATTTTCCAGGGGGGGGGGCTCAAAATTTTCCAGGTTGGTCTCACAATTTTGCAGGGAAGCTGAGCCCCCCCACCCCCTGGCCCCCCCTGGTTACGGGCCTGACTTGGGGGGAAGTTACCTCAAGGTATATTCTTCTGACTGATATAACGGCCAGTCCGGGTGTTTTCTGCGTTTTCCGGAAAATTGATTTTCCGCGAATGGTAAACAATGCAACCCGAAGATAGAAAAAAGGCGCGAGCAATAATGTGGATGAAAATATTTTGGTTTCATAGCTGTTTATATTCTCTCTTAGAAATAGCGATTATTAGTATTTACATACGATTCCCCCACCCCCCCTCCCCCCAGAGGGGGGGATCTGACCAAGTGCGGGGGAGAAAATCGATTGTGACCTTTCCTTTGAAAATAAGTTTTGCCTTCCAATCGGAGAGTAAAAAGAAAACTGAAAGGAACAAATATGTCATTGAAGTTATTAGGGTGTAACACAAGTTATTAGCCACTTATTTGGGTTATGTACAGGGTGTGGCAGACCACCCGTCCACTATCTTTATCTCAAAAACGGCCGAAAATTGAGCTTCGGGGGCAAAACTTTCAGGGTATATCGACCCCAAGGAATCCAATGAAAATATTTTCAGCCCCCCAAAACCACCCCTTGGGGGTTATTTAGGGGGGTGGGTACCCGTATCTCGAAAAAATCAAATGGAAAGGGTATGTTTTGACATTGGAATCTAATACGGCATAAAAAAATAAAACTTTTTTATCCTTAAGTTTTTTTTCTAAAAACCACCCTTTTTTGAGTTAGGGGTGGTTTTCAAAAAATTTAGGGGTAATCTTTGATTGACCGCTGTGACCCTCCAAATCTTTGGATTTCAAAAAACTAAAAAGTATCTGAAAGGGCAGACCAAGGGCTTTCTTTTGATGTATCACATGCCTTTTTTTTGTGAAAAAGGGTACACGGCCCCCTCACCCCAAAATTTTGGGGCTTCGGGGGGCCCTACGTAAAAATTTTCAAATGTAAAGGTATGGCTTGTGATACATCATTTGAAAGGTCTTTCAGAGACGAAAAAAGTGATACCCCCCAAAAGTCGTAAAAACAACCCACTTCCAAAATGGCGGCCCTTTTAAGGTTAGGGGGCTCAAGGGGGGACCTTCAGAACAATGATCCAAAATTGAACGATACATGACTAAAAGGGTCTTAAAAAGAGAAAAATAATGGTTCAAACCGCGAGTCAAACCAACTTTTCAATCCAAAGTTACGGCCGATTGAAATTTAGGGGTGCCTTTTTGAGAAACCCAACTACCCCTAAATTTCAATCGGCCGTAACTTTGGATTGAAAAGTCGGTTTGACTCGCGGTTTGAACCATTATTTTTCTCTTTTTAAGACCCTTTTAGTCATGTATAGTTCAATTTTGGATGATTGTTCTGAAGGTCCCCCCTTGAGCCCCTTAACCTTAAAAGGGCCGCCATTTTGGAAGTGGGTTGTTTTTACGACTTTTGGGGGGGTATCACTTTTTTCGTCTCTGAAAGACCTTTCAAATGATGTATCACAAGCCATACCTTTACATTTGAAAATTTTTACGTAGGGCCCCCGAAGCCCCAAAATTTTGGGGTGAGGGGGCCGTGTACCCTTTTTCACAAAAAAAAGGCATGTGATACATCAAAAGAAAGCCCTTGGTCTGCCCTTTCAGATACTTTTTAGTTTTTGAAATCCAAAGATTTGGAGGGTCACAGCGGTCAATCAAAGATTACCCCTAAATTTTTTGAAAACCACCCCTAACTCAAAAAAGGGTGGTTTTTAGAAAAAAAACTTAAGGATAAAAAAGTTTTATTTTTTTATGCCGTATTAGATTCCAATGTCAAAACATACCCTTTCTATTTGATTTTTTCGAGATACGGGTACCCACCCCCTAAATAACCCCCAAGGGGTGGTTTTGGGGGGCTGAAAATATTTTCATTGGATTCCTTGGGGTCGATATACCCTATGAAAGTTTTGCCCCCGAAGCTCAATTTTCGGCCGTTTTTGAGATAAAGATAGTGGACGGGTGGTCTGCCACACCCTGTATGATCGGTGAAGGAGGGGGGAGTCCCCCGAGCACCACTTGAAGTGACTGAAGAAGGCCTCGTCCCCTCGGTGAATATTCGACGGTGGGGCCCCGGGTTCCTTTTCTTTACCTACGCCAATAGTCATGCAATGAGCTTGAAGCCGCCGCGCCGCGTTGGCCGAGACTTCTCCTCGCCCTCAGTTTCGCGGAGCATGGTTGAAGCTAGAGTCCCTATATGTAGAGAGTTAAGACAAGAGGTTAGTCAACTTCTGATTGGTCTATGAATTTTAGGCTCTACGGACGCCGCCATTGGATGCGATTTGGCACTTTCGTTTTGTTTACCAACGGTCTTTTACAGATAAAAGAGTTAATTTGCGATGAATATGTTAATTTTAATCACAATGCACCACAAGAATGTCCATAAATCTCAAAAGAATCATTAAAAAGCGTTAATACATGTCGATCAACAAAAGCAGGGAAAGATTACATCGTTACAAACTTAGCGGAACTGTAATCTTTGCAGTGGAGCAAAACACAACAACGGCCTCAGAATGTAAACAAATGTGCAAAATCGCATCCAATGGCTAAGCCCATTATTTCACTTGTCTTAACTCTCTAGAAACAGGGACTCTAGTTGAAGCGGTAGAAGCGGTGAAGCGGTTAAAGTGGAGTTTCTAAACTCTCCGCTAGGTGGCGTCGCCCGGGCGCGGTGGCTGCTCTCAAGTTCGCGCTCGCAGTTTTGGTTGGCGAGCAAGAGCGAGGAGTCCGGGCCGTGGTGCATGCTGCGCTACTAGCGATTCGAAAAACATTGGAACCGATAGGTGATAGGTGATATCGGTCCGGTGTCGGAACCGAAGCTACCTGAAACAGCCTTCATGCTTATAAGTAGACGGTAATCGTTCAAGTAAATCGTAAATCGATGAGTCTAATGGAGCTGTTGCAAACTTTTGCTACAGGCTTATTAATAGTTGAATATGGGGTAATACCCTGTAAAAATAACAATTAGCGCACTAAAAAATCACGAAATCCACTCCTAAACTCACAAAATGCTTTTAAATGCGAGACCGTGATGGCGGCCGAGGCCGCGGTTTTCTTATGGCAATTCTATGCTTCTTCTTCTTCTTGTATGGTGTTGCGAGAACACCTCGTGTAGATGGCGCTGATTGAAGATAGGGAACCCCAATGAAAACCGCGGCCCCGGCCGCCATTACGGTCTCGCGTTTAAAAGCATTTTGTGAGTTTAGGAGTGGATTTCGTGATTTTTTAGTGCGCTAATCGTTATATTTACTGGGTATTACCCCATGATCAACTATTAATAAGCCTGTAGCAAAAATTTGCAACAGCTCCATTGTTTACCGTACAACGGGCAAATGCTCTAACAGAGCATACAAAGTTCAAAAGCTTCCAAAGTAAAGGAATCCGGCAGCAAGTTTCCAATCTCGTTCACAATATTTACTTACTAACACACACACACAAAACACGACCAAAACATCACAGTCAATTTGAGGAGGACACCGTATGAAAACATTGAAGTACATTTCTAGATCATTGCAAACTGATTAATTGGAATCCCGTTTCCACACATTCAAAAGGTAAAGTCGGAATAAACTGAGAGAAATTCACGCAAAATATTGTATGCAAACAGAAACGTAGAAACATTGCATTCAACATTGTAAAAAATCGTGGATACCTATTTGTAACCAACCATAATATGATTATTCCTGAGCAAAGGGATTAATAAGTGACGACCATAAAACTAATTTAGCAAGTAATAATAACACAAAAAATAATTCTTCAAGTAATCTTGTCTGGGCACGCTTAAAACATGCCATACACAATAGTTCTTACTTCTTTCTCCACATTCCACAAAGTTAACTTACCGAGGTAAAATAAGCAATTGCCAGATATGACTCGATTACTACCGATGATTGAAAGAAAACACTAATCTCAGACTATAGCCCTTGCGAAATTGCGCAACAACGTTTCTACGATATGTAAACACAACTCGAAAACACATAACCTCAAAGTCAATATAAACGGCATATTTCGTGCAGATTATAAAAAAAAAACTAGACCCCCATTTCAAAATTTATAAATGGATACACACAGAACACGACAAACACACTGAAACTCGCGAAACTGATCGCAAAAACCAAACCCACCGAGACAAAAAAGCGAGGTGACGAAAGTCGAAGAACCAATCGACAATTTTCAATAGACATAGAGATATACAGAGGAGACTCCATGAGATAACAACGAACACAATAACTAGAATGTGAGTCACTCAAGGCCACTCGCAATCTACAGCCACCCACGTAAATACACAGGGTAAGCAACACACAATGCAGAAAGAAAGCCTCAATCTTCACGAAGCATATAGGCCCTCTAGTGCTCAAATTTATATTCGGAAGCACAGAATAATTGACGTCACGAATGCTAGATATATCTCGAAAATCGAAACCCCTTAAACTTATGGGAATCGAAAAATAGCAATCGAACGTGCGATTTTCAGGGAAATTCGTTTCGATTATTCGATACAAACAACAGACTTAAATGGGGCAAAATGGCGGCTGGGTGGCCGACCCACTACAATAAACGTACCTAGAATTAGGTACGTTTAAATGTCTATCAGGATACTTCTTTTGAAAACCATATGGAAAGTATCCAGGTAGATGTTTTCATAATTTTATTTACTGATAATTTTTAATGCATTTAACTATTTTCAGTTATTTCATATTACCACTTGAAAGTATGCCTCAGTAACTGAGAAGCTCCATCATTGCACCTTAAACTTGAAAGTAATTTTTTTAGTCTGCGAGTGAATTTTGTAACTATTTAATGTCCTCATTGAATATGACTGAATCAACTGAAGATGACCCTAGAATGGGGCAGTTGCAAGGGTCTGAAATGTTATGTTTTTTTTACAAAGGAAATGAAAGTATTTGATGAGCCGAGAACAAAGATACCTTTGGTTTCTAATCAAGTTCCATTATTCCGGAGATGAGATTTTGGCCCAAAATACACTGTTTTAAATCGGAATTCCGCGTAGTGACGTCACTAAGCACATGATTTTTTGCAACTTTACACGTGCGTATCTCCAAAACCGGGACACTTTGAAAAAAAAAACCAAAGGTATCATTGTTCTCAGCTCATCAAGTACTATCATTTTCGTTATAAAAAACTGACAATTTCAGACCCTCACAACTGCCCCATTAGCTGTTCAATCATTACATCACAAGTTAGCTAGAGCCCTAATCCAAAAATTGAAAGAAACTCAACTTGCAAATTTTACTTTAACCCTTGTGAGCGTAAGGTATTTCGGTAACACATAGGACTAAGGGGGGTGTGTTTGTACCCCAAGGATATTTTCATGCAGCACATTCAGTATCAATAATTGTGAAACTTTAATGGATGGATTATGTACTTAGTACCCTAAGGGAGTAATTTATGTGAAATTTGAGTAAATTTTTGCTATGTTGCCAAATTCACACCTATTTAAAAAAAAAATGTAAAAATAAAAAAAAAATGGAAAAAATGAAATGAGGTACCATCTTATTTTTCCATTTTTGATAAATTTCCAATTTTTTTTTCAATGATCTGACTCAATATTCTTAATCTGCATAAAATTTCCGTAAAATTCACTGTTATAGATGGTTCCAAACTTAAAACTGGCAGGGTCAAAATTTAATGTGAAAATCATGCAAAAAAGGGGTCTGAAATTCTCGATATATTCCAATTTGAGAATCGATGAAAGTTGAGCAATTGGTCAGTAGACCTGAAACCCATCCAAATGGTTCAGGGTGAATCTGTATGACAGTGATAGAGTATGAATGGGGTTACAAAGTTTTATTTTTAAGTATTTCCATTATGTTCCTGTAAAAAGAACTCATTAGGGCATATTTGATATTTTTATCCTGCATTTTACAGTATCTGATAGTGAGCGTTTGGCGTTAATCGTCCCGACAATGCAAAATTATAACGACTAATATTTTCTTCTCTAAATGTTTTGCTGTGTTATTCGTAATTCTTAAAAAGAAACAACATGCTCTTAGCATAATAGAATTTTTCGGCTTCTAAGACTCAATAGCAGGATAAATTCAGCGAAACGCCACAAAATTCTATGATATACGCAGCGTTTCAAAACATCAACGCAGCGTTTCAAAACATCAACGCAACGTTACTCCACCAAATTCTCCAATGAAATAGAAAAGAAAAGAAGCTTATAGTCTGACAAGGGGACCTTACGGTGACTCCGCCTCCGATTTTGATCAAATTTTCAGGGATGGTAATTCATGACAAAATATTAGACCCATATTTTTCACTTTTTGTGAATAGGCCTTAGTTTTGTCGCAAAAAATTTTCAAAGTTTCGGAAAAAGTACGACGAAATCGTCTCCGAGACAGCGCGCAGCGTTAAGTTGGGCAATTTCGGCTGCGACACTCAACTGCCGCGGTGGGGCGGTCGGTAGCGTCTCTGACCGTCTTACTGGTGGTCGCAGAGATTACTAAGCCTAAGAGATATGGCATAACGATTCAAAAGTGTTATTCGACTCCTACGAAGTATGCAATGCGGCGTACGCTGGTGACCGTAAACATTGTTACTACTGTTGTTGTATGAATGAGATTTGACAGCAACGCCACTAACTAAATTAATAAGATTAATAAAGTGTTTGGGAAGTTTAATGAGCTCTGAGTATATTTTGTACGTGAATCTGAAAATCTAAGTCACTTTAATCATCCCATCGGCCATTAAATGACAAACATTCAGATGCTGCAGAGAATCTAACCCAATTTCCAACAACATGAATAACAACAATGTTTACGGTCACCAGCGTACTGCACGTTGTATCACGGCCATTCTGCAGACGTTTTTTACGGAGCCCGGCCAACGGTTTTTTAACACGGCGGAGATAGGAAGTGCCATATCTCTTAGGCATAGTAATCTCTGGGTGGTCGCCGGTTCGAATCCCGCGACTACTGATAGTTTTTGACTTTTTTAATCACACTTATATTAAAAAAAACGACACCACCACCACTAACAACAACAACAACAAGATTGACGCCGAAAGTCTCAAATAATAATAATAGAACACATGTTTGATATTTTATGAATGGAAATACAAACTCACCAAAGTAATGTAGTTTAAAGCATTCATTCTATAGAATATTCGCCGTCCAATGAAAAGCATACATTCAACCATTCATTGAAAACCACAGCTATCCCACCATCCAATGAAAGCCGTTTCATCCATTTCAGGCCACTGTTTCGTGCAAACTTCGGTGTTCTTTTTTTTTTTTTTTTTTTTTTTTTTTTTTTAATAACAGAAATTAAATTCTTGAAGGAAATTTCTTCGTTAATTTATTTTTTGGATTTAATTTGTGTTATTAAAAAAAAAAAAAAAAACAAGCAGGGAAAATTCCAACACGCAGGTGTTGGAAAAGCGTGCCACTAAAGTCTGAACAGCTTTAATGCTTTTGCTAGCAATGATAATTCATCAAAGAGGAACCATGTGACATGGAGCTGATCTCGAGAAAATTGAGTCCAAAGTTGAAGAGCTAGCATTTAAACAAAAAACGCGGAATTACTAACGTTTTGATTTCATTCAACTACCGTGTTATGTTTTTGCTTTTCAACACCGGAAAAGTGGAATTTCCTATGCAGGAAAGGTACCTACTTAATTTTTAGCGTTTAAAGTGACTTGGTTCCTTTCTTCTTTTTGTTTGGCATAATCACGAAAAACGAATCTCTAAGAGAAACCAAACGGCAGAGTTGGTTTACACTGTTGATATTTTAAAATCTGTTAATCCGGACTTAAGTCCGTTCCCAATTCTATAAAAGGAACCAAGTCGGAGTTGGTTCCTTACGTGACTCGGATTAAGGTTTAAGAAAAAGGAACCAAGTTCTCATTTTATTTCATCACATGGACAATGACTTCAATGAGGAAATAGTTGTTATTAGAAGAAGCACTTGTTGCTTCGAGATCGAGTATTGCTAGGTCTATCAATCAATAACTCAATTTTATCAAAAATGTCACTCAGTTCTTTTGTGACAAGTGCTGTCCAATTGAGCTGATTTGGTGAGAAATGATGAAAAAAATAAAAGATCAGATGTATCTATAAGGAGATGAGTCAAAGGCGTTTTTTTTTGTGTTCGTTTTTTGATTTTTGTTTTCAAAACTTTGGAGGGCTCTAGCTCAGAAGAGAAACATTTGCAGCACATATTCGTGTAGGAACCTAAAGCCTTATATATGTGTTGACCCCAAAAATACACTCCATGAGTTTGGCACTTAAGTTTTGAAACACCCTATATTCTTGATATTTTCCCCCCCCCCCCCCCCCCCGCCACAGAACACAACATCTTGACCATGCAAATTTTTAAAATCACAGTTTGACTGTAGAGATATTTTTTCCCCTCCCCCCACCCCCTTTCAACAAAAAAGGGGGGAAAATGGATCGCCTATCTTTGATGTTCGTCGTATGCGCGTGCAGAGATTGTTCGGCTTTACGACTGCCATTTTGGCTTTCTTTATAATGCGTTTTGTGGGTTTATTAATGGATTTTATGACTATTTGATGCCGCCAATGTAATTTTCAGGCGATTTTACATAAAAATCAAAACTCTATAGCGCTGTAGCAAAAGTTTGCAACAAACCCATTGAAAGCTGAAAAGAGAAAATTATTTGATAAGGCTCGATTTTTTTTACCCACATAAAGTATAGTCAATAGATATTTCTAAATCCCTCCACCTTTTAAACGGCTTGTTCAGGGATCAAAAATGAGGTTGCATTCTTTTGAAGTCAAAAAGTGTCATATTCGGAAAAGCGGTGATTCTAAATAATAAACAGTTTTTTTCTTCTTTTTTCCGTTTTAGGTGCTGTCAGCACTTGTTGCGATTGTCACGATGTAGATATGTAATATGTATAAATGGAACACTTGCGAATTCATGAAAAAATAATCCTTTAATATACAGAACTAACCATTTCAGGTGCCCTTTACACGTCAAGCATTCTAGGGGTATAGATTATAGTAGGTGTGGAGGTTTCAGACGTTTGTGGATTTTAATTCCCCCTCTCCCCATTTATTTTGTTGAAAAGTATCGAAAGTTTACAGTTAAAACTAAGCCTATAACGCATTGTAATATGATTTTTTTTTCTGTTGCCGTGGGTCGATATCATTTTTCGTTTTGGAAAAGCAAAGTTTCATATGGACCTATAATTTCCAAAATTTGAAGAGGCTTCCAGTAAAAAATACTGTACACGCGAGAAACTTTTTAGGATGGGTAAATAAGTTATTCCAGAGTCAATTCCATAGCCGCAGGGAGGAGGCTGTCCAGGGGTGGAAGACACGCGACAGCCCCTCTCACTTTTTAGAGCTATTAATGCGAATTTTAACCCCCTCCCTTTGTTCTGGATTTTAAAAACCTTTTTTTCAACAAAACGCCCAAAATTTCCTCAAAAATCCCTTGATTGCATAGACGCTCATTAAGGGGTTTTCAATTTGCCGACCCCCCAGAATTTCAAATGTTTCCAATGACCAAGACCTGTTTAGTGTGACGTCATGAAAATAATTGGTTCCAAAAAAAGGCTCCGTCTCACTCGCTCTCGTGGGTTTTCCCATATGAAATACGATCCAAATTTTCAAATACAAGTGCTAGTAAACAACAAGTTCTTTGCACCAGTTGTGTTTATCACACCATTGGGTTCCACGTCCCTTATAAAAATTTCCGATTGTTTCAATGAATTTTCCGGTATGATATATATTCCCGCGCTTTATTTCCCATAAAAATAATCGAAATTTTATAGAGACAATCGGTATTCGTGTAGATTCAAGAGCGCTGACTATAGCAACGATAGGTCTTATGATTGAAATAAGACGAAACACATCTATGGTTCTATTCTTACAGTTTTAACAGCCACTTTTTTCTCAGTGATAAAATGTGAGCTCGCTACCTCAAACTTTTTGAAACATCGCGCAACAATGCACAATCACAGCTATACTCTGTTCCAGATAACATTGCACCTGAGTCGGACGAATAAAAAACCCTAAATGGCAACAGCGCGTCCTGAGCCGTGGCGTTCTCGAACGCTGAGCAGGGTAGTCTCTTTGTCCGAGGTTCTATTGTCCGGTTCGGGGCCGGACCCTTTTTCCACAGATAGTGAACGACTCCCGGCAGAAAAATTAATTTTTTTTGTGCTTACGATTTTGAATTTTTGATTTAAAATTCGTAAGTAGCAGGGTCCGCGCTTGGGACCGAATGAGGGGAAATGTGGAAGGGGGAGAAATTTAGATAGGGGAAATGTGGAAGGGGGAGAATTGAGATAGGGGTGGAAGGGGGAGAATAGAGATAGGGGAGTTTGGTGGAAGGGGAGAATATGAATCTTTCGAAGATAGCTAGCAATAATATATTTAATGTTTAACCCTTCCTTTCCCCCGTCCAGGTGGTTAAGGCTACCAAAAACAAAAGGTGACCACAGACAATATATTTAATGTTTTTAAGTCAACCCTTCCTTTTCCCCCGCCCAGGTGGCAAAGGGTACAAATCTAATCCTTTTTTTAAAAGAGGTGCCCACAGACAATATATTTCATGTTTATAGGTAATGAACTATTCATTTTTTCAGAGTCAGAGTATAGGAACGGAAAGCTGCGCAGTAATGCAATTCTAGACGGGACACAAGAGGGTGAATGCAATACTGTACCTATGTGACGGAACGTTTTCCAGATGCACGGAAGGACAAAAGAAGTGAAGGTCGAACATACCCCTTTTGAAAAGATATTTGGGGATGCGAGATACCGGCGTCGAAAATAAAATAAAATGCATATTGAAATGTGACAGATGTCTTCGACAGAAGTCAGATGTCTGGTGATAATCTTTGACCATTTCAGACGTTTTATAAAAGCACGGACCCAAGTATACAGACCCATGTTAATAAACTCTGGTTGAAAAGATATTTGGGATGAAAGAATAAAAAGACAATAGAAAAATGTAATATGATGTTGTTAACTTCCAGCCAGGCCCCCGAAATGCATCTGGTCGAAACCACCCCGACAGAAAAAAGGGGTGAATATTCCAGAGAGGGTTTCTTAGCTCCTATTGGTTGATTACCGAACCACCGATGGATTCACCGATGGATTCTAGATTTATCTAGGAAATTCTCCTGAGGGTTCAGAAAGTTATATAACCCACCTTCAAGGGAGGGGGACTTGTCATTTGTGATTTTGTCAAGAGACAGTTCAGATTTGTTGTATTTCGTGAACCTAAAAACGACGTTGTCAAAGTGATTGTGTGTGAGCTTCGATAACCAGCAGCAGTTTTGGTAAGTGTTTTACTTTCAATAACATCACTTTAAAAAAATTCAAAGTGTTTTAAAAATTAAAAATATTAATTTTTGGATAAAATTTTTTTCGAGGAGTGTTTTTTCAGTGAATATTAATTTTTTTTTCGTTTTCTTATCGAAATAAATTTGTTTTCTTTACTTTTTCCAAAAATGGTTTTGCATCAAAAATTCTTAAAATTTTTATTTTAAAAGTTTTCAAACATATATTTTATCCAAAAATTAATTTTAAATTTTTCGCGGTGTGAACAATTGTTTTTTTTTTTTTTTTTTCGAATTTACGCAACGGTTTGTTAATGTTTACCGGGAAAAGTGATAGTGCGGTTTCACATATTAATGAATCGTTATGTAGGTTCGAGAAAAAAGAAATTTTTAGACCAAAGAAAAAAAATTAAAAATTAAATGACTGTGAAAAGTAAACATTTCGAACGATATTTTATTGAAAAATTTACGATTAAAAAGAATAAATTTTTATTGTTTATCTTTTCAACAAAACATGGTTCAAATAACGCGCAAAACTTTAGTCCAATGAAAAAAATTAAAATATTAAATGACTTTGTGAAAGAAAAAAAAAATATTTCGAACGATATTTTATTGAAAAATTTAACGAGTAAAAAGAATACATTTTTATTTTTTATTTTTTTCAACAAAACATCGTTTATAAAACTGTGCCAGTTATCTACAGATATTACTCCCTCTGTTAATTTTGATTCACAGAAAAAAAAATGTCGGGATTGACAACATTTGATGAGATTCCAAACGTCCCAAACCCCCCCCTACCTTTGACATGTATCAGCCCGTCGATATTTGACGATATCGCCGAAGAGTCGGCATTATCGCCATCTCTATTATCTCCGGAAATAATTCTACCTTTTAAGAAAAGACTGCCATCACGAATAGTAGAAAAGACAGGCCCTGAAGTGGTGTTAGACAAACCAAGTTCCACAAAAAAACCGAAACTTGAAACTTTTTCCATCTTTGATATAAGGAAGAAAACAGAAGAATGTAACGGGATAGAACACGTGACTTATTTAGGTAGGAAGGAGGAGAATAGTAGAGGTTGTGATACACTTTGCCCCTATTTTCCCGACCGATCGTTGAATGCATATTTGCCGTGGAGTGAATGTGACGGCAAGTTGCATAACACATACAATCCAGACCCGAAAATGTATGACAGATGTCAAACGGTAGACTTATGCACCAAACATTGCCAGATATACAAAGCAACAATTGGTGCAGAAACCACAAATCCGACTCCTCCCCCGCCCGCTTCCACCACCGTTTCCCCCCCAAGTTGTGGATTTGACAGCAGAACAAGAAACTCAGTCGGTCATTGATCTAAGTGACTCTCCACCAGAATTCTCAGGAAATAACCAAACTTTGGGTTCAAAATGGGAGGGAAAATATTATGACGAGTGTAATGGTTTTATACACGTTACGTATTTCGATGGGGAAGAGACAAAATGGCGGAAATGTGGGTTTGAATGTAGGAAATTTAAAACTAGAATTGGTAATTCTTTTCTTTGGTGGGAGGAATGCACTGGTGATATGCATTACAGATTTAACCCCGTGCCTGGTGTTTACGAACATACACAGCAAATGAGAGGCTGTACAAAAAAATGTAATTTATACAATAACAAATATGATAACTGTGCGGCACCACATATCGAGTCCTGCGATGGTAAAATACATAGGATTACATGTAAAGGTGAAATTGGTTGTCACAAAAGTATGGTAAGAGGGATATGGGCTACAGAGTGTCCCCCTCAATGTCGTTTGAATAAACAACACGACTTATTAGATTTGGATGACGAAGTTTTTTTAAAAATTAATTTGGAAGAATTTAAGTAAAAACATTTATTGAAACTGGGAGGAATGCACGGGTACACATCGTTTCCTGCGATGGTAAAATACATAGGATTACATGTAAAGGTGAAATTGGTTGTCACAAAAGTATGGTAAGAGGGATATGGGCTACAGAGTGTGCCCCTCAATGTCGTTTGAATAAACACCACGACTTATTAGATTTGGATGACGAAGTTTTTTTAAAAATTAATTTGGAAGAATTTAAGTAAAAACATTTTTGAAACTATTATTAATATTCTCCCTGCATGTATATATTAGTATAAATGATTAAATAAGGTATAATAGTATATTAGTATATATGTAGTTATTAAAATTTAAATCGAGCCCTCTTTTGATTAGTTTAAATTTCGTTTTCGTTTTCCAGAATATGAGCAATACACTGCTAAAAAACCTCCTCGCCCCACCAACCCCAGACGATCCGATAGAACTAAGATCAGTAGGGTTTTACGATCAGTGCGCGGAAACGCTGGGAAAAAATCCCCCACGGATCCTTCTATTCAGGGATCAATTTTCCTTAATATCCTGCAAACTACCTAGGGTGCCGAGATATTATGTAATACGGCGTAACGAACAGGAAAAAAAAAAAATTGATCCGTGGATAGAAGGATATCCACTCATAGATTTAAATGGCAAAATAATTAAAAAAAACAAGGGGAAAAAAGAAGAAGAAGAAAAAAAAACATAATAACAAGCTACCCTGCGTAGTTTGCTTACCCTCCGATGATGAGGAAGATGATGAGTATTACTAGGCCTTTTAATAGAGGGAAAGGGGGGGGCAAGGGGGAGAGAGGGGGAGATTGCAAGGGGGAGGGAGGGAAAGGTGGCAAGGGGTAGATGGCAATGGGGGAGGGCAAGGGTGAGGGAAATGGCAAGGGTGAGGGGGGAGATGGCGGTGGTGTAGGAAGTGTGGGGAGGGAAGGATAGGAGAGATAGGGCAAAGGGGGCGGGGGGGGGGTAGAGAGACGGAGGATAATCTCATCAACGCTTGATCCCGGCATTGCTTTCCAGTCCTGCAACAGAGATGGAGGGGCCCCCCGAAAATCAATTCGCCCGAAAGACCGATCATAGATGTTGGAGACGAGACGCTGGAGTTTTTGATGGACAATTATGAGCGCTGGCTACAAAGCTCATCAACTCCCGAAGACATCCAAAGACAACACTACTGGATGAACGATTTAGACGACGCAGCGACACCAAACACATTTTCAGAGAATCATGAAAATGTAAGTTAAAAACGGTATTTTTTCCAGTGTGTGTGTGTGTGTGTGTGTGTGTGTGTGTGTGTGTGTGTGTGTGACAGAGAGAGAGAGAGAGAAAAGGAGAGAGGGGAGAGAGAGAGAGAGAGATGTTATTTTTTTTATTTTCATTACTTTATTTTTAATCATGTTCTTTTCAGCGAATATTTTCAACAAACGGAATATTTTCAAATACATAAATCTGCAATAAATAATTGAAAGAAAATTCTAAAAAATTGTTCATCTAAAGCAAAAAGAAAGTATATCTTTAATGACAGCGGTATGATGTAATAAATAAATAAAGGCGCTCTAATTTAGAGTATTTTCTTAAATATTTTAAATTAGAGTGTAGCTTTATAATATTCGAATGAATCTGAAAAAAATGTGGGATGGGTTGGTTGGAAGGAGGAGGGGGGGGGAGGGGAGTATTTATCAAAGCAAACGTTTACAATCAGAGCCTTTTTCAATTCCAGGATTCCGAGGGGTTTTTCGGTGAGCAGGTCGTTACAACGGACTCCACACAGGCAGGATGTTCTCATTGGATGCCGATCGCAGGGGCGGAGCCAGTACCGAATGCACCCAATCTATCCAGCGACCCTAGTATTGCATGGACTCCAGAACACTCCACCGATGTATCTTTACAAAATGGAGGTGGTAGAAACTACCGAATTCTTCAAAAGGAAACCGTGAGTCATGAAAAATTACAAACTACTCAAACAAATATTTTTCTCGTGCTGACTGAGCCCCCGAATGAACCAGAGTTTCAAATTCCTTGGATAAGAAGCACTTTAACTGACATGCTGGCGGAATTGTTAAATCTTACAGAAACGAAACCCGGAGATAGAGTACAACTGGAAATGTTTAGTCATAATCGTCCAGAATTGCCTCTGTTCATCACGCCGCGTCGCGGAGATCAGTTAAATGTAGATACTATTTTTGCTAGATTAGAAAAAGTGTTAAATTCTAACGAAGATTTTTTGTTAGGTGGACCTCTTAGAATTAAATTTTCGGTAATAAAAATGCCAGTTGGAAAAGGTAGAATTTTGAAAAATATTAATTTAACTTTAACTTTTGACGAGCTTTGCAAGCGTAAAAAATCTATAATTCAAATAAATAATGACGATAGTTTGTGTCTTGCAAGAGCTATAGTGGTAAGCATGGGATTTTTGAATAAAGATGAGTTTCCAGAACATTATTCCCGTATTCGCCGTTCGAAAAATAATTTTCAAACAGAACAAGCACAGAGTCTTTGTCGCAATGCGGGGGTTGATTTAGAAAATGGTGGTAGTATAGACGAAATTCAAAGTTTTCAAAATTACTTGCACGATTATAATATCACCGTTTGGAATGATAGACTGGGGCGGAATATACTTTACGAAGGTCACAAGCCACACGCTTTAAAAAATATAGATTTGTTCTTTGAAAACAATCATTTTGTAACCATCACAAATTTAGAGCAGTTTTTTGGGTTTCTGGGTTATTGTCGAAATTGTAAAATAGGTTTTTCACGTCCGGGGGCGCATCGTTGTGTGAACAAATGTGCTAGTTGTAACAGCACACCTGCATGTTCTCAAGATCTAGATCGTATTATATGTAATAAGTGTAACCGTAGTTTTTATGGGCCACAATGCTTTGAAAATCATAGAAAAAAAACTTGTACCGCAGTAAAAAAATGTAAAAACTGTTTGAAAGTCTATCAGACGAAAAATAGAACCAAACCACACAGGTGTGATGAAAAATTTTGTACAATTTGTCAGAAATTTGAACATAGAAATCATCTGTGTTACGTACAAAAAGTCAAACAGAAATTTCAAATAAATCCATTTTCTAAGAACAAGAAGAAGCCCAAATTTATGTTCGTTTTTACGATCTTGAGACAATGCAATGTGCGCCGGGAGAAAAGAGGGGGGAATTTTTACATGAACCCAATTTATGTGTTTCTAGACAGTATTGTAATTTTTGTTTGGAATCTGACTACGTTCATGAGGATTGTGATACGTGCGGAGTTTGTGAAAATATTTTTGAGGGTGTAGATTGCGTTGATCAGTTTTTAACCCATTTACAATCACCAAACGCCAATTTCAAAGAAATTATTGTTATTGCACACAACTCTTCCAATTTTGACGGCCAGTTCCTCTTGTCAACCATGGTTAACAAAAGGAAGTGGGCGCCGGAAATAATTTCTAACGGCACGAAACTATTAAGTATTAAATATGGTAATATACATTGTATCGATAGCTTAAATTTCTTACCGGCATCTCTGTCGAAACTTCCAAAAATTATGAGCATCGAAAGCGATGTTGCCAAAGGTCACTTCCCTCACTTATTTAATCGTCCTGAAAATCAAAATTATATAGGCCCTCTGCCACCATTGGAAACTTTCACACCCGACGACATGAGCGCGAGCGCGCGCAAAGAATTGTTAGAATGGTATGAAAGCAAGGTCAAGGAAAATTACGTTTTCAATTTTCAGGAGGAATTATTATTTTATTGTAGGTTAGATGTTGAAATCTTAGCCAGGGCATGTCTAAAGTTTAGAGAAATATTCAAGAAAGAAACAACTGTCGATCCGTTGCGCGAGAGTATCACTATAGCAGCTGCATGCATGAAGACGTATCATAAGTTATTCTTGCAAGAAAAAACAATATCAATAATACCGCGCAATGGTTACAGAATGGCCAATAATCAGAGCCGAATTGCGCTCTGCTGGTTAGACTGGGTGGCACACGAGCGTAAACTGAAAATTAAACATGCCGGCAACAGTTTGGAAATTGTTCCGCCAGGTTTAAGGTTCAAAGTTGACGGTTTTTGTGTCGAAGAAAATATAATCTTTGAATTCTATGGTTGTTTCTGGCATGGTTGTCCAAAGTGTTTTACGGAGGGGAGAGATGTCGCACTACAAAACGCCCCTGATGAGACTATGGAGCAACGGTATGAGCGAACAGTCAGCAGAGAGGCGACATTTTTAAACCTGAAAAATTCCAATGGTGTTCCCATCTATAAGGTAGAAAAAATTTGGGAGTGTGAGTTTCAATTTCTACAGCATACGAACCCGCCCGTAAAACACTTTTGCTCCTCCAATCACGCTTCTTATCTTGTCGAACCGTTGAATCCGAAAGATGCTTTTTACGGAGGGCGCACCAACGCCGTGAAGTTATACTACCAGGCAGACGTTTCGGCTGGTGAAACGATACATTACGACGACGTTTGCAGCCTTTATCCGTACATTTGTAAAAACGGTATTTTTCCAGTAGGTCACCCTGAAAAAATATTGTTTGGCGATGAATGTGCGAATTTCGGAGCTAACGAAGTTGCAAAATGTGTTGGTGTGATAAAATGTGTAATCCTCCCGCCAGATAACTTGTACCATCCAGTGTTGCCATATCGTTGCCAAAATAAACTATTTTTCCCGCTTTGTAGAACGTGTGCTGACACAAATAATCAAAATGACTGTACACACACTAACGAAGAAAGGTGTTTAACGGGTACATGGGTGTCCTTTGAAATCCAAAAAGCCCTCGAAAAAAAATATAAGATAGTAAAAGTTTTAGAAGTATGGCATTATAAATCTACCAAGTTCGATGGACAAAAAGGTGGTTTTTTTGTAGAGTACATAAATAAATTTTTAAAATTGAAACAAGAGGCGTCCGGTTGGCCTGAATGGTGTAAGTCTGAAAAAGACAAGGATGAATATATCAAAAATTATCAGAGAGTAGAAAACGTGACTTTGGAAAAAGATAAGATTACATCTAATCCAGGGTTCAGGGCAGTCGGTAAACTCTGTTTGAATTCTTTTTGGGGCAAATTTGGGCAAAGGGATAATTTTGTCGAAAGTAAATTAGTTACAGACCCCGAGCAAATAAACCCTATTTTTGTCGATCCTTCGTTGGAAGTTCAAAGTTTTTCCCGGTATCAAACGAAGTGATGCTAATCAACGCAAAGTCTACCCAGGAGGCCATACTCCCTAATAGAAAAACTAATGTTGTGAAAGCTGCATTTGTAACAGCGCAGGCGCGACTCAAACTTTATTCATACCTCGAGCAATTAAACCAACGAGTAATTTATTTCGATACTGATAGCGTAGTCTATTATCGAAGACCTGGACAAGCTTTGTTGGAAAGAGGTGATTATTTAGGCCAGATGACAGACGAATTGGCAACGTATGGTCCAGGGTCTTGATGGTAGATTTATAATGCCATACTTCTAAAACTTTTACTATCTTATATTTTTTTTCGAGGGCTTTTTGGATTTCAAAGGTCACCCATGTACCCGTTAAACACCTTTCTTCGTTAGTGTGTGTACAGTCATTTTGATTATTTGTGTCAGCACACGTTCTACAAAGCGGAAAAAAATAGTTTATTTTGGCAACGATATGGCAACACTGGATGGTACAAGTTATCTGGCGGGAGGATTACACATTTTATCACACCAACACATTTTGCAACTTCGTTAGCTCCGAAATTCGCACATTCATCGCCAAACAATATTTTTTCAGGGTGACCTACTGGAAAAATACCGTTTTTACAAATGTACGGATAAAGGCTGCAAACGTCGTCGTAATGTATCGTTTCACCAGCCGAAACGTCTGCCTGGTAGTATAACTTCACGGCGTTGGTGCGCCCTCCGTAAAAAGCATCTTTCGGATTCAACGGTTCGACAAGATAAGAAGCGTGATTGGAGGAGCAAAAGTGTTTTACGGGCGGGTTCGTATGCTGTAGAAATTGAAACTCACACTCCCAAATTTTTTCTACCTTATAGATGGGAACACCATTGGAATTTTTCAGGTTTAAAAATGTCGCCTCTCTGCTGACTGTTCGCTCATACCGTTGCTCCATAGTCTCATCAGGGGCGTTTTGTAGTGCGACATCTCTCCCCTCCGTAAAACACTTTGGACAACCATGCCAGAAACAACCATAGAATTCAAAGATTATATTTTCTTCGACACAAAAACCGTCAACTTTGAACCTTAAACCTGGCGGAACAATTTCCAAACTGTTGCCGGCATGTTTAATTTTCAGTTTACGCTCGTGTGCCACCCAGTCTAACCAGCAGAGCGCAATTCGGCTCTGATTATTGGCCATTCTGTAACCATTGCGCGGTATTATTGATATTGTTTTTTCTTGCAAGAATAACTTATGATACGTCTTCATGCATGCAGCTGCTATAGTGATACTCTCGCGCAACGGATCGACAGTTGTTTCTTTCTTGAACATTTCTCTAAACTTTAGACATGCCCTGGCTAAGATTTCAACATCTAACCTACAATAAAATAATAATTCCTCCTGAAAATTGAAAACGTAATTTTCCTTGACCTTGCTTTCATACCATTCTAACAATTCTTTGCGCGCGCTCGCGCTCATGTCGTCGGGTGTGAAAGTTTCCAATGGTGGCAGAGGGCCTATATAATTTTGATTTTCAGGACGATTAAATAAGTGAGGGAAGTGACCTTTGGCAACATCGCTTTCGATGCTCATAATTTTTGGAAGTTTCGACAGAGATGCCGGTAAGAAATTTAAGCTATCGATACAATGTATATTACCATATTTAATACTTAATAGTTTCGTGCCGTTAGAAATTATTTCCGGCGCCCACTTCCTTTTGTTAACCATGGTTGACAAGAGGAACTGGCCGTCAAAATTGGAAGAGTTGTGTGCAATAACAATAATTTCTTTGAAATTGGCGTTTGGTGATTGTAAATGGGTTAAAAACTGATCAACGCAATCTACACCCTCAAAAATATTTTCACAAACTCCGCACGTATCACAATCCTCATGAACGTAGTCAGATTCCAAACAAAAATTACAATACTGTCTAGAAACACATAAATTGGGTTCATGTAAAAATTCCCCCCTCTTTTCTCCCGGCGCACATTGCATTGTCTCAAGATCGTAAAAAACGAACATAAATTTGGGCTTCTTCTTGTTCTTAGAAAATGGATTTATTTGAAATTTCTGTTTGACTTTTTGTACGTAACACAGATGATTTCTATGTTCAAATTTCTGACAAATTGTACAAAATTTTTCATCACACCTGTGTGGTTTGGTTCTATTTTTCGTCTGATAGACTTTCAAACAGTTTTTACATTTTTTTACTGCGGTACAAGTTTTTTTTCTATGATTTTCAAAGCATTGTGGCCCATAAAAACTACGGTTACACTTATTACATATAATACGATCTAGATCTTGAGAACATGCAGGTGTGCTGTTACAACTAGCACATTTGTTCACACAACGATGCGCCCCGGACGTGAAAAACCTATTTTACAATTTCGACAATAACCCAGAAACCCAAAAAACTGCTCTAAATTTGTGATGGTTACAAAATGATTGTTTTCAAAGAACAAATCTATATTTTTTAAAGCGTGTGGCTTGTGACCTTCGTAAAGTATATTCCGCCCCAGTCTATCATTCCAAACGGTGATATTATAATCGTGCAAGTAATTTTGAAAACTTTGAATTTCGTCTATACTACCACCATTTTCTAAATCAACCCCCGCATTGCGACAAAGACTCTGTGCTTGTTCTGTTTGAAAATTATTTTTCGAACGGCGAATACGGGAATAATGTTCTGGAAACTCATCTTTATTCAAAAATCCCATGCTTACCACTATAGCTCTTGCAAGACACAAACTATCGTCATTATTTATTTGAATTATAGATTTTTTACGCTTGCAAAGCTCGTCAAAAGTTAAAGTTAAATTAATATTTTTCAAAATTCTACCTTTTCCAACTGGCATTTTTATTACCGAAAATTTAATTCTAAGAGGTCCACCTAACAAAAAATCTTCGTTAGAATTTAACACTTTTTCTAATCTAGCAAAAATAGTATCTACATTTAACTGATCTCCGCGACGCGGCGTGATGAACAGAGGCAATTCTGGACGATTATGACTAAACATTTCCAGTTGTACTCTATCTCCGGGTTTCGTTTCTGTAAGATTTAACAATTCCGCCAGCATGTCAGTTAAAGTGCTTCTTATCCAAGGAATTTGAAACTCTGGTTCATTCGGGGGCTCAGTCAGCACGAGAAAAATATTTGTTTGAGTAGTTTGTAATTTTTCATGACTCACGGTTTCCTTTTGAAGAATTCGGTAGTTTCTACCACCTCCATTTTGTAAAGATACATCGGTGGAGTGTTCTGGAGTCCATGCAATACTAGGGTCGCTGGATAGATTGGGTGCATTCGGTACTGGCTCCGCCCCTGCGATCGGCATCCAATGAGAACATCCTGCCTGTGTGGAGTCCGTTGTAACGACCTGCTCACCGTAAAAACCCCCCGGAATCCTGGAATTGAAAAAGGCTCTGATTGTAAACGTTTGCTTTGATAAATACTCCCCTCCCCCCCCTCCTCCTTCCAACCAACCCATCCCACATTTTTTTTAGATTCATTCGAATATTATAAAGCTACACTCTAATTTAAAATATTTAAGAAAATACTCTAAATTAGAGCGCCTTTATTTATTTATTACATCATACCGCTGTCATTAAAGATATACTTTCTTTTTGCTTTAGATGAACAATTTTTTAGAATTTTCTTTCAATTATTTATTGCAGATTTATGTATTTGAAAATATTCCGTTTGTTGAAAATATTCGCTGAAAAGAACATGATTAAAAAAAAAGTAATGAAAATAAAAAAAAAATAACACTCTCTCTCTCTCTCTCTCTCTCTCTCTCTCGCTCTCCTCTCTGTCACACACACACACACACACACACACACACTCACACACACACACACACACACACTGGAAAAAAATTCCGTTTTTAACTTACATTTTCATGATTCTCTGAAAATGTGTTTGGTGTCGCTGCGTCGTCTAAATCGTTCATCCAGTAGTGTTGTCTTTGGATGTCTTCGGGAGTTGATGAGCTTTGTAGCCAGCGCTCATAATTGTCCATCAAAAACTCCAGCGTCTCGTCTCCAACATCTATGATCGGTCTTTCGGGCGAATTGATTTTCGGGGGCCCGTCCATCTCTGTTGCAGGACTGGAAAGCAATGCCGGGATCAAGCGTTGATGAGATTATCCTCCGTCTCTCTAGCCCCCCCCCCCCTTTTGCCCTATCTCTCCTATCCTTCCCTCCCCACACTTCCTACACCACCGCCATCTCCCCCCTCACCCTTGCCATTTCCCTCACCCTTGCCCTCCCCCATTGCCATCTACCCCTTGCCACCTTTCCCTCCCTCCCCCTTGCAATCCCCCCCTCTCCCCCCCCTGCCCCCCCTTTCCCTCTATTAAAAGGCCTAGTAATACTCATCATCTTCCTCATCATCGGAGGGTAAGCAAACTACGCAGGGTAGCTTGTTATTATGTTTTTTCTTCTTCTTCTTTTTTCCCCTTTTTTTTTAATTATTTTGCCATTTAAATCTATGAGTGGATATCCTTCTATCCACGGATCAATTTTTTTTTTCCTGTTCGTTACGCCGTATTACATAATATCTCGGCCCCCTAGGTAGTTTGCAGGATATTAAGGAAAATTGATCCCTGAATAGAAGGATCCGTGGGGGATTTTTTCCCAGCGTTTCCGCGCACTGATCGTAAAACCCTACTGATCTTAGTTCTATCGGATCGTCTGGGGTTGGTGGGGCGAGGAGGTTTTTTAGCAGTGTATTGCTCATATTCTGGAAAACGAAAACGAAATTTAAACTAATCAAAAGAGGGCTCGATTTAAATTTTAATAATTACATATATACTAATATACTACTATACCTTATTTAATCATTTATACTAATATATACATGCAGGGAGAATATTAATAATAGTTTCAAAAAATGTTTTTACTTAAATTCTTCCAAATTAATTTTTAAAAAAACTTCGTCATCCAAATCTAATAAGTCGTGGTGTTTATTCAAACGACATTGAGGGGCACACTCTGTAGCCCATATCCCTCTTACCATACTTTTGTGACAACCAATTTCACCTTTACATGTAATCCTATGTATTTTACCATCGCAGGAAACGATGTGTACCCGTGCATTCCTCCCAGTTTCAATAAATGTTTTTACTTAAATTCTTCCAAATTAATTTTTAAAAAAACTTCGTCATCCAAATCTAATAAGTCGTGTTGTTTATTCAAACGACATTGAGGGGCACACTCTGTAGCCCATATCCCTCTTACCATACTTTTGTGACAACCAATTTCACCTTTACATGTAATCCTATGTATTTTACCATCGCAGGACTCGATATGTGGTGCCGCACAGTTATCATATTTGTTATTGTATAAATTACATTTTTTTGTACAGCCTCTCATTTGCTGTGTATGTTCGTAAACACCAGGCACGGGGTTAAATCTGTAATGCATATCACCAGTGCATTCCTCCCACCAAAGAAAAGAATTACCAATTCTAGTTTTAAATTTCCTACATTCAAACCCACATTTCCGCCATTTTGTCTCTTCCCCATCGAAATACGTAACGTGTATAAAACCATTACACTCGTCATAATATTTTCCCTCCCATTTTGAACCCAAAGTTTGGTTATTTCCTGAGAATTCTGGTGGAGAGTCACTTAGATCAATGACCGACTGAGTTTCTTGTTCTGCTGTCAAATCCACAACTTGGGGGGAAGCGGTGGTGGAAGCGGGCGGGGGAGGAGTCGGATTTGTGGTTTCTGCACCAATTGTTGCTTTGTATATCTGGCAATGTTTGGTGCATAAGTCTACCGTTTGACATCTGTCATACATTTTCGGGTCTGGATTGTATGTGTTATGCAACTTGCCGTCACATTCACTCCACGGCAAATATGCATTCAACGATCGGTCGGGAAAATAGGGGCAAAGTGTATCACAACCTCTACTATTCTCCCCCTTCCTACCTAAATAAGTCACGTGTTCTATCCCGTTACATTCTTCTGTTTTTTTCCTTATATCAAAGATGGAAAAAGTTTCAAGTTTCGGTTTTTTTGTGGAACTTGGTTTGTCTAACACCACTTCAGGGCCTGTCTTTTCTACTATTCGTGATGGCAGTCTTTTCTTAAAAGGTAGAATTATTTCCGGAGATAATAGAGATGGCGATAATGCCGACTCTTCGGCGATATCGTCAAATATCGACGGGCTGATACATGTCAAAGGTAGGGGGGTGTTTGGGACGTTTGGAATCTCATCAAATGTTGTCAATCCCGACATTTTTTTTCTGTGAATCAAAATTAACAGAGGGAGTAATATCTGTAGATAACTGGCACAGTTTTATAAACGATGTTTTGTTGAAAAAAATAAAAAATAAAAATGTATTCTTTTTACTCGTTAAATTTTTCAATAAAATATCGTTCGAAATTTTTTTTTTTTTCTTTCACAAAGTCATTTAATATTTTAATTTTTTTCATTGGACTAAAGTTTTGCGCGTTATTTGAACCATGTTTTGTTGAAAAGATAAACAATAAAAATTTATTCTTTTTAATCGTAAATTTTTCAATAAAATATCGTTCGAAATGTTTACTTTTCACAGTCATTTAATTTTTAATTTTTTTTCTTTGGTCTAAAAATTTCTTTTTTCTTGAACCTACATAACGATTCATTAATATGTGAAACCGCACTACACTTTTCCCGGTAAACATTAACAAACCGTTGCGTAAATTCAAAGAAAAAAAAAAAAAAAAACAATTGTTCACACCGCGAAAAATTTAAAATTAATTTTTGGATAAAATATATGTTTGAAAACTTTTAAAATAAAAATTTTAAGAATTTTTGATGCAAAACCATTTTTGGAAAAAGTAAAGAAAACAAATTTATTTCGATAAGAAAACGAAAAAAAAATTAATATTCACTGAAAAAAACACTCCTCGAAAAAAATTTATCCAAAAATTAATATTTTTAATTTTTAAAACACTTTGAATTTTTTTAAAGTGATGTTATTGAAAGTAAAACACTTACCAAAACTGCTGCTGGTTATCGAAGCTCACACACAATCACTTTGACAACGTCGTTTTTAGGTTCACGAAATACAACAAATCTGAACTGTCTCTTGACAAAATCACAAATGACAAGTCCCCTCCCTTGAAGGTGGGTTATATAACTTTCTGAACCCTCAGGAGAATTTCCTAGATAAATCTAGAATCCATCGGTGAATCCATCGGTGGTTCGGTAATCAACCAATAGGAGCTAAGAAACCCTCTCTGGAATATTCACCCCTTTTTTCTGTCGGGGTGGTTTCGACCAGATGCATTTCGGGGGCCTGGCTGGAAGTTAACAATATCATATTACATATTTCTATTGTCATTTTATTCTTTCATCCCAAATATCTTTTCAACCAGAGTTTATTAACATGGGTCTGTTTACTTGGGTCCGTGCTTTTATAAAACGTCTGAAATGGTCAAAGATTATCACCAGACATCTGACTTCTGTCGAAGACATCTGTCACATTTCAATATGCATTTTATTTTATTTTCGACGCCGGTATCTCGCATTCCCAAATATCTTTTCAAAAGGGGTATGTTCGACCTTCACTTCTTTTGTCCTTCCGTGCATCTGGAAAACGTTCCGTCACATAGGTACAGTATTGCATTCACCCTCTTGTGTCCCGTCTAGAATTGCATTACTGCGCAGCTTTCCGTTCCTATACTCTGACTCTGAAAAAATGAATAGTTCATTACCTATAAACATGAAATATATTGTCTGTGGGCACCTTTTTAAAAAAAGGATTAGATTTGTCCCCTTTTGCCACCTGGGCGGGGGAAAGGAAGGGTTGACTTAAAAACATTAAATATTTTGTCTGTGGTCCCCTTTTGTTTTTGGTAGCCTTAACCACCTGGACGGGGGAAAGGAAGGGTTAAACATTAAATATTTATTGCTAGCTATCTTCGAAAGATTCATATTCTCCCCCTTTCCCCCAAACTCCCCCATCTCTATTCTCCCCCTTCCACCCCCATCTCAATTCTCCCCCCTTTCCCCATTTCCCCCATCTCAATTCTCCCCTTCCACATTTCCTCTCATTCGGTCCCAAGCGCGGACCCTGCTACTTTCGTATTCTGCTGAGCGTGTTGAGAAAATTGATACCAAACTGTTGGGGAAAAAATGCATGCTTAATACATATGAGGCGGACATTAAATCAGAGGAATCGCGCATCATATTTACTAAACGTGAATTTTTCCCCCGATAATTTTGGGATCGATTTTCTCGACACGTTCAGCAGAATACGAATTTCAAGTCGAAAATTCAAAAATCGTAAGCACAAAAAAATTTAATTTTCTGATGGGAGTCGTTCACTAGCTGCGTAAAAAGGTTCAGGCCCTGAGCCGGACAATAGAGCCTCGGACAAAAAGAGACTACCCTGTTCAGCGTTCGAGAACGCCATGGCTCAGAACGCGCTGTTGCCATTTACGGTTTTAATTCGTCTGACTCAGGTGCAATGTTATCTGGAACAGAGTATATATCGAAGAAAGTCCTATGTTTTGTCTTTTTCACACTCACAGTTTCTTATGAGCACAACATTCTAGGATATAGGCTCATCAGCACCATCACGACATGTGTTATACCTCGAACAATAGCTTCGATACGAAGAGAAGTTAGAATGATTGAGTGTCATGGCGGTGATACTCCCATAAGAGACCGTGAGTAAGACGAGGACAAAACGTAGAACATCTTTCGGTATAACTGTGATTGTAAATTAGCTTGTGATCTTTTAGGAATTATGTTAGAGTGAAAAATACTTTAAGGTACGTGGAATCTAATGGTGCAATAAAATTTGAGAAAACTGTTTTAACTAGCATGAATATGCGTTCGAAAATTTTGGGTCTGATTTCTTATAGGTAAATCAACGAGAGTGAGCGAGATAGAGCATTTGTTTGGAACCTATTTTGATGGGACGCATCACTAAACAGGTCTACTAAAGGATATGAATGAGCCCCTCTCTTTTTTATACCCCCCCCCCCTCTTCATCAATACCTCGCCGTCACTTCTTTTCGATACCGTCGTCAAACTGATGCTGACACTTTTATGAGTCCTCAGACCTCAGACAAAGCCTCTCTAACACCCTCTCTCTCCCCCCCATTCACAAATCTCTCCGCTTAATGAACCGTGAAGAAATCTCGTGACCCGGGGGAGCCCCAAAAACCCAGGGGCAAAGAGGGTTTCTGTGAAGGATGTTTCCACCCCCCCCCTGCCTTGGAATTTTGACTCATAGGTTGGCACAAATGACTTAGGTTGCTGGACCTGTATGGAATTCTCGTTCAAAGGAATTCGACTTTGACGCTTAATAACTTATTGAAATTAACAGGAATACCAAAACTTTTACAATTTTAAGAAAATAGACGCCGAGACCTCCTGGATTGCAGCAATAAATTAGCGATTAATGAAACCAGTTTTAAGAAAAACGTTTTTAAATTTTTTAAACCTTTCCCGCCAAGGTTTTGCCATAAGCAAAGCATGCAACCTATATATTAGATATGAAAATGAAAACAAAAAGCGTACCGTATATATACGGCACGCTTAAAAAACACCGAAGTCTGCACGAAACAGTGGCCTGAAATGGATGAAACGGCTTTCATGGATGGTGGGATAGCTGTGGTTTTCAATGAATGGTTGAATGTATGCTTTTAATTGGACAGCGAAATTCTATAGAATGAATGCTTTAACTACATTACTTTGGTGAGTTTTTATTTCCATTCTAAAATATCAAACATGTGTTCTATTATTTATTTGAGACTTTCGGCGTCAATCTTGTTGTTTTGGGTTTTTGTTGTTAGAGTGGTGGTGGTGTCGTTTTTTTTATATAAGTGTGATTTAAAAAAATCAAAAACTATCAGTAGTCGCGGGATTCGAACCGGCGACCACCAGTAAGACGGTCAGAGACGCTACCGACCGCCCCAC